>CM017325.1:28955236-29060305 GCA_006937295.1 Carpinus fangiana
TATTAAAATATGAAGATGAGAAAGTATAAAAATTTGGAGACGTGAGGTATCGATCCTCAAACCAGCAAATCATGTTACGAGTGCTATACCGTATAAACATCAGGTAATGTTTAAAATCTGATGGAGGGGTTTAAATTAAAAGCAATTGAAACTTCAAAGGACTAAATTGAGAGTTTTTTTAAGTTTAGGCGGGATATTTCAAAATGGGTAGAAGTTTAATGGTCTTCAGTGAAGTTTTTTCACTATTAAAATATAAAGATGAGAAAGTATAAAAATTTGGAGACGTGAGGTATCGATCCTCGAACTAGAAATTCATTATTAAGTACTATACCATATAGCTACATCCCCTTCGACATTTGGAACGGAAATTTAATTTTCTTATACTTCAAAAGAAACTCAATCTTCGGCGATCAAGCAGGGTTTCAGCGTACAAAAGAAATGGTATACTTCAAAAAACTAGAAATTCATTTTCAAGAAACTCAATACCCCCTAAACATCAAAAACTCTCAATTTAGTCTCCAGAACTTTCAGGTGCTCTCAATTTGGACATCTCCGTCAATTTTAGCCCTTAAAAATACAAAAAAAAATGAGTAAAATAACCATGATTTTCATTTTTTAAAATAAAATAAAAAAATTGAAGTTGGAATTTTATACAAAAGTCAGGTTATCAACGTCATGTAGTGTTTAAAATCTCACGGAGGTGTTTAAATTGAGAGCAATTGAAACTTCAATGGACAAAATTGAAAGTTTTTGAAGTTTAGAGTGGTATTTCAAAACAGATAGAAGTTCGGAGATATTCAGTAAAATTTCCCCATTATTAAAATATGAGGATGAGACAGTATAAAAATTTAGAGACGTGAGGTATCGATCCACAAACTAGCAAATCATGTTATGAGTGCTATACAATATAGATACATCCCCATCAACATTTGAAATGGAAATTTTATTTTCTTAAAGTTTAAAAATAAAGTCGATCATCAATGGTCAATGAGGGTTTTGGCATACAAAAGAAATAGCATTACTGCAAAATCAACGAAAAACTTCTCTGAAAACCCTCAAACTTTCACCCGTTTTAAAATACCCACACTAAACTTCAAAAACTCTCAATGTACTCCCCTGAGCATTTAGCTTCTCTCAATTTGGTCTCCTTCTTCAAATTTAGCCGTTAAAAATACATTAAAAAAAAAAGAGGAAAATATCCCTCATTTTTGGAAGTTGGAATTTTATACAAAATTCGGAGGTATAAACGTCATGTAATGTTTAAAATCTGATGGAAGAGTTTAAATTGAAAGCAATTGAAACTTCAAATGACTAAATTGAGATTTTTTTAAGTTTAGGCGGGGTATTTCAAAACGGGTACGAGTTCGGGGGTCTTCAATGAAGTTTCTCCATTATTAAAATATGAAGATGAAAAAGTATAAAAATTTGGAGACGTGAGGTATCGATCCTCAAACTAGGAATTCATTTTCCAAGTACTATACCATATAGCTACATCCCCTTCAACATTTGGATCGGAAATTTTATTTTCTTAAACTTCAAAAAGAAACTCAATCATCAGAGGTCAAGTAGGGTTTCGGCATACATAAGAAATGACATTACTGCAACATAAAGGGGAAACTTCATTCAAGATCCCCGAACTTTCACCCGTTTTGAGATACCCACCCTATACTTCAAAAATTTTCAATTTAGTTTTCCAGAACTTTTAGTTGCTCTCAATTTGGACCCCTCCATCAATCTTAGCCATTCAAAATACAAATAAAAAAAAAAAAAAAAAAAAAAAGAGAGAGAGAGAGAGCAAAATGTCCCTTATTTACATTTTTTTAAAAATAAAAAAATGTTTTCAAAGATGGAATTGTATATAAAAGTCCGATATATAAACGTCATGCAATATTTAAAATCTGACGAAGGGTTTTAAATTGAGAGCAATTGAAACTTCCTTGGACAAAATTAAGAGTTTTTTATGTTTATAGGGGGTATTTCAAAACGGGTAGAAGTTCGGGGGCCTTTAGTGAAGCTTCTCCATTATTAAAATATAAAGATGACAAAGTATAAAAATTTGGAGACGTGTGGTATCGATCCTAAAACCAAAAAATCATTTTCGAGTACTATACAATATAGCTACATCCCTTTCGACATTTGTAATGGAAATTTTATTTTCTTAAATATTAAAAATAAACTCAATCATTAGAGGTCAAGTAGGATTTCGGCATACAAAAGAAATGGCATTCCTGCAAAATAAAGGGAAAACTTCACTGAATACCTCCGAACTTTTACCTGTTTTTAAATACCCCCCCTAAATTTCAAATACTCTCAATTTAGTCCCTTGATCTTTTAGTTGCTCTCGATTTGGTGCCCTCCGTCAATTTTAGCCATTAAAAGTACAAAAAGGTGCAAAATATTCCTAATTTACATTTTTTTTAAAATGAACAAATGTTTTCAATGATGGAATTTTATATAAAAGTCAGGGGTATAAATGTCATGTAATGTTTAAAATCTGACGGAGGGGTTTATATTGAGAGCAATTGAAACTTTAGGGAATTAAATTGAGAGTTTTTTAAGTTTAGTTGAGTTATTTTAAAACGGGTAGAAGTTCGGGGATCATCATTGAAGTTTTTTCAATATTAAAATATGAAGATGAGAAAGTATAAAAATTTGGAGGTGTGAGGTATCGATCCTCAAACCAGCAAGTCATGTTACGAGTGCTATAACATATAGTTACATCTCCTTCAACAATTAAAATGGAAATTTTATTTCCTTAAACTTTAAAAATAAACTCAATCATCAGAGATCAAGCAGGGTTTCGGCATATAAAATAAATGGCATTCCTACAAAATAAATGGAAAACTTCTCTGAAGACCCCCGAACTTTTACCCGTTTTGAATTACACTCCCTAAACTTCAAAAACTCTCAATTTAGTCCCCTGAGTTTTCAGTTGCTCTCAATTTGGACCCCTCCATCAATTTTAATAGTTAAAAATACAAACAAACAAACAAACAAACAAACAAAAAGCAAAATATCCCTAATTTTCATTTTTTTTTTAATTAACAAAAAAGTTTTGGAAATTGAAATTTTGTACAAAAGTCAAGGGTATAAACGTCCTATAATGTTTAAAATCTGACGGAGGGGTTTATATTGACAGCAATTGAAACTTCAAAGGTCTTCAGGGGAGTTTCTGAAGATGAGAAAGTATAAAAATTTGGAGACGTGGGGTATCGATCCTCAAACCAGCAAATCATGTTACAAGTGCTATACCATATAGCTACATCCCCTTCAACATTTGAAATGGAAATTTTACTTTCTTAAACTTTAAAAATAAAGTCAATCATCAAAGGTAAGAAGGGTTTCGGCATACAGAAAAAATGGCATTTCTGTAAAATGAACGGGAAACTTCACTGAAGATTCCCGAACTTTCACCCGTTTTCAAAAACCCCCCCTAAACTTCAAAAACTCTCAATTTAGTCTCCAGAACTTTCAGTTGCTCTCAATTTGGACCTCTCCGTCAATTTTAGCCATGAAAAATACAAAAAAAAAAAAAAAAAAAAAAAAAAAAAAAAAAAAAAAAAGGAGCAAAATATCCCTGATTTTCATTTTTTTTAAATAAAAAAAAATGTTTTGGAAGTTGGAATTTTATACAAAAGTCAATATTATTAACATCATGTAGTGTTTAAAATCTCACGAATGAGTTTAAATTGAGAGCAATTGACGCTTAAGGGAACAAAATTGAGAGTTTTTTAAGTTTAGGGGGGTATTTCAAAACATGTAGAAGTTCGGGAGTATTTAGTAAAGTTTCTCCATTATTAAAATATGAAGAGTAGAAAGTATAGAAATTTGGAGACGTGAGGTATCAATCCTCAAACTAGCAAATCATGTTGCGAGTGCTATACAATATAGCTACATCCCCTTCAACATTTGAAATGGAAATTTTATTTTCTTAACGTTTAAAAATAAAGTCGATCATCAAAGGTCAAGGGGGGTTTAGGCATACAAAAGAAATAGCATTACTACAAAATAAATGAAAAACTTCTCTGAAAACCCCCAAACTTTCATCCATTTTGAAATACTCACCCTAAACTTCAAAAACTCTCAATGTACTCCATTGAGCTATCAGCTGCTCTCAATTTGGACCCTTTCTTCAAATTTAACCGTTAAAAATACTATATATATATATATAGAAAGCCAAATATCCCTCATTTTCATTTTATTAAAAATAAAAAAAAAAAATTGTTTTGGAAATTTGAATTTTATACAAAAGTCAGACGTATAAACGTCATGTAATATTTAAAATCTGATGGAGGGGTTTAAATTGAAAGCAATTGAAACTGCAAAGGACTAAACTGAGAGTTTTTTAAGTTTACGCGGGGTATTTCAAAACGGGTAGAAGTTCGATAGTTTTCAGTGAAGTTTTTCCATTATTAAAATATGAAGATGAGAAAGTATAAAAATTTGGAGACGTGAGGAATCGATCCTCGAACTAGAAATTCATTTTTCAAATACTATACCATATAGCTACATCCCCTTCAACATTTGGAACGGAAATTTTATTTTCTTAAACTTCGAAAAGAAACTCAATCATTGGCGGTCGAGTAGGGTTTCGGCATACAAAAGAAATGACATTACAACAATATAAAGGGGAAACTTCTCTGAAGACCCCCGAACTTTTACCCGTTTTGAATTACACTCCCTAAACTTCAAAAACTTTCAATTTAGTCCCCTGAGTTTTCAGTTGCTCTCAATTTGGACCCCTCCATCAATTTTAGTTGTTAAAAATACAGAAAAAAAAAAAAAGAAGAAGAAGAAGCAAAATATCCCTGATTTTCATTTTTTTTAAATAAAAAAAAAAGTTTTGGAAATTGAAATTTTGTACAAAAGTCGGGGGTATAAACATCCTGTAATGTTTAAAATCTGCCGAAGGGAGCAATTGAAACTTCAGAGGTCTTCAGGGGAGTTTCTCCATGATTAAAATATGAAGATGATAAAGTATAAAAATTTGGAGACGTGAGGTATCAATCCTCAAACCAGCAAATCATGTTACGAGTGCTATACCGTATAGCTACATCCCCTTCAACATTTGAAATGGAAATTTTACTTTCTTAAACTTTTAAAATAAAGTCAATCATCAAAGGTCAAGAAGGGGTTCGACCTACAGAAAATATGGCATTTCTGTAAAATGAACGGAAAACTTCACTGAAGATTCCCGAACTTTCACGTGTTTTAAAAAACACCTCTAAACTTCAAAAACTCTCAATTTAGCCTCCAAAACTTTCTGTTGCTCTCAATTTGGACCTCTCTGTCAATTTTAGCTATTAAAAATACAAAAAAAAAAAAAAAAAAAAAAAAAGAGCAAAATATCCCTAATTTTCAATTTTTTTTTTAATAAAAAAATGTTTTGGAAGTTGGAATTTTATACAAAAGTCAAGATTATTAACATCATGTAGTGTTTAAAATCTCACGAATGAGTTTAAATTGATAGCAATTGACGCTTAAGGGGCCAAATTGAGAGTTTTTTAAGTTTAGTGGGGTATTTCAAAACAGGTAAAAGTTCGGGGGTATTTAGTAAAGTTTTTCCATTATTAAAATATGAAGAGTAGAAAGTATAGAAATTTGGAGACGTGAGGTATCAATCCTCAAACCAGCAAATCATGTTACGAGTGCTATACAATATAGTTACATCCCCTTCAACATTTGAAATGGAAATTTTATTTTCTTAACGTTTAAAAATAAAGTCGATCATCAAAGGTCAAGGGGGGTTTAGGCATACAAAAGAAATAGCATTACTGCAAAATAAACGAAAAACTTCTCTAAAAACCCCCAAACTTTCATCCATTTCGAAATACTCACCCTAAACTTCAAAAACTCTCAATGTACTCCCTTGAGCTTTCAGCTGCTCTCAATTTGGACCCTTTTTTGAAATTTAGCCGTTAAAAATACAATATATATATATATATAAAGCCAAATATCCCTCATTTTCATTTTTTAAAAAATAAAAAAAATTGTTTTGGAAATTTGAATTTTATACAAAAGTCAGAAGTATAAACGTCATGTAATGTTTAAAATCTGATGGAGGGGTTTAAATTGAAAGCAATTGAAACTTCAAAGGACTAAACTAAGAGTTTTTTAAGTTTAGGCGAGGTATTTCAAAACGGGTAAAAGTTCGATGGTCTTCAGTGAAGTTTTTCCATTATTAAAATATGAAGACGAGAAAGTATAAAAATTTGGAGACGTGAGGTATCGATCCTCGAACTAGAAATTCATTTTTCAAGTACTATACCATATAGCTACATCCCCTTCAACATTTGGAACGGAAATTTTATTTTCTTAAACTTCAAAAAGAAACTCAATCATCAGCGGTCAAGCAGGGTTTTGGCATACAAAAGAAATGACATTACTGCAATATAAAAGAGAAACTTCATTGAAGATCCCCGAACTTTCACCCGTTTTGAGATACCCACCCTAAACTTAAAAAACTCTCAATTTAATTTCCAAAACATTCAGTTGCACTCAATTTGGACCCCTCCATCAATTTTGGCCATTAAATTTTTATTTTTATGTTTTCTTTTAAAAAAAAAAGAGCAAAATATCCCTGATTTAATATTTTTTTTTTTTAAATGTTTCCGAAGATGAAATTTTATACAAAAGTCAAGGGTATAAACGTCATGCAATGTTTAAAATATGGCGGAGAGGTTTAAATTGAGAGCAATTGAAACTTCCTTGGACAAAATTGAGAGTTTTTTAAGTTTATCGGGGTATTTCAAAACGGGTAGAAGTTCGGAGGTCTTCAGTAAAGTTTCTCCATGATTAAAATATGAAGATGAGAAAGTGTAAAAATTTGGGGACGTGAGGTATCGATCCTCAAACCAGAAAATCATTTTCGTGTACTATACCATATAGCTACATCCCCTTCAACTTTTAAAATGGAAATTTTATTTTCTTAAATTTTAAAAGTAAACTCAATCATTAGAGGTTAAGCAGGATTTCGGCATACAAAAGAAATGGCATTCCTGCAAAATAAAGGGGAAACTTTACTGAATACCCCCGAACTTTTACCCGTTTTGAAATACCCCCTAAACTTCAAATGCTCTCAATTTAGTCCCCCGATCTTCTTCTTTTTTCTTTTTTCTTTTTTTGAGAAAAATCTTCTGCATTTCATTGATAACAAACGTTAGGCTAGAGCAAAATGCTCCAGCAACAGTACATCCCGTATACAGTCGGGTGGAACCACCCACTCGTTGTCCATATCCTGTTGTACAGCAAACTGTGACAGTACATGGGCTGCCTTATTTGCATCCCTCTTTACAAATGAGAACTTCCAACGAGGCACAGTGCGAATGTTCTCCTTAATATCCTCTATCACGATTCCCAGTCTGCTCCTATCCTCCTCTTCGTTCTGTACCGCATCAACAACCACTTTTGCATCTCCTTCAAAATGTACCCTTGTAAAGCCCAGCTCTTTACATTTTCTGACTGCCATTAAGGCCGCACAAGCTTCAGCTGTTGATGGCTCAGGACATCCCTTCCGAGTTTGATACCCTGCTACCACCATCTTCCCTATATGGTCCCGGATCACCACTGCTAGGCCCATTCTATTCCTCTGTTGAGATAGAGCAGCATATATCCCAGTTGGCCTTCACCCAATCCTGCTCTAGTGCCGACCAGCAGGCAGGCCTTGCTTCCTCCAGCACCAGTGGTACCATCTCCTTCTTTTCTTGAGCAGTTTGGAACTCGGTAATGGCTTGTTGAGTCCTCCTGAATAGATTGTGGGGTGAAGTCAGAAAGCCCCCAAAAACCACATCATTCCTTCTCAACCATATACGCCTAGCCAAACCCGCAAAAAGCACCATATCTTCTTGAGAGCACTTATCAAAAAGGTTCTCCACCACCTCCCGGAAACACTCACCAGTGGTTGCACTCTTCTGAATTTTCTTGTTTCCCATAAGCCACACATCCCTTGTAGATGAACATTGCCATAGAATGTGCAGATTTGTTTCCGGTTCCAGTCCATAAAGAGGGCAAACTGGGTCTTGTATAATCTTCTTTCTACATAAGTTATCCTTTGTTGGAAGGATATTGTTTATTGCTCTCCACAGAAAAAAATTTTCTGAGTTTGGAATAGTCCCCTAATCTTTTAGTTGCTCTCGATTTGGTTCTCTTCGTCAATTTTAGCCGTTAAAAATACAAAAAGATGCAAAATATTCCTGATTTTCATTTTTTAAAATTAAAAAAGTGTTTTTGAAGATGGAATTTTATACAAAAGTCATGGGTATAAACGTCATGTAATGTTTAAAATCTGACTGAGGGGTTTATATTGAGAGCAATTGAAACTTCAGGAACTAAATTGAAAGTTTTTTAAGTTTAGGGGAGTTATTTAAAACGGGTAGAAGCTCGGGGATCTTCAGTGAAGTTTCTTCAATATTAAAATATGAAGATGAGAAAGTATAAAAATTTGGAGACGTGAGGTATCGATCCTCAAACCAGCAAATCATGTTACAAGTGCTATACCATATAGCTACATCCCCTTCAACATTTGAAATGGAAATTTTATTTTCTTAAACCTTAAAAATAATCTCAATCATCAGAGGTCAAGTAGGGTTTCAGCATATAAATGAAATGGCATCCCTGCAAAATAAATGGGAAACTTCACTGAAGACCCCCCGAACTTTTACCTGTTTTGAAATACCCCCTCTAAACTTTAAAAACTATCAATTTAGTCCCCTGAGTTTTCTGTTGCTCTCAATTTGAACCCTTCCATCAATTTTAGCTGTTAAGAATACAAAAAATGAGCAAAATATCCCTGATTTTCATCTTTTTTAAATAAAAAATAATAGTGTATTGGAATTGGAATTTTGTACAAAAGTTGGGGGTATAAACGTCTTGTACTGTTTAAAATTTGACGGAAGGGGTTTATATTGAGAGCAATTGAAACTTCAGGGGTCTTCAGGGGAGTTTCTCCATTATTAAAATATAAAGATGAGAAAATTATAAAAATTTAGGGATGTGGGGTATCGATCCTCAAACTAGCAAATCATGCTACGAGTGCTATACCATATAGCTACATCCCCTTCAACATTTGAAATGGAAATTTTACTTTCTTAGACTTTAAAAATAAACTCAATCATCATAAGTCAAGAAGGGTTTCGACATATAGAAAAAATGGCATTTCTGTAAAATCAACAGGAAACTTCACTTAAGATACCCAAACTTTCACCCATTTTGAAATACCCCTTAAACTTCCAAAACTCTTAATTTAGTCTCCAGAACTTTCAAGTGCTCTCAATTTGGACCTCTCCTTCAATTTTAGCCCTTAAAAATACAAAAAAAATAGCAAAATATCCATGATTTTCATTTTTTTAAATAAAATAAAAAAATTTTGAAGTTGGAATTTTATACAAAAGTCAGGGTTATAAACGTCATGTAGTGTTTAAAATCTCACGGAGGAGTTTAAATTGAG
Source organism: Carpinus fangiana (assembly GCA_006937295.1). NCBI lineage: Eukaryota > Viridiplantae > Streptophyta > Magnoliopsida > Fagales > Betulaceae > Carpinus > Carpinus fangiana. The sequence goes on from CM017325.1 coordinate 28,964,682, forward strand.
AGAAATTGAAACTTCATGGGACAAAATTGAAAGTTTTTTAAGTTCAGAGTGATATTTCAAAACGGGTAAAAGTTTGGAGATATTCAAGTAAAATTTCTCCATTATTAAAATATGAGGATGTGACAGTATAAAAATTTGGAGACGTGAGGTATCGATCCACAAACCAGCAAATCATGTTATGAGTGTTATACAATATAGATACATCCCCTACAACATTTGAAATGGAAATTTTATTTTCTTAAAGTTTAAAAATAAAGTCGATCATCAATGGTCAATGAGGGTTTTGGCATACAAAAGAAATAGCATTATTGCAAAATAAACGAAAAACTTCTCTGAAAACCCCCAAACTTTCACCCGTTTTGAAATACCCACATTAAACTTCAAAAACTCTCAATGTACTCCCCTGAGCATTCAGCTGCTCTCAATTTGGTCCCTTTCTACAAATTTAGCCGTTAAAAAAAAAACCAAACAAAAAAAAACAAAATATCCCTCATTTCCATTTTTTTTAAATTAAAAAAAAATATTTTTGGAAGTTGGAATTTTATACAAAAGTCAGAGGTATAAACATCATGTAATGTTTAAAATCTGACGGAGAGGTTTAAATTGAAAGCAATTGAAACTTCAAATGACTAAACTGAGATTTTTTTAAGTTTAGGTGGGGTATTTCAAAACGGGTAGGAGTTTTAAGTTTAGGCGGGGTATTTCAAAACGGGTAGGAGTTCCGGGGTCTTCAATGAAGTTTCTCCATTATTAAAATATGAAGATGAGAAAGTATAAAAATTTGGAGACGTGAGGTATCAATCCTATAAACTAGAAATTCATTTTCCAAGTACTATACCATATAGCTACATCCCCTTCAACATTTAGATCGGAAATTTTATTTTCTTAAACTTCAAAAAGAAACTCAATCATCAGAGGTCAAGCAAGTTTCGGCATACAAAAGAAATGACATTACTGCAACATAAAGGGGAAACTTCATTCAAGATCCTCGAACTTTCACCCGTTTTGAGATACCCACCCTATACTTCAAAAACTCTCAATTTAGTTTGCAGAACTTTCAGTTGCTTTCAATTTGGACCCCTCCATCAATTTTAGCCGTTAAAAATACAAAAATACAAAAAAAAAAAAAAAAAGAGAGCAAAATATTCCTTATTTACATTTTTTTTAAATAAATTTTTTTTTCAAAGATAGAATTTTATATAAAAGTCAGAGGTATAAACGTCATGCAATATTTAAAATCTGACGGAGGATTTTAAATTGAGAGTAATTGAAACTTCCTTGGACAAAATTGAGAGTTTTTTATGTTTATAGGGGATATTTCAAAACGGGTAGAAGTTCGGGGGCCTTCAGTGAAATTTCTCCATTATTAAAATATGAAGATGAGAAAGTACAAAAATTTGGAGACGTGACGTATCGATCCTCAAACCAAAAAATCATTTTCGAGTACTATACAATATAGCTACATCCCCTTCAACATTTGTAAGGGAAATTTTATTATGTTAAATATTAAAAATAAATTCAATCATCAGAGGTGAAGCAGGATTTCGGCATACAAAAGAAATGGCATTCTTGCAAAATAAAGGGAAAACTTCACTGAATATCCCCGAACTTTTACCCGTTTTTAAATACCCCCTAAACTTCAAATACTCTCAATTTAGTCCCCTGTTATCTTAGTTGCTCTCGATTTGGTCTCCTCCGTCAATTTTAGCCGTTAAAAGTACAAAAAGTACAAAATATTCTTGATTTTCATTTTTTTTAAATGAAAAAAATGTTTTCAAAGATTGAATTTTATACAAAAGTTTGAGGTATAAATGTCATGTAATGTTTAAAACCTGACGGATGGGTTTATATTTTGAGCAATTCAAACTTCAGGGGACTAAATTGAGAGTTTTTTAAGTTTAGTGGAGTTATTTCAAAACGGGTAAAAATTCGGGGATCATCATTAAAGTTTTTTCAATATTAAAATATGAAGATGAGAAAGTATAAAAATTTGGAGGCGTGAGGTATCGATCCTCAAACCAGCAAGTCATGTTACGAGTGCTATAACATATAGTTACATCTCCTTCAACAATTAAATGGGAAATTTTATTTCTTAAACTTTTAAAATAAACTCAATCATTAGAGGTCAAGCGGGGTTTCTATAACAAAAGAAATGGCATTATTGCGAAATAAAGGGGAAACTTAGTGAGAAAACCCCTGAACTTTCACCCGTTTTGAGATACTCCCCTAAACTTTAAAATTCTCAATTTATTCCCCTGAACTTTCGATTGCTCTCAATTTTGACCCCTCTATTAATTTTAGCCATTAAAAATACAAAAAAAAAAAAAAACTTCGGGGGACTAAACTGAGAGCTTTTTGAGTTTAGGAAGTTCAAGGGTCTTCAGTGAGGTTTCCCCATTATTAAAATATGATGATGAGAAAGTATAAAATTTTGGAGACGTGAGATATCAATTCTGAAACTAGCAAATCATTTTATGAGTGTTGTATCATATAGCTACATCCCCTTCCACATATGTAATGGAAATTTTATTTTCTTAAACTTTAAAAATAAACTCAATCATCGGAGGTCAAGCAGGGTTTTGGCATACAAAAGAAATGGCCTTCCTGCAAAATAATGGGAAAACTTTGCTGAAAACCCCCGAACTTTCATTTGTTTTAAAATACCTCCTAAATTTCAAAAACTCTCAATTTGGTTCCCTGAGCTTTCAATTTCTCTCAATTTGAACCCCTCCTTCAATTTTAGCCGTTAAAAATACAAAAAAAAGAGACCGAAATATCTCTGATTTTTATTTTTTAAAAAATTAAAAATAAAAATGTTTTGAAAGTTGAAATTTTATATAAAATTCAATGGTATAAACGTCATGTAATATTTAAAATTTAACGGATGAGTTTAAATTTGAAAACAATTGAAACTCCAAGAGACTAAATTGTGAGATTTTGATGTTTAAGAGGGTATTTCGAAATAGGTAAAAGTTTGGAGATCTTTAGTGAAGTTTCACCTAAAATAAACCTGAAGTCATTAAAAAAAAAAAAATCGTGAACAATATTGCGGTGTGTTGTAGGAAACTACAGAAATGCTCCAGTGACGAAGGTGACTTCGCTTCTCTGTTTGGAAAACTTGTTGGGAGGTTGGAGGAGAACGAGGTGCAATTTTTTGCTCTAGTGGCGAGACAGATCGATTTGGTTTAGGCGGAATAAGGTGGTCTTTGGGGGTGATTTCCTTTCCCCGGCAGAGATTATTTACAATGCCAATTAGGAATAGTTAGCTGAGTTTGGAAAGGAGGGGCGCACTTCACAGGGGAACCCAGGCCTGGTTCGAGTCATCTCGCAGTGGAAGAAGAATCCTCAAGAGGGATTCATAAAGATTAATTGGGATGGTAATTGGTGTACGAAGTAGCCAGAGACCAGACAGGGGACGTTGTCGCCACTGTATGTGGCACTAGGAAATTTGTCCAGGACCCTGCCTCTGCAGAAGCAGTACTGGCAGCGTGGAAGGCAGTGGATCTTAGTATCAAACGGGGATGGAGGAGAATAATGCTTGAAGGGGACTCCTTAGAAGTTGTCCAGGCACTCTCACGTGATGGCATATGGTGGGGACGGTATGGGGCCGGCGGTGATACCGGACGCAAAGCTGAATTGTTTTTAAGTGCTATCCTCAGACCACTACTTGAAGTTTCATTCATCAGAGTTCGTCGCCATGGGGAGCACCTGTGCTGTTTTTATTTGTGTTTCAAGTGCTGTAAACCTCTGTTCCTGCCATACTAGGGGTTAAATGGTGGTTTGGCTATCCGTAGGTGTAGACATTGTCCATCTCGGCGCTTCTTGACCAAACGTTCAGCATAACGTATTTGTCTAAGGAAACAATGTTATAGTTCATACAGCCGGCGCCAACTATTAATATAGTGACTGCACCCAAAATGCCTGATGCTAGAGATCTGTAAAGAACGATAAGAAAGCCAAATAGGCTCGTGGAAGACCAACGAGGACCATCTCCGATGCTCAAGTGAGTGAGGTAAGGTTTCAAACGGTAGCTCAATCAGTTGTGAATTACGTTTTATGAAACGAAAGTCACCGAATCTTCCTTTCCTTCCCTTATGTAAAGATGTAAAAAAACAAAAAAAAAAAGAAGTGAGTGAAGTAAGAGCATCTACTACAACCTTTTTAAAGTCATTTTTTGATTATTTTGAAGAGGCAATTTAACTAAAATGGTTTAAAATGCAACTTTTCAGCCTTTTCATTTTGACAAAAAAAATAACAAAATGAACAATAAATCTTCAAATATAAAATTTACTATTCACTCTTATATTTTTTTTTTTTCTCTCTTCCTTTTTACTTTTCATTTCTCCTTTTTTTTTCTCTCTTTCTTTCCACAGCTCTTACCCCCTCCTTTTTTTTTTTCTTTTTTTCTTTTTTTTTTCTTTCTCTCAGCATTCGGTTTTTTTTTTTTTTTTTCCCTCTCTCTCTCTCAGCATTTCGGCAGCATTTGGCTTCAAAAATTTTGAAAATATAAATGCTAGGATAAGACACAAATTAAAAAATGTGACCGTTAGAAAAATTACAAATTTTTAAAAATATTACTGTTAGAATAAGACAAATATTCTTAAAATAGATCATTAAAAAAATATAAATATTTAAAAATATAAAAGTTAGAAAAAAAATAAACAAATATTTGAAAAAATAATATTTAAATAAAATAGTAAAAATAATGAGGCTGAAATGAGTGTTCTAAAAAAATGAATCGTTAAAATAATTAAAAATATATTTTTAATTATTTTAAAGAATAAAATTTAAAGAAGCTGATGTGAAAATAACATATTATTAGCTTAAGGAAAAAAATGAGTGTACCTGAAAATATCAGGAAAATTACTCGACGTGGCCCAGCATAACCATATTTCTCGAAGGTGGGCCCCGTTGGGCCCTAATAGATGGTTACCGACTTACCGCGGATGTGGGCTTTCCTGCCTCCCAAGCCCAAAGGGGCCGCCACCGAGTGGGCTAAAAGGCCCTTCCGTAATTGTACTCCAATTTCTCAACAAAAAAAAATTGTACTCCAATTCCAAGCTTCGAAGAGATACCTCCTATCCCAATATTTCGTCGTAACAAGCTGTAGTGTCGACTACATAGTGTTCAGTAAAAGCAAGTTGATAGTGCCAGAAGACACCTCACCATCATACATCCAAACCAATCAGATCTGGCCACCTCAACGTCGACGAAAAAATTTCCCTCACCCGTGGTACGATTATCATTTTTCGGAGATTTCGCAGGCTTCAAACTTTGGTCTGTATCATCGCTCTTGGTCATCGGTCAGATCGATCTCTCTCTGCACCAAGCCAGCTAAGGGATTCGTAGATCTCACTGTACGGTTCCGTAACCGACAGAACCGTAACTTGGGCTCAATTCCGGTCGGCCATGGCTCCTCCGGTGCAGTCTCAGCGGTCTCCCTCACCGTCTCAACCGTCCGGGTAACTCAAATTCTCTCACTCTAATAAACCCTAACTTTGGTTGTAGTTTGGTTTCTGATAAAATCCAGGAAAATGAAAAACAGAATAGAAAAGAGGAGACTTGGGCTTTGGAGCTCATGAAGAATGTGTCAATGTGTTGCACTGGGTTTAGTATAGTGGCGGTTCTCGTTATTGTCTCAGGATTTAAATTATGAAAATGATGAGATTCAAATGTCTAATTCGCATTGTTTTTGCTACCAAACACCGCGGAAATGAAATAGTTCCAAATTGGGAAAGTTGAAGTAAGGAAGAAGGAAACCTAAATCCTTTTTGTTAATTAATATACAAAACGTGAAAGACTCATAATTTGAGCAATTTTAGTGCATTTACCAACTTAGGGTAGCATAGCCAAGAATCTTTGATTTCTTTTCATGTTTGATGCTCTTTTGGTTCCACATTGTTGATACTTGATTTGAACCACTGAGAAATGCAATTGTATTAGGCTATTAGGTTAGTTGGCTTATCCACGCTCTTACCATTGACATTTGAGAGACCCAAAATTGTAGTAGCTCTCCCTCTGTCTCTCTCTCACTATTTTTATTTTCTTCCTTTAAACACTTACCCCAAATTTGATTCGGCCAGAAAAGGAGAAGTCTCCGACTTGAAATCGCAGCTCCGGCAGCTTGCTGGAAGCCGAGCTCCAGGGGTTGATGATTCAAAACGGGATCTCTTCAAGAAAGTGATCTCCTACATGACGATTGGAATTGATGTCTCATCTGTTTTTGGGGAGATGGTGATGTGCTCGGCAACAGCCGACATTGTTTTGAAGAAGATGTGTTATCTCTATGTTGGGAATTACGCAAAAGTTAATCCTGATCTTGCACTTTTGACTATCAATTTCCTTCAAAGAGATTGCAAGGATGAGGACCCAATGATACGAGGGCTTGCGCTGAGGAGCTTGTGTTCACTACGAGTGGCAAATCTTGTGGAGTATTTGGTGGGGCCCTTGGGATCAGGATTGAAGGACAAAAGTTCTTACGTGAGAACAGTGGCAGTAATGGGTGTATTGAAATTGTATCATATATCGGCTTCAACATGCGTAGATGCAGATTTTCCTTCAATACTAAAGAATATGATGTTTAATGACTCAGAGACTCAGGTTACTCTTCTGTACTTTTAAACTTTTTTTTCATTTTTTTTTTTTTTCCTTTTGTTGCTTTCCTCTTTCATACTATTCTTGCATCAGGTGGTTGCAAATTGTTTATCCGCCTTACAAGAGATTTGGAGCTCAGAAGCAAGCACCTCTGAGGAAGCATCCAGGGAGAGAGAAGGTTTGCTTAGCAAGACAAATGTTTACTACTTATTGAATCGGTATGTTCTATAACTAGGCATTTATGAGAAATCTTTTAAGTTTTTCTATGGAAACCTCGCCTTTATGGCACACCTTAAGATGTAATTGGGTCTGTTATATCTTTCTTTTTTAATTACCATGGCTATTATGTGAGCTCAATATTATTATTACTTCAATGAATAATTTGAGTGGATTCATCTTGTGAAAGAATTCTTGAACAAGAATCACTTCTATGTTAGAAACAGTTTCTGGTAATTATTTTCTGACTCACGGATAATAAAAACTTTGATTACATTAGATTTTATCAATTTACTGCTATGTAGCCATTCATAGTGCTGCTGCATTGTAAGTTGGCAGAAAAAGCGCCTCACATTTATTTTGTACTGCATGGGATAGCAACACTTGAAGTTACAATTTGGATTTTATTTTCTTTCTGATGTCTTAGTAATTGTAAGTTGTTCTAGTAAATGGTCAATAAAAATATTTGAATATTGAAATTCCTTGTAGCACCTGCTGAAAAACCTCAAATTTTATCATCCTGGTGCTGAGTTGTTGCTGTTCTGGATTGTATAATTTTGAGTTGAATCCTGATAAATTATTAAGAAAGTTCTTCTGGAAATCATACTGGACTTCAGTTCTTTTTTTTTTTCTTCCAAAAAAAGAAAAAAGAAAATCTCACTTTTGTACATGTTTTGACATGCAGGATTAAGGAATTCAGTGAATGGGCCCAATGCCTTGTACTTGAGTTGGTTGCTAAATATGTACCCTCAGAGGGCAGTGAGATATTTGACATCATGAATCTACTTGAAGATAGACTTCAGCATGCAAATGGTGCTGTAGTATTGGCAACCATCAAAGTGTTTCTACAGTTGACTTTGTCCATGACTGATGTTCATCAGCAGGTGCTTATAGAAGCTTTTTTTATTCGTTCTTTTGGCTCAAACTGTCAAGAAACTGTGTAGTTAATTTCTAAATGACAAAGTAAATTCTTTGGATTTGCATAAGAATGGAGGTGCTATCTTAAATCTAAAATAACTATTGCCCATTAATTTGGACACCCTCTGTTTCCAACGAGGTGAGACCACCCATTATATGTTAACCACTTACAAAGAAAAACTTATATTCTAGAACATGATTTCATGGGCAGGTAATTTTGATTACTTTGTTACGCCATCTTTGATGCATGTCATCTTAGAATACTTTGAATCCATCTGTTATTACTTGGATTATTTTTATGTGGCCAGCAGATCTCTAATAAGAACTTCTACTGGTGTTAGGTATATGAACGTATTAAAGCCCCTCTCTTAACCCTAGTAAGTTCAGGAAGTCCAGAGCAATCATATGCAGTTTTAAGCCACCTGCATCTTTTGGTGATGCGTGCACCATTTATATTTTCCTCAGACTACAAACACTTCTATTGCCAGTACAATGAGCCATCATATGTCAAAAAATTGAAGCTTGAAATGTTGACTGCAGTGGCAAACGAGAGCAACACTTATGAAATCGGTAAGTGCACAGCATTTCAATTTCATTTCTTAAGGCCTTAAAGCAAAAAAGTTGTCTTGGGAAGATCTGCATCCTGTCATGTTTGGAGACCCAGTCTCCGGTCACAGGTGCCATCATTCTTTTGTTATCACTGATGCATGACCACCTTGGTTCTCTTTCAGTGACGGAATTATGTGAATATGCTGCAAATGTTGATATTCCTATTGCAAGAGAGTCAATCCGGGCTGTTGGGAAAATAGCACTGCAGCAATATGATGTGAATGCAATTGTTGATAGGCTTCTTCAGTTTCTGGAGATGGAAAAGGACTATGTGACTGCTGAAGCTCTGGTAAATAATTAGATCGTGATATGCTAGTGCAGTGCCCTCAATTCCTGCCAAACAATGTCCGCTCAACCTAACTATGGTCCAAAGGGTTGATACACATTCTGCATTTTTTTTATCCAGGTGCTTGTAAAAGATCTGCTAAGGAAATATCCACAATGGAGTCATGATTGCATTGCAGTTGTTGGAAATATCAGCAGCAAAAATGTTCAAGAACCCAAGGCCAAGGCAGCTCTTATCTGGATGTTGGGGGAATATTCTAAGGACATGCATGATGCTCCTTATATATTGGAGAGTTTAATTGAAAATTGGGACGAAGAACTTTCTGCTGAGGTAATTAAGCTGCTTCTTTGTAATAGTCTTTTTGCAATGCCTTGGCCATTTGCTTCTCCTCACTTTGTCTAGGCTGTGGTTTTTAATTTTTAGGGGATATGATCTCTGTGTCAAAGGCTGTTACTTTTGTTATGAAAATTAGGTTATATGAATCTAAATCAGTCAGTTTAGCATCCCCTGGATCTTTGGGCCAGTTTAATATTGCTTGGATCTTCAAACGTGCTGTAGCTAGGTAATTATAGGCTCACATGCTTAGAGTTCAGTCATCCACTCTACACGTTAAGCTGTATTCTGGATTGCATGCCAAGTCCTTACTGTTCTCATCCTGCAGAGTTCTTTTCATGACATAACAATTTTTTTTTTTTTTTATCATTTCTGATCTGTTATAAGCCATATTCCGGGTGTCTATCTCAAACCTCATCTGATCATTATAAGAGATGCCGCAATATTTTTTCAACTCGTGTTGTGGTTTGAATCTCAATCCTTTTTTTTGATAAGTCAGAAGAATGCATTAAAAAGCGCAGAGGGGCGCAACCCTTAGTACACTGGGGGTATACAAAGGGCTAGGGGGGGGAGGAAAAAAGAAAGAGAAAATCAGAAAAGCTAATCACCCTCGGGGCCAGCCAACCAGCTGTCCAAGAGAAAAGGGTGAAAAGGAAAAAGTGGAGGAGTTCCTCAATAGATCTCGAGGAGTCCTCGAAGGATCTATTGTTTCGCTCGTTCCAAATACACCACATAATACATAGGGGAACCATTTTCCAAACAACAGCGCTTCTAGAGCGACCACTCGACCACCAGCTGGCCAATAACTCCTTAACCGAGCAAGGCATGACCCAATAGAGACCGAACCGAACGAAGAAGGCATTCCACAAGGCTCTTGCAGCCCCACAATGGAGAAGAAGGTGATCAACCGACTCCCCATCCGATTCACAAAGCCAGCATCTATTCACCACCACCATACCTCTTCTCCTAAGGTTGTCCATGGTGAGAATCTTGCCCCTCGCTGCTGTCCAGGCAAAGAATGCCACTCTAGGGGGGACCTTGGTTCTCCAAATGCTCTTCCAAGGGAAGTGGGGGGAACCTGGAGGTGAAAGAGCACGATAAAAAGTCTTCACCTCGAACAAACCCTTACTTGAGGGGAGCCACCTTAACTTGTCCACCCCACCTCTTCTCAAGTTACAATCATATAGGCACTTATAGAACGAGGCCACCACTTCCACCTCCCAATCATGAAACAATCTAGAAAACTGAATGTTCCATTGGATGGTACCATTTGAGTGCTCCATATTATCCGCTATAGATGCCCCTTTGTTGTTGGCAATGGAATGCAAAACTGGAAATGCATCTTTAAGGGATCTATCGCCACACCAAATATCCTCCCAAAAGCGAATCCTAGAGCCCTCGCCGGGGTCAAAGCGGCAGTGACTCCAAAAAACCTGCCATCCCATACAAATGTATTTCCAGAGGCCCACCCCATGAGGGCCCGAGATGACCCCTGAACGCCAACCACCCCAATCCAACCCGTATTTAGCGACCAAAATCGATCTCCACCAAGCACCCTCCTCATGGGCGAACCGCCAAAGCCATTTACCCAAAAGAGCTTGATTAAACCTTCTTATGTTTCGGATGCCAAGACCACCCTCGTCCAAAGGAGAACACACTTTATCCCATTCAACCAAGTGCATCTTATTCTCATCATTCATCCCCCCCCAAAGAAAGTCCCTTTGAATCTTCTCAATTCGTTTAGCCACTAGAGCGGGGATAGGGAATAGAGACATCATATAAGTGGGCAGGTTCGACAAAGTGCTTTTAATCAATGCGATCTTACCGCCCTTCGAAAGATACGTCCTTTTCCAAGGAGCCAACCGCCGAGACATAAGATCAACCAGCTCAGCCCACATCGAATTGAGCTTGAATGGAGCCCCCAGCTGAAGCCCCAAATACTTTAGAGGCAGCGAGCTGGTACCGCAGCCCAATAACTCAGCAAGGTGCTCAACATTATCGACCAAACCAACCGGAATCAAAGCGGACTTGGGCAGATTGATCTTGAGGCCTGAAACAGCTTCAAAACAAACAAGAAGGGCCCCAATATGCCTGATTTGGCTTGCATCGGCTCCACAGAAGACCAAGGTATCGTCTGCAAATAAGAGGTGGGAGACAACAATCCGGGATAGATCACAAGAACCCACCGAAAAACCTGAGATCCAACCCCTGGAAGAGATAGCACCAAGCATCCTGCTAAACGCCTCCATGACCAAGTCAAAAAGGAAGGGGGAGAGGGGATCTCCTTGGCGCACCCCACGGGAGCTACCAAAGTAACCACACGGGGAGCCGTTGACCAAGACTGAGAACCGGACTGTAGAGATGCATTGCTTGATCCACATACACCATTTTTCCCCAAAACCACATCTCCGCAATAAGTAAAGGAGAAAGTTCCAATTTACATGATCAAACGCCTTCTCCATATCCAGTTTACACAGAACCCCAGGGACACCGGACTTGAGCCTACTATCCAGGCATTCATTAGCAATGAGAACCGAATCTAGAATCTGTCTCCCTTTCACGAAAGCATTTTGAGGCTTGGATATAATCTTATCCATGACTCTCCGCATCCTGTTGGCCAACACCTTAGCTATAATCTTGTAAACACCGCCCACCAGGCTAATAGGGCGAAAGTCTTTAATCTCTTTGGCCCCATGAAACTTAGGGATGAGGGAGATGAATGTAGAATTGAAGCTCTTCACAAACTTGCCATGAGAGTGGAAGTCTGCAAAGACCGCCATCAAGTCCCCCTTTACCACATCCCAACAATCCTGAAAAAAAGCCAAAGTGAAGCCATCCGGGCCCGGAGCCTTGTCCCTATCCATACCAAGAATCACCTCCCTCACCTCCCGCTCCTCAAAAGGATCCTCCAAACTGGCTGCCTCGTCCACACTCAACATCTCAAATTCTAGATTGTCCACTCTCGGTCTCCAACTAGAGGATTCCGAAAATAAAGACTCATAGAAATTGACGATGTGAGAGTTAATGATGATAGGGTCCGAGGTGGCCGATCCATTCACGGTCAAGGAGTCAATGGAATTGTGCCTACGGTTAGCGTTGGCAACCTGGTGAAAGAACTTAGTGCACTTGTCGCCCTCCTTAAGCCACCGTATTCTCGATTTCTGTCGCCAACAAATTTCCTCTTGCAAGAGAGAACACTCTAAATCAGAAACCAGCCTTCTCTTCCTCTCCTTTTCCCCCTCAGAGAGCCCTCTAATTTCCTCAAAACTGTCCAGCTGATTCAGCTCCTCAGCCCACGCCCTACTCCTTGCCCCCACGTTGCCAAACACCTCGCTATTCCATTCTTTGATTTTCCTTTTGAGAGCTTGAAGCTTCTTAGCCAAGATAAAACTCGGGGTACCTTCAAAGGAGAGAGAGCCCCACCAATCCCTTATCTTGTCTACAAACCCTTCCTCTTTCAACCACATATTTTCGAATTTAAAGGAACTTTTCCCATTATGCAAGCCACCCCTAGTCAAGATAATAGGAGCATGGTCGGAGCACACACGCAGAAGCTTCCTTTGGATAAGGCCCGGGTAACTCATCTCCCAAGCCGGAGAGACTAGGAAACGGTCCAATCTAGACCAAGACCGGGAGTTGGACCAAGTGGACACCCCCCCTGCCAAAGGGAGATCCAAAAGACCATGATCCGCCAAAAAGTCTACAAAATCCAACGCTGCACCAGCTCCACCGGATCTCTCATTAAGAAAAATAGTGGCATTGAAGTCCCCCCCGATACACCAAGGCAGGTCCCAGATGCTCAACAACCCTGCCAATTCTTCCCACAAGAATCTTCTAAGGTTGTACCTGCTAGGGCCATACACCCCCGCAAAGGCCCACATAAATCCATCTTCAACATTTCTAAAAGAACACGCAGCAACATAATTTCCCAGGCACATGTCTAACTTTGTCACCACCCTGCGATCCCACATCAATAGGATCCCACCCGAAGCCCCAATGGAATCCACATGACACCACTCCTTATAAGGGCATCGCCACAGACTATGCACAAGCCGATTCGAAACCAGTTTCAGCTTGGTCTCTTGAAGACACACGATGTCAACTTTCCATTGGCTCAATAAATTCCGGATCTTCAACCTTTTTCTACCCTCGTTCAACCCTCTTACATTCCAAGTCAAGATGTTAAAATTCATTAAGATCATGGCTGCCCCTCTCACCTCCAGTTCCTCTGCAGTGATTATCAACAACAATCTTACCCAAAAACTCCTTTAAAAGGCCAGGCTGCCCATCACAGGTCATTCCCGCAGCCTCGCCAACCAACAAAGCATGATCTCTCTTCACTGCCACCGGGGTAGGCCCAGACAAACCGGACCCAGCAGAAGCCTCCCCAGACCCCGAGTCCGATACTACATCTACACTGATCAGATCAGAGTCCACCCCCACCGAATTGGGAATATAATCAGAGCTGTCCTGAGGCGCCGCCAGATTCCCCGCCGAAGAGAGGGCATTCACTGAGACGCTCGTGTCTACTTCGTCAACTTCAAAGGAGAGACGAACCGGCGAGACGAGCGAAGAGAACGGCGTCCCCAATTGACCGGTAGGAAGCCCAGTCCCCCGCGACCCCACGAGGGCTTGCGATCGCTTGGAAGTCCACCCACGACTTCTCAATCCTAAATGACAACAAATGTGTAATATGTATGTATGTATGTATGTATGTATAACGTGTGTGTGTGGGTGTGTACACACACATCTGTAATTTTTTTATTTAATTATTCTGCAATCTTAAAGATTGAGTTCTTACTTTTATGCTTTTGGTTTCTTCATTTAATCGTTTGGTAATGGACTATCTCATTGCTCAGGTTCGCTTACATCTTCTCACAGCAGTAATGAAGTGTTTTTTCAAGAGGCCACCTGAGACTCAGAAGGCTTTGGGAGCAGCATTGGCTGCAGGTCTTGCTGATTTCCACCAGGTCTTGCTTGATCTGTGGTTGTTATCGCTATCGTGATTATCATTATTAATGCCATTCATCATCATCGTCATTGTTATAACTATTGTCATTATTTTGATTATCATCATTACCTGTGGCTAGAGCGTGGATTTCCTCAGTGGGTGCAAACTCTAAATAGGGAAAAGAAATTTAAATAAATTGGATAATATTGTTTTCACTTTTCATTATGAAAAGTTACAGTTAAGATTTTTTTTCAATAAATAATAACTAGATATGCTCATATAAATTCATCCCAATTATTTAAGAGACAATATAAAATTTTAATCTGCAGCCCATTATCCGTGCAAACGTTATACAAGTTAACTTTGACATTTTATTGCTCTAAACAATTTTGTTGGTTGCTGTGACTAATAGTTTCTTCTGCAAGTGGTACTTGCTCCAACATTGAGTTTCTGTTGATAAACTTATCCATAACTGATTCAAAATAATAATTTAATCAGACTCAACGCTTTCATAGAACATAAATTGAGAATATATTTTTCTAAAAGGTCAGCATATCATAAATCTTGTTAGCTATTAAGAATTTTGATTGAAGTTGTCTCTTGTATACTTTCTATGTATCCGGGGTGCCTTATGACTTTAATGATATTTTGATTACTTATCAAAAGAAAATTGAATAGAAGTTGTCAACACTTAACCAATATGACATCTAAAAAAATTCATTGTTCAAACATTAAAAACGCTAAGACAATCAATTTCAATTCTCAACTATAAGTTATTAATTGTATTTAAACAAAATGATTTATGAGAGAAAAACCCTAAACTACTGTAATGCTCAAAGGAAATAAGCAAGTCAAAAGATGCCATAAATAAGTAATGTTTTTGTCAAACAATTAAACAATCAAATAAATACAAACTAATTTAGAAATTTAGGTTTAAGCAATTTTTTTCCATTTACATCCACAATTGTAGAAACAAAAACCAATTTATTCCTAAATAGATTTGTCCCTCTTCCTCATTTTCCCTCCTTTTCTTCTTCTTTTTCTTTTTTCTCTTCTCTTTCTCTCTCTCCCTTTCCCTTTCTCTCTCATTCCAGTGGTGGCAACATAAAGGAGATATGGGACCAAGGGGATTTGTTGTTCTGTTCTATAACCAGACAAACGAGGACCAACATTTTAAAAGCCTTTTTTTTTTAATTTTGTTGTTTTCTTCTTCATTATGAGTTTCTCAAACTGTAAGCAGCCCTAAATTTTCAAAAGAAGCTCTGGTAATTGTCCCCACGGCTTTCTCTTTTTAGTGAGTGCAATTGTAGAAAGGTTTCAAATTATCCTAATAATTGATATGGAACCTAATTTTTTTTTTCACAAATTTCAGCAAGGGCAGATACCTTCACTTAGCATAATGTGGATCCACCACTGAGCGTTATTGTTATTATTGTCATCAACGTCATTGTCATTATCATTATCACTATTATCATCATTATCATCATTATCATAATCATTACCATTAATATGATCATCAGTATTGTGATTCTTTTTTAAGTTGATAATCTTCTAACAGTACTTATCATTTTCTCTTTGAAATTATAACATTCTGATTAATACTTATTTAAGTTTATAATTAATACTTATCTAAGTTTTGGAAAATTTTGTATAAAAATGTTAAATTAAAACTTTCAGTTGATTGCAGGATGTTCATGACAGAGCCTTGTTCTACTACAGGCTTTTGCAATACAATGTCTCTGTTGCAGAACATGTGGTGAACCCTCCAAAACAAGCTGTTTCAGTATTTGCTGATACTCAGAGCAGTGAAATCAAAGACCGCATATTTGACGAATTTAACAGTTTGTCTGTTGTATACCAGAAGGTAACTGCAGCTTTCTCCCCTCATAATTTGTTTCAGATTTATAAATTAACTCTTATGTTCAAGGAACAATTCTATTTAGTTCACAATTTGTCTAAATTTTTTATTGTAAAGCAAAGCATTGAAAAGGGATTTTGGGGGGGGGGGGGGGGTTGGGGGGGGATTAAACTGTTTTCAACTTGTACACAGGTTCATTGTATTGGTATGATTCATTCATTCTTGTCTTCATGCTATTTTGGCAAGCATTAAGCCAAATCCCTTTGAAACAAGAGGTAAAGGGTGATGTTACGCTCTCTCGTTTTATTGAAATGAATTATAATGCCTAGCAAAAGATATTTGCAGGCATTGACATTCATTTAGTTCGTTAGTAATTGAGAAAAACTTATAGACCTTAATTCCCATAATGCCACCCTTAGCCAGTACAGATATGGTAGTTATATACAAGTGTTCTGTGTGATAGTGGTCATGTTTTGCTTATCTTCAATGGATTTATAACTTGTTGGAAGCTAAGATTCAAATTAACTGTTCTATATAAATTTTTGCAGCCATCCTACATGTTTACTGATAAGGAACACCGTGGACCATTGGAGTTTTCTGACGAAGTTGGAAATATATCCATTGGCATAGAATCTGCCGGTACTGTTGTTCCAGTTCAGAGAGTTGACGCAAATGACAAGGATCTGCTTTTAAGTACTTCAGAGAAGGAGGAAAGTAGAGGTCCTAGTAACAATGGATCTGTATATAGTGCTCCCTCATATGATGCTTCCGCTGTGACTGCTGCTGCTTCACAAACGTTATTAGAATTGGCAATTTCAAACCCCCCTGTGTCAGGTCTTGCTTCACAATCTAGCCTGGCAATTGATGACCTCCTTGGTTTAGGTCTACCAGTAGAACCTGCACCTGCTCCCTCACCCCCTACTTTGAAGCTTAATTCAAAAGCTGCTCTAGATCCAAGCACTTTTCAGCAAAAATGGCGCCAACTGCCGATATCATTATCACAGGTTTACTTGGCAATTATGACATCAGTTTGATAATTCTCTGTTTCAATTGATGCTCCTTTTCTCTTGGTAACAAAACTTGCATACAGTGATTTTTATATATACCACATCTTCTATATGCCATGCTTCTATGAATTGTGGTTTAATTAAATTTCCTTTGGGCAACAAACAAGATACCTTTCCCGCGTCATCTCCGGCTTACTACTATGCCGTTTTTGGCATGTAGAGATATTTCTACCGGCATTTGTATTTCCCAAACGTTCTAATAGAACACGCTTATTTTCTGGTGCAGGAACATTCTATTAGTCCTGAAGGAGTTGCAGCATTGACAGCACCTCAAGCTCTCCTCCGGCACATGCAAGGCCATTCCATCCACTGCATTGCATCTGGTGGTCAATCACCTAACTTCAAGTTCTTCTTCTTCGCACAAAAAGCAGAGGAATCATCCACATTTCTTGTGGAGTGTATAATCAACACGTCATCCGCTAAAGCACAAATGAAGATCAAAGCTGATGATCAAAGTCTATCTGGGGCCTTCTCTGCTTTGTTTCAATCAGCTCTGTCCAAATTCGGTATGCCGTAACCATCTAAATATATCTCTTAAGGGCCCACAGAAAAAGGTTATGTCCGATGTTTATGGAGGAAACTCCCTCTCTCTTGGGAAGAAGCTGAAGATGAAATAAAAGAGAGGTGGTAAAAGAGCCTTCCCCTTTTGCAGTAGATCAGTTTATGTTGCAGTTGAAGATTAGCTTTCTCCTTTCTTTTTCCAACCCAAACCATGATTCCTGCGTTGTCCAAACCCTATCTCTCTAGACCTCCATTGCAGGGCATTTTATTCCAGGAACGCGAGTCAATTGATTGAGTTGTGCAGTTAGGCTTAGTTCTTTTTCTTTTCTTTTCTTTTTTGTTCTTTACCATTTGTGGCAAGAAATTTTCCTGTACCATGATGTGGAGGTGGGCCAAAGAGTTCTGTACTTTCTTGTATCAGAAATTTTCTGATTTTTCTTTTCTTTTTCGGGTGAGTGGATTTCTTTTCTAAATATATGATTTTTCTTTTTTTCTTTTCTTACCAAAAAAATCTGTTATACTTCTGTATTCTTGTATCACAATTTCTAGATGTTATACTTTACTATTCTTTTGTCCCATAGATAATAGGGGGTGTTTGCCAAACGGCGGTTGATTTAACTTGGCTTTAAACTAAAACTGAAACTGAAACGAAACCGTTCCTAAGAAATAGCTCAATCGACAGTAGATTATGACTTATAAAGCGAATGTCATTAGTTTGAATCTATAAAGTGTTTAAATTCAGATTGCAAATGGTACTAGACTTACGAAAAATTACTAATTTAATATTTTATTACACATGTCATCACATCAGAATGTCATGTGTCTTAAAAAAAATTAAAAAAATGAAATCCTAAAAGGAAAAATAAATAAATAAATAATGGGTTTATTCTCGTTCACGATTCCTATTTTAGTATCTTTTGGCTTTCTCCTTCAAACAGGAGACAAAAAACTCCTTCAAAGGGGAGACAAAAACTCTCACTTCCTTCCATGTTTACCGGCGTGGAAACGCAAAAACAGTAAAACCCACTCACCAGAAAGAGAAGAGAAAACATGGCATCAGTTCGTAGGGTTTTACTATCGATCTCTACGACAAAGGGTTTAATTTCGATGCCTCAATTTCTGCTAATCCGTGATATTATGACAATCCAACGTTCATTCTGTGAGAAAGCGTTCAATCCCAATCCTCTGCTCGCGAGACTGCTTCAGGAACCAAACTCACGAATTAAAAGTGCACTAGATTCAGAGGACATGTCTGCCCTCAAAAGTTCCGGATTTTCCTGGGAAGCCCTCCTCAATTCTCTCAGATCTTCGTCTCCGCAGAAAACCCAGCTGGTAATTTTCCTTTCTTTCGTTTCAGCTTTTGTTTTTCACTTCACATTTCACTTTCTTTTTCTTTTTCTTTTTCTTTTTTCTCAATTTTCTCTGCATTTAATCGGTTTGGTTGATAAATATCTGATTTACATGGAAGTTTTATCAATGGGCAACTGAAATGGTGAGTAAAAGAGAACCTGACAGGCACTCTATGAATCAATAAAGTAAGAATGTCACGCTGGGAGTCTGAAAACATTGCATACATTGAATCCTGGTGGATTTGTGAATATCCAGGGTGAATTTTTTTCATCACTGTATTCCCATCTTGTCCTGTTTTTCCAATCCACACTTTTGCTCATAACATCCCACTATTTGATTTGTCAGGTTTTGGAATGGAGATTAGAGAAAATGCTGGAGGAGAATGTGAGAGACCATGATTCATTCTCTGAGTTGATGCATCTCTGTGGAATGGTTCAGAATCTTCCTCTCGCTATGCGTGTCTTTACTTCTATGGAGGGTCATGGAGTTAGACCCACTTCTTCTGTTTTCAATTCCCTTATACATGCTTGCTTGTCTTCAGGTAATGTGATTACAGCCCAGAGCTTGTTTGAGATAATGGAGGGCTCGGAGGGCTATAAGCCTAATTCTGAAACTTATGATGCTTTCATATCCACATTCTCCAATTTGGGAAATGCTGATGCCATGCAAGCTTGGTACTCGGCTAAAATTGCTGCTGGATTCTCTGCTGATCTTCAAACCTATGAGTCTCTCATTTCGGGTTTTGTTAAAGCAGGAAAATATGATTGTGCTGATAAATTATATGAAGAAATGAAGATGTCTGGAGTCATGCCCAACATACCCATATTAGACAATATGTTTGAAGGGCTTTGCAAGCGGAGAAGTGTTGGCCAAGTGAAAGAGTTCTTGAACTCTTTGCTTGATGTTGGTTATGAAATTTCTGCCCTGATGGCTGAGAGGCTTGTGGGGTTGTATGTTGAAGTGGGGACTGTGGAAGATATGGAGGAGCTACTCATGACTTTAATGAATGCGGATCAAGTATCCGAGATTCTGTCACGGGTGCACTGTGGAATTATAAGGAAGTATGCCATGGTAGATAGATTGGACGATGTAGAATATTCTGTTGGCAGGATGTTAAAACAAGGCTTGTCTTTCAATTCCCCGGATGATGTTGAGAAGGTAATTTGTTCTTACTTCAGGCGAGCAGCTTTTGATCGGCTAGACTTATTTTTGGAACATTTAAAGGGTTATTATGAGCTCAAAAGATCAACTTATGATTTGCTGATAGCTGGCTATCGAAGAGCAGGTTTATCAGAAAAAGTAGACACTGTGATAAAGCAAATGAAATCAACTGGATTGTCATAGCATCCGGTATCATGTTCAAAGCAAATTACAATGATCATTCATTCATTCGTGTGCCTTCAAGCGTAGCATTGGCACAAATGCTGCAAATTGCCCATGTACCTTCAAACCCTCATATGAAAAGAGATCAAGTTATCAGCTGGACTGTCATAGCATCCGGTATCAAGTTCAAAGCAAATTACTATGATCTTTCATGTGTCTTCGAGCGTAGCATTGGCACAAATGCATGCAAATTGCCCATGTACCTTCAAACCCTCACATCAACAGAGATGAAGGCTTGCGAGAGGCATTCAAACGCTCCTCATATCAACAGAGATGAAGGCATTTGAGAAGTCACGGAGAATAGAGTGCTGCAGTCCATGTAAGCTTCAAAAATAAGTGGGGATTCCTCTTTGTAGAATTGAGCTGACCGTGTTTTTTGAATAAGAATCAAGTACTTGATGGAAGGTTTGACCAAATTTTGCATCTCCGGAGACATTTTCTCTACATGTTTAGTGTAATGAGCAACGTCTGCTATGTAAGTCTGAGTTTTTCAACAACATGCTATAGAGCCAAGACATGAATAGGAAACCAATAGAAGGCCCTTGACTAGTCTCTCTTTAGTCTTGATACTTGACAGACAGGTGTGAAGTTGAGGGAGGAATTAAATTATTCTGTGCAACAACCTGTGCCATTTATGTGGTTTGTCTCAGATATTAGCTCTAATAGCTTTGAGATATGGGCAACTACACATTGTTCGATTCCCTTGATTCTTTCACGACGTACTTGCAATTATACCCATGAAGCTCTTTACGTTGGAATTTGACTTATTGTTAAACTCTGGGAAACTTCTTTTTTTTTTTTTTTTTTTTTTTTAATCTAGCGTTTCCATAAAGAAAAATGATACACTTAGAGAAAATTTGGTTGTTAAAAGTGATTGTTTGTCGCATCCCATGAGATTTATTATTTTAAAAAGTGTATTATCATTGAACCAACTTTTGAAGAAAAAATTTGTTAAGTGTAACCTCTCTCATAAATATCGAAGATCATATACCGAATAATAACTATGGCAAATTGGCAATCATAAAATAGTTTTTGGTTCTCTCTCACTATGGAAATCCAAATGAAACCCCATCAACTCCTAGTACAAGTGTTAAGCTTGGTGATTCTCCAAGAGACGAGTCAATTACCTTTATATCTGAGCATTATCCATCCGCGTGGACCCTCCCCATTTTGACCCTCGGTGCTCTGAGGTAGAAGAGAAAGTTGTCTCGTGCATGCTTTCTTTACATGATTGCAAATTGACCCCCATGTTCGGCTACCGTTCTTATCCCAAATATGAAAGCCCAGTTTGCTAAAACCCGAAGCTAATTCATTAATTACGTTAATTTAATGATTAATTTTTTTAAGTAAAAATCGGTTCATTCTTAAAAAATTGGTTTACAAATTATACATTAAAAAATTGGTTTAGCATTAAAATAAAAAAAAAATTACGTCACTTGTCACAATATTGAGACACTTCCGAAAATGATTTGACTTTTATATATATATATATATATATATGATATGAAGCGGGAACCAAACAAAAGCTAGATTTAACAATGAAAAACCATGATCCATCTATCATATTAACTGCTTCTTGTCTTTAGCCACCATAAGACTTAACTGCTAAACATCTTTTATATATATATATATAGAAAGTCACAAGAGCACAAGTCTCATAGCGACAGTGGGAGAGTGATCATGACCTGGATATCCACTATGAATTCCTCAGAGTCTTTATTAATTAACCCTTTTTGGTTGTAGAGCACTTAACTTCCACTTGCAGCCCGTGATGATATATCCTTCCTGGGAATATGAATTGAAGAGGCAGGGTTGGTTGAAACTCGTCAATGCTGTTTCATGGCCAAAACGTAGAAATGGCATAATAATTTCCTGGATATGCTCTAACAATCACACGAACAATGTCTTCTTCTTCTTCAGAAGAGGCACCAGCTCCATATGTTTCTCCCTCACTTGCAACCAGGCTGTCATCGCCGCCAGCAGTCGCCGACGATACCAGTAGTCCACAAATAGCGCCAACTTCGCCCCCGCCATCTCTACCGCCAGTTTCTTTGCCTCCTCCTCCTCCTCCTCCTCAAGCGGTAGCGTCGCCGCCTACGAATTCAGAACCTCCTCTAACCTCTCCTCCGCTGCCTCTTCCAGCAACTCCAACGCCGCCCGTTATATCTCCTCCGTCACCATCACTACCACCACCACCACCACCTTCAGTCACAGCCACTCCTCCTATATCTCCACCACAACTGCCTCCTCAACCTCCACCACAACTGCCTTCTCAACCTCCACCACCACCATTAATACTCACTTCTCCTCCCATATCTCCTCCACCCCCAGCAACTCCATTAAGGCCGACTCTTTCTCCGCCGCCCACATCAGCCCCTCCCTTACTGCCAACACCTCCTCCTCCTCGAAAACCAACTTTAGCACCGCCCTTTACAAAAAGGCCTAGTGGGTCACCGCCACCATCGGCATTGGCATCTCCGCCACCTCCTCCTGCTTCTTCCCAGGCTCCAAAGTTTCTGACATCTCCCCCAGAGCCACCACCACTAGTAAACCGGAGTCTCCCGGTAAAGCCGGCCATTAATGGACATTTTCATTTATCAGCAGGGCTTGCGGTTGGATTTCTCACTGGTGTGATTTTTCTTGTTATAATTGCGTTTGCCCTTTTATTTGTTTGTTGCCAATATAGGAGAAAAAAGAATCAGGGGCATGTGGAGGATCACTACAAATTGCATGGCTTGGCTCCTAAAGGTAAGAGATCAGTCGTTTTTTTTTTATGGTTTGGTAAAATTTTCTTCTATAACTTGCCAGTTGGGTTTGATTGTAGTGACCCATTATAATTTCATTTTGCTTTGATGCGAATTCATTATGAGTTTTTTTTTTTCTTTCACTTAACATGGATTATCTGCCAACCATTGTTGAATTATTGTATCTTTACTGGTTTCTTTGGGTTAGTGATACTGAAACTGTTATTAATTTACATGATCTTAACATGCAGCTCAAATTTGGAATTTGTCTGGCTATTTGCACATGCTTATGATTTTCTAACCAATGTTTGTGGCTATTCTTTTTCATGGTTAATTGTAAGATATATATATATATATATATATGCACTCATGGTGATTGCTGAATCTAATCCACAAAAGAATGTTGTTCTGCCAGGAGCACTGATGCTCAAGGTGTTACCAAATCCTGGCATGAGCAGCAGTGAAGGCTCAGGATCTGAAAATCCAATCCCACCTGCATTGAGTCTCTCACGTGGAACCATTACATATGATCAGCTATTGGTAGCCACCAATGGCTTCTCGGAGACCAACCTTCTCGGGCAAGGCGGTTTTGGGTATGTCCACAAGGGAATCCTTCCCAGTGGGCAACAAATTGCAGTTAAGCAGTTAAAGAAAGACAGCGGGCAGGGGGAACGGGAGTTTCAGGCTGAGATTGAGACCATTAGCCGGGTGCACCACAAACATCTTGTTTCATTGCTTGGCTATTGCGTTACTGGGGCAGAGAGGTTGCTTGTTTATGAATTTGTACCAAACAATACCTTGGAATTCCACTTACATGGTAAGTCTATTATCTGTATGCTGTTTCCCACAAATAACCACTATATTCTTCTTTAATTTTCAGATATGGTCTCAATAGTTTAATACAATGCATTGCAGGAGAAGGGCGCCCTGTTTTCGAATGGGCAGCTAGAATGAGAATTGCTATTGGGTCTGCAAAAGGAATAGCATATCTTCATGAAGATTGTGAGTTCTTGGCAGACTCTGTCTCTCTCTCTCTCTCTCTCTCTCTCTCTCTCTCTCAATCAATCAATGTACTTGGGTAATTTATGCACTTGATGTTTTTCCTTAACCATGGATTATGAATGTGGTGTTGGGGTTAAACAAACACAATGTTTGGAAAAAGTTTTGGCTTCACAACTTGTTGATAGCCTTTGTGTTGTATTAATAGATACACTATTTTGTTACACTATTCTAATTGTTGTTGAATACAAAGATAAGATAGAAAGCTACTGCACATCTGCTGTTACAAAGTACACTTGTAAATGAAAACAACTGCTATCTTATATCTTCTCCTTGGTTATCTGATAAATCTTGTTCAGCTTTATCTCCTTTTTTTCCCCCTTGGTGTTCACGTTTCTGCTGCTGGCTATTATTTCATAATGTTTGATCAGATTGTGTCTTAATAGGGATTGCAGTCCAAGTCTGAGGAATTCTTGTGCAGGAAACTGTTAATAACATTGGCAGATATGCTATTTGTTCTGTTAGTAACATTGGCAGATATGCTATTTGTCTCAAATTGACTGCCAACTTCCTCTTGAAATCAGCTGTTATGTCTCTCACTATAAAGTGAATTCCTTGGCCAATTGGATGAGCATTTACCTTATGCAACATCTCTTGCTTGAGAATATTTTAGCATTGGAGTCCAGTTCTAACTGAAATAACTCTTGCTCGCACGCAGGTAATCCAGCAATCATTCATCGTGATATCAAGGCATCTAATATTCTTCTTGACTTTAGGTTTGAGGCAAAGGTAGGACTAGTATTTGTTATAGTTTAGCAACAGCATTCAGATCTTTGAATGAAGTTCATTTCTGCATACTTCTTTCACTGAACTATACATGTGATAAATAAGTAAAGATAATGAGAACGTTGCATCTTCAGTAGTGTTGAGCTCCTTAAACTCAAGCCCTCGTTCTTAAGGTATCTGTATAACTGGATGCTTGGATTAGGCAATATCCAGTGTTTGTCATTTCTTGATTAATTTATTGATCTCTTATATATATATATATATGTTAGTATCTTGTATTTGGTTGTTATATTTGTTTTGTATTGGTAGGTCCACAATTATTTCATGATCCATACATGTGATGAAATGTAGTGAAAAGAATCGCTCTATGTGTTTGCCAATTTATTGGTCTTTTTGTCAAATGATGACCTTGAGTATGATTTTCAGGTTTCCGACTTTGGACTGGCAAAAATATTTTCAGATACTAATCCTAGCGTAACTCATATCTCCACTCGAGTCGTGGGAACCTTTGGGTAAGTAAGCTCATGTTCTTATCTTACAGCTTTAGATGCTGAGCCTTGTCCACCACTTCATATAATCATTGTAATGTCTGGGATGAACCTACCCTTGCTGGAATTATCTTAATAATTTCTTCTTGAGTAATGCTAAAAATCCCACAAATATCTCACAATGCTGATATGACGATTTTCACCCACCGAATCAATCATTGTCAAAATAATAATAATAATAATAATTAAAAATTTAAGAATTTGTTAGAACTAACACATCAAAAATGTAGCATATAGTATTACTCGTTCGTCTTTTATGTGATCATCTGGCTTTCATCTGTTAGCTTGTTTTTTATCTAGTGCTGTTTGAATATCCTCTGGCATTCTTGTGCAGACCAAAACATAGGTCTGTTTTCTGAATTCGATAAAGTTGAATTTCCTCTTTCTATTTTTTGAGTTTCCTGAACATTTCACCTCATGCTGTCTAGGATTAACTTATCATTGACCAAGTCATGTAGAACAAGCATGAGCATGACAAGCATTGAGTTCATAAGTGTTTTTCCCTGTACATGAATGCTCAATGCATACAGGTACCTGGCTCCAGAGTATGCATCCAGTGGTAAAGTAACAGATAAATCAGATGTTTATTCATATGGGGTCATGCTCTTAGAACTCATAACTGGACGTCCACCTATCAGTAAAATAGACTCCTCAAGGAATGAGGGCTTGGTTGGCTGGGTGAGTTCTCTTGCATCATTGCTATAATACCCTCTCTATGTAGGGATAGAACCAAGATGTTTATATCTATTCATAGATCTTTCCCTAGGAATATGTGAGCAGTAAGGTACTTGGTGAAGGATAATATCTTCATATTTTTCTGTAAGAAAACATTTACTGGTAAATATTTCTTGATCCCAAACTTGTTGATTCAAAAGGGTCAACAAAACTATGTTGCTTCTAAACTACACCAAAAAATTAGAAAACAGAGAATCACAGTATCATTCCTTTTGAACTTCATGTACTCTTAGATGGAGAAGTATGAGCCTTTGTACGATTAACGAAAACATGTTTTGTCTTGGCAATATAGGCTAGGCCTTTGCTCTCTCAGGCACTAGAAGATGGAAATTTTGATGCTCTTGTTGATCCAAGATTGCTGAGTAATTACAACACCAGTGAGATGGCTATAATGGTTGCTTGTGCTGCTGCTTGTGTGCGCCATTCTGCATGGCTTCGACCACGAATGAGCCAAGTAATCCTTTTTCTCTTTTCCTTTTTCTTCGTTTGAGAAAGTGGTAGAGGGGCCTCAAACCCCACTAATGTGGACAAAACAAATAGCATAAGCTTTACCAGTTAAAAACGCCCTACCTTGAGCAAGGGGAAGAAAATTGACAGAAAGGTCAACATTGACTGTTTATTACTTGGACAGCTTTATCTTAATTCATTCCTGAAGTGTGTATATATATATACAGGGAACTTATTCCCAAAGAATTTATCATTATTATCAGTTTATGTTCAACAGCCTTCTTGATATATGCTCTTGTGCTGCCATGAATTTTCACTTGGCCCTTTTCGCAAAGTGTGAAATTTTAGACTCTGTATAACATTTGTTCAGTGATGCTAAACAAAAATTTAAAAACTTGTTTGAAACCAAGCAGATAGTTCATGCTCTAGAAGGACATGTTTCTCTGATGGATCTTGATCAAGGAATGCCACCGGGACTCGGAAGTTTGTACGGATATTCAGGAAGTTCAAATTTTGATGCACAGAAATGCATGGAAGAGATGAAGAAGTTCAGTATGGCATTGGAGAGTCAGGAGTATGGCTTCAGCAAGTATAGTGAAAGCACGAGCGAGTATGGTCTTGACCCTTCTGACTCAAGCAGTGAGTTCCAGCACAACCTCAGATCAAGATAGCAGAGACAATGGTCAAGAGCCACGACATGGATGGGAATTTTGGTGTCTGATACTCAATTTTTTCCCCCTTGAGAGAGAGAGAGAGAGAGAGAGAGATTACTTACTTTTTGTTAATAATAGTATTCAAATAGCTCTAATTTTCTTGCTCAGGCTTGTTGGACATTTGCAACTTGTTCTAGCACTTCATGTTGATCATCCAAGTGCGACAGGCAATGATGCTCATCATAGCAGCTTAGCCACTGAATTCCCAGTGCATGGTGACTGTAGAAATTTATTATAAAATGAAGAAAATAAGAGAGCAGCGGAAGCAAAAAAAGAAAAAGAAAATATAGATTTTGGGGCGGTTTGACCTTAAAGACCTGCATTAACCACTATGAAGAACCCGAACCCGATAAGACTACGTACGTAATATGTATCTCCAGTTTTAAGAAAAATATGGTAGGTAAGAGCATCCACATCAAGCTCTTTATATCTAACATTTCTTTAAAATTTTAACAAAATCTACAAAAAGTCCTCCACATCAAACTCTCTATCAAATGTTAAATATAACATTTGTCAAACTTCCTCTTCAAATTTAAAGAGACCAAAAGCAAATGTTAAAATATTATAATATTATTTTATTGCATTCTAGTACTACTTTTCAGTTTTCTTCCACTCTTTTTCTATTTCTTTCCCTCTCAAGTTTCATCCTCTCATTTTTTTACTTTTTTTCTCCTTCCATTTTTTTTCATCACTCTTCTTTTCTCAAGTACACAACTGCATTAATTGACGTCCATTGTCTTTTTTTTTTTCTAAAAAATTAAATGCATTCATCAATGAAATCTATTGAATTAAAAATGTAATTGTGCACAAAAAATAATTCAATGTATGTGAGCATGAAAGTGAATTTCATGGTAGTTAAAGTAATTTAGTTTTACAATAAAAATAATAATATTTGATAAAAATAACAAAATATTTAAAGAGTTTGATATTTGGTAGTCTTTAAAAATGACTAGCTATATCTAAAAAAGTACACTTTAAAAGTTAAATTTAACTAAATTTTGCATAACTTGATGTGGATGCTCTAAGGCGAGTTGAGTTATTCCGGTGACCACGCAACAGCATAAATGATGAAAATATTTTCAATGCAACTTTGCAACAATATTACAGTGCTTCTATCTTTTTATGCGCATTTGCGCCTTCGGTGGATTGCTCCAAATCACCATTCATGTCCCCAAACATGATTTGCTTGAAATTAGGATCCTCTCTCAATTATTTATATTGAAGGAATATTTTTATCCCATAAAAAAGTAAAAAGATAAAAAAATATATCATTCAAATTTAACTAGTTAAATATGCTCTAATTCATTTGAGCTGGAGAGCATTATAACTAACCGGATATTCTTCAATTCATTTGAACTGGAGTGTATCCTGCTCTATTTGCTTGGTACCTAGAAAACAATCATAATAACTCATTTCACAATTTTTTATTTTTTATTTTTTTTTTAAAGAACTCATTTCACATTTGTTTCCTTCCTAGTCCTCCCCATTGATTACCCATTTCACAAAAGGTGCATGAGCACCGCTGATTTCAATCCAAGTTATTAACATGGAATTTTTTTTGTTTTTTTATTTTTTTTGGTTCCCCCCCTTCCATACTTGTTAAAGGCCAAGATTCCCCAATTAAGCCAGTTTGATGGTATTTGCTCCATCTTTCATTTCTCATTATATTCCTTCGTAAATATCTAGAGAAAAACTTTATTCATTCATTACTTATCAAAAAATATCAAAGCTCAAATCTCTGCTATTTCAACAGGGAGTACGAGACAGCAAAATCTATCACATGCCCCATTTGATACAACACCAAGCAAAACCTCAAAACCAATAGCAAAGAGAAGTAACAATTTGTTGATTAAAATGTCGAGTAAGAAGCAATGTTAATTTCCTTGTATTTGATCCAAGTGAAAACCATGTCAGAGTGAGAACAATTTCATCATTCCCACATTCCCAACTTTTAAGAAACTTGGCATTTTGGGGGTTTTCAGTGAACTCTTTTACTTTTCTGACATGTATCTCCGCTATGATCAAAGCAAGGCCTGGGATGAAAGATGAAACAAGTTGAAGAACCATCACCCACCTTGCCCTTTTTGTTCCTTCAAAGGTAGAATAGATGTCAACCACTTCTTCCAAGGAGCATCTTGTTGTTGCTCGACCCATGAAAGGAAACAGCTATCAAGCAAGCAGAAGAAGTTGACGTAAAGAAGCTGATATCTCACAGGTATATATCGGAAATTTGCAACTTGAACTATTGGCCATATGCCTCCTTCCAAAATCAAGGCCGGGAGAAAATCCCTCTTCACATCTTCCTTGATTTGAGGGACACTCTTTCCAGTTGAAAAACCCATGTAAGTGAAAAAAACAAGTAAATCCAACGGGCCAAAGATGAACCCATCAATAGCAACTTTAGTAGCAACAAACCGAAAGGAATTGGGTCGCAATAGAAGTCGCAACCTTATAAAGCGGTCCAAGCCTTCGTACCTACAAAAGAGTAACAAGAAATAGATTGATAAACTATTATACACTTTATTTTTCTTTTTACATGTGAAAGAAATCTCATACACAACTCTCTCTCTCTCTCTTCCTCTCCCTTTCCCTCTCTTAATGGTACTAAAAGTTCCGTTTCCCTTTTCCATTTTCTCTTTTCTTGCTGTTGGGGCGGGAGGTTTATAGCTTCAACACAGTCTAATCTTCAGAACCTCCAAATTCCATTGAGAAATAAGCAGTAACTAAAATCAGGCAATTAGAACATGGCCTCATATGCCTGTGGTGAGTTTGCCTCTAATTGAAAATTCCAAGCAATGCTCTAATGCAATCAACCACATGTTGAACTCACCAACAAACTTCTTGTAACGACCTAGAGAAAAGCATTGGCCAAATTTACACTATCACCCAAAATGACTAGTCAATTTGAAGCTTTCCTAAAATCATTTATAATGCACAATTTCACTTAACAAGTAAGCAATGTGAAACTTAGCAACCATGAATGTATTTATAAATCACCTACTCTATATGGGTTACTCATATTCCCAATATGAGACCAGAGTAGTACAAATTCACTCCCTGGCTTAAACCTCATGAGGTGCTGACAATTTCACATCGCATTACTAGGTGGCTTTAATACCACTTGTAACGACCCAAGAAAAGCGTTAGCCACATCTGTGTTATCACCTTAAAAAGACTAGTCAATTTAGAGTTTTCCTAGAATCACTTATAAAACCCAATTTCATATAATAAGTAAACAATGTGAGACTTGTCACCCATAAATATCTTTATAAACTACTCACTCTATGTGGATTACTCATCTTCTCAATATGAGACCAGGGTGTCACACTTCCAACTTCAAATGTTTTTGGGTTCGCTTACATACAAAAGGCAAAGTGAAAAGAGGTAGGAATCAAGAACTTCACCAAAAGAGAGAACACAAAATCAACATATATGGTTGATTAAGAGCTTGTTTTGGATTGTGCTAAAAATAAAGCTTTTATATCTAGAAAAAGATTCATTTTTAAGCTTTTTCCAAAAGTGTGTTTTAGCTCTTTTATAGAGCAAAAAATAATAATAATAAAATAAGTACTTTTTAAGTTTTTTACCAAACGGACCCATTTTTGTTTTGCTTTATGTACTAAAAGTATTTTTTAAGCTCCTCAACACAATCACAAACAAGCTCTGAACGAATTAAAGAGAGGTCTTAAAGAGTAACTAAAATTTCCCTCTAGAAACAAGCAAGGCACATATCAAGAGAAATATAAAAGATCATGTGGTTGAAGGAGACCTTCCGTACGTGCATACGGGTGCACTCTTCATAGCCTTACACTATAATCCCCTGAAGCACAACAAATGGCAAAATTTGTTGAACTTACTCTCAATTTTTAGCAAGTTTCTTTTAGATTCCCCCAAGGGTCAGATATTTGTCACGAGTATTTCAACAAGCACTAACATAAGTGCCCATTTTATTTCGATCAACAGCAAACCCAATCTGTCAGTAGAGGTCTATTTCTGAGAGAGTAAAAAATGCTTACCAGAAATGACCAACTGGCCCAACAAATCCAAACCCAAATAAACTGGTCGTAGCCACTCTTCTCCAATTGATTTTCAGTTGCTTATCTTCATCCTGATGAATGAAAGATAGATTGGTCATCCTAACAAAACTAGATTGGTCATCCTAACAAAACAGATAAGTAGTGCTTAAAACTTTCGTGAAATGCAATTAGGCCAATGATACCAGTCACATCACACGACATGAAAAAGTAAAATTGCTAAGAAATGCAAAAATGTCAGTATTTACATAATTATACCAATATATATTTTATAAAAATAAAAATAAACTGGAAAGCATAAATAAACTAAAATTGAGAAGTGCAGAAAGGGTGTGCCAATTGGCTCCACAATATTTTGCATAATCGCTGGTGTTTAACAGTAACCATGGCTGTCATTCCACAAAGAAAATAAGGGATAATACATCGGTCATATTCTTGTCTTGCATTGCGGTAAATGAAATCGGTGCCCTTTGTAATTTGGTGACCGATAGGCCCGTGATGACAGTGATTAATTAGAAGCTGTGCCCATGCAAGAAGAGTATCAGACTTATTTGTAAAACCAGAGAATATTTTTCTTTTATAAATAAAAATATTGGCCAAACAACAAGTGACTGATTTATTGTTCTTTTTCTTCTCTTTCTATTCTATGGGTAGAATCAAATTCCTGATTTGTATGCAGTCCACAAGAAGCTGAAACATGTTCAACCTGTGAACATATATCATGAGGATGATGTACCCATTCTAATTTTCATCAATTCCCATTACTTTTCATGGCTGCAGCAATTACCTTATTCTCTCCAAACATCAATTTACAGATATAAACATTATAATGATTATAAACATGAAAAAATGGCAGAAACAGCAACCATCATAAGCAAAAAGAAGCCTAGACATGACCCACATCAGCCAACTTCATGATGAACATTATCCACATGGAAGAAAAAGTCATTCAGATAATTTAAGCCAGTCTTCAACCAAAAGATAAAAATTAATCTAGAAGTTTGTGTTCGAAGAGAGAGCCAAACCCACAGGCACCAGCATAAAACTACATAATGATGACTTCAAACTCTCAGCAATCAATTAAGTAGCTACACAGGCACTGAAGATCTGGGTGATCTCAAGAGTCTTGAGTTTATGAGCCACGAGCCAAAGTACTTTCTTCAAATTCTTAGAAGACTCCTATCTGTAAGTTTCACATAATCATCTCACAAAGTGGATAATCAAGGAATACTCAAATAACATCCATCCAGTGATTATTCCAAAAACAGTCTACTCTTAAATCTCTTCAAGTGCAGTTGGATACAAAAGAACCTCAATGGTCACTGCCAGTTGGTGCTCAAGCTGGGTAGCAAGTGATGCTACTGCCCCTTGTTGGATGATCATGACTCCTCCACTCACGGATTGCTTGAGTGGAGCCTTGGCGGGCTGCAGTCTTGTGCATGAGATGGACAGCGCTTTGAAGCTTGATTTTGGCTGGCGAGACCATGAACATGAAAGCTCGGTTGCTGCTTGGCTGTGTGGTATGATGCTGCTCTGGGCTTAAAGCTTAAAGATGGCATAGGTGTGGGCCAAGCTCCCCCTCACAAGTTCGAGCCAAGAGCAACAACAAAAATAAGTATGGGCTGATCATGCACTAGCTAGACATCATGGATCATAAGGAAGGCTCAACTTGCTAGGAAGCAAGAGTTAGTGGGCTAGCAGGCAGAGCACAAGTGGCAACACCGCCCTGTCTAGCATGCTGCAAGATCATCATGGAAGCAGCAAGTTACATGCTGCCATGGACCAGCTGTGACCGTGAGCATACATTCCTTCTGCACAGGCTGGAGGCACAATAGGGGTACTTGAATATAGCAGTGGCTAATGCTGCCTAAATACCAGATGTCTCTTTGCAACAAAACATCCTATTTGCCTAGGGTTACCACCTAAAGAAAAAAGCTCACCTTGTGAAGTGAATTATAAAGGAAGACATAATCCAGATACATCATGGGCCACAACTCTCTGCACTCTTAGGTCAATTTGAAGTAGAAGACATAATCCAGGTCTGACTCCACCTCTTAGCCTATAAATAGGCTCTTACTCCATATATAAACCCAAAATTGAAATCTTGTGCATTGAGCATACAGTTTTCTCTAAGGAACTGACTTAGGCATCAGATTTTTTCTCCGGTATAGATACCCGTGGATCTTTTGACGTTGTTGCTATTTTGCAGCAATCAGGGAGCATTTAGTAGGTTTTTAGGGAACATGCAAAAAGGTCCATTCATTGCCTTCTGCGACCTAGCAATTTAGGCATAATTTCCCATCATTGATTCATTGGAATCTTTTCTCAATATGTATTTCCTTCCTTTCCGTAATAGAACCTCACAATACACTACATCTTAAAGGGAATAAAATGAACAACGATATAAACAATAACAAGCCCTTTCTAAAACATTGTTGCACAAATAAGAACAAGAAATCCCAGAACAAAAAAATTAAACAGATTGCAAGAAAATGAAAGATACCTAATTGCCCAAATAGGGATTACACACAAAGATTCATATAATTGAGAAAAAAAAATTAAAAAAAAAAAAAGAAAGGGAAAAACGAGAATGGGAGAGACCCATTTGAAGAAACAGAGAAAATGAGCAAAAAAACGTTTCAATCATTTTACAGGAATGAGAGAATAATAGGGTTCTGTTGATGGATCCTAACCTGAATTTGATGATGCTTCTTGGCAGTATAGTTGGTGACGGTCTGGGCAGCTATATCTCCAACACCCCATATCAGACCTGAGCTGATGACCTGTGTCTTAACTGGGTGGACAGCCAAGCAATTCTGGTACCATTTCCACAACTTCAACATTTCCCAGTTGACACAGACAGAAATTCTAGAGAGAGAAAGAGGGAGAGGGAGAGAGAGAGACAGAAAAGGGAATTATGGGGCGTGGAAAGTCATGCCCTTTTGCAATTCGGTTTTGGCATTAGGCCTGAATATTCAGATGTATCTATTATCTAACCTATAATTACAGTGCTCTTTTGGAGTAATGAAAGAAGAAAAGAAACCACTAGCTTTATTTAAATTCCGGAATTTCCTTTTCATGGAAAGCTCATTTTCCAGGAAATCCATCACCAATTCACCATGGAGGCATGGACAATGTTTGGTAGAATGTCAATTCTTTTCTTTTTTTAATACCAGAATTAAATTTAGTCCTAAGTTTTTGGATAATTTCAATTTAGTGCTTTGAATTTCTAATTTCAACATTAAGTTCTCCCAAGTTTCATGTATAATAAAATTTAACAATTTTCAGTATGTCACATGTCAGGTTGGACATATTATGTACACATTATTTGAACCAATTGATACTTTTAAAAAAAAAAAAAAAAAAAAGTTCAATTTCTAATTTTGACATGAGGTATAACACTTCGATCTTATATTAAGAATCTGACGAATAACCCATATTCAGTGAGTAGTTTATAATAATCATGAGTCCTAAGTTTCGCATTAGCTTATTAGGTGTGAAACTAAACTTTATAAGGAATTCTATAAAAGTTTTAAATTGAATAGTCATTTTAGGGTAATAGAATAGATTAATCTTTTGACTTAATAGAATTTCCTAATGGAGGAAGATAAATGCAACCTTAAATGGTAAATTGGGGGAATATCGCAAAAAATGAAAGATTTGGATAACATTGTAAATTGAGTAGTAAATTGAGGGGGGAAATGCAGTTTAAAAAAAGGATTAAATACTTCATTAGTCCCTAGGGTTTGGGAACTTTTTTTTTTTCTCCCTAGGGTTTGAAAAGTGACTAAATTAGTTCTTGTAGTTTTAAAAAGTAACCAAGTTAATCCATCTATCAATTAACCGTTAATTGATTTAACGGATTGACACGTTGACCAATTAGAAGTTGACACGTGGCCACCTAATTAAATTTTTTATTTTTAAAATTTATATATATTTTCAAAAAAAAATTAAAAAAAATAAATAAACCTAGGTTGGCCGAAACCACCCCCAATTGTGGTTTGGGATCTGCTTCTGTTTCTGCTTCTATTTTTCTATTTTCCTCAAGAATAGAGAAGATTCGCACTGACCTTTACCATTATCCCATCAAAACGTTTCCATTTTCCTCCTATTTGGACAGATTTTAGATCGGCCAATACAACACAAAAGTCAAGGAAATGGTTTTGAATCTGAAAATGAAAGAGGTCTAAAAGAAAAAGAAAAAAACCGAAAAGCTTTTAAGGAAGAAAAGAAATGGCGAGGAGTAGTAGATCGTCGTCTGCAAGTAGCAAATGGAGGTACTGTCACCCGTCGTATTACCTGAAGAGACCGAAACGCTTGGCTTTGCTCTTCATTGGATTCGTTTTTTGCAGTCTCGTCGTTTGGGATCGTCAGACTCTGATCAAAGAACATGAGGTAAAACAGAAGAAATAAAAAATAAAAATAAAAATAAAAATAAAACATTTTGGGTTAGGTCGATAGATATATTCTATGTTTGGTTGCTGAAGAAGTTCGAGAAAATGAAAATTGAATCTTGGGCACCAAGGGGTGGCCGAAACCACCCCCAAACCACCATTGTGGGTGGTTTTGGTTGTAGCCACCCCAAGTTTTTCTTTTTAAAATAAAAAATTTATTTATATGGTCACGTGTCAACTTTTAATTGGTCAACGTGGCAGTCCGTTAAGTCAACTAACGGTCAACGGACGGATTGACTAACTTGGTCACTTTTCAAAATCACAAGGACTAATTTTGTCACTTTATAAATCCTAGGAAGGAAAAAATAAAGTTTCTAAACCCTATGAAGTATTTAACCCTTAAAAAAAATGGAAAATGATAAAGACATAACTTAAGTCCAACTTTAGCCCAACTTTTCTATTGAGTTTTTTTTAGAAAAAAAAAAAAATCTGATTTGGAAGAGAGAAGGCCTTAAACTAGAGAGAGAAATAGAAATTTGGCTTAGAAGTTAGGCCAAAGTTAGATTTAAGTTATGCCTATATCACACCTCAAAAAAAATTGGCATGCATTGAAAGCCCAAACACAATAAGAGGGCCTCTATATGTAAAGAGTGTAACAACATCACTCAACACCAAAAAGGTGAGATCTTTGAGCAGTGATATTCGTAAGGCTGGCGTAGGTAAACAGTACCCACACCAACCTTTTAATATTATTAAAAAAATAATATTAAAAGGTTGCCATGGGTACTGTTCACCCACACCACCATGTGAAATGTCACTACTCGAGATCTTTAGCTATCCCTCAATCTTAAATAAATACCAAAACACTTAGTAGACAATAAATTTGGTATGTATAACTCTTGCTTAAGGTGTTTCATATGTAGGAAGAGATCTCAAGGTATTGTTTATAATGTTAGAATGAGTTTCGCAGTAACAGGGTCCGAGATGTCAAGTTTGTTGATGAACAAACGATGTAAGTAAATACTTACAACTACTTTAATAAGAACATCTTATATGTTACAGGACTAAACATGCAAATGTCTGGCGTTGGATTCAATGATTGTTTAAGACCAGGGCATCCATGTTAAAGTGGTGGTTACTATAGACGAATATCACAAGTGCCATGAGCCACTCAAAGTTGAACTCGGCCGTATTGCTAGTGAGCAGACAGTATTGTGTTGCCACAGTACCTCTTGTATTTCATCAATCCATAATATGGATATTATGCTGAAACGGTTGTATCACTCTTCATTCTTCAGCATTTTGCCTTGGCTTCATTTGCTCATTTATTTAAAAATATTCATGCTTTTGAATTATTTTATTACTTTTAAAAATATTAAATTCATTTGTTTTATATATCTATATTTTATAAGATAAACTAAGGTGTGTCACATAATAATGAAAATTATGTATATCTTAAGACATAATTTTCTTTCAATGTGTTGATTGCAATTGTTGTTTAATCCCTATGAGGTAGCTTAATCGACTGGGATCACGCTTCATGAAGCGGAAGTCACTAGTTCGAATCTCCCCTCCCCCATTTTGTGTGGACATGTCAAAAAAAAAATTAAAAATAAAAATAAAGTTCACTTACCCTCAAAGTATAAGATAGTATTTAACAATCCCGCCAAAAGTCCCTATAATTACACACCGGAGAAAACAAATGTTCATACAACTTTTGAAATTTAAATACGTATCAAAGAATTCGAATACTTGAGAAATAATTGACCAATAAATAAATAAAAAGTTACAAATTAAAATCCAGAAGGGCAAGACTGTCCTTTTCGGGGTGTAAAACAAAAAACCACGATATCAAGGAAGTTGACACGTGCTTTTTGCATCGGATCTGCTACTGCTGCTGCTTCTTCTTCTAGTTATTTCTCTCTACATCAGATCGGCTTCTGCTTTCTTCCACTCCGTCAGGAAATGGGTACGACTGCTAAGTCTACAAACTCTCTTGCTTTGTTCTTCAATCATTATTGTCATGTAAGGGTTTCTTTCCATGCTCCAAATTTTTATTATCATTATTATTATCGCTGTTTTAGTTATACTTCTGCTAAAACTTCAAACAGTGGTAGAGAGATTGTGGAAAGCCCCAATCAGTTCTTGAAATCTGTGAGGGATCGATGCAAATCTCGTAGCTTTAGGAATCTTGATGATGCCTTAGGCGTGTTTGATATAATGCTTCACATGCACCCTTTGCCTTCCATCATTGATTTTAATCAATTGCTGGGTGCAATTGCAAGAATGAAGCATCACTCAACTGTTATTTCTCTCATTAAAGAAATGGAACTGTCAAGATTTGCTCCCGATGCTTGTACTCTAAGGGTTCTGACTAATTGCTTCTGCCATTTGAACCGGGTGGATTTCGGCTTTTTTATCTTAGCAAGAATTTTGAAACTTGGTTTTCTGCCGGACAGTATAATTCTAAACACTCTTGTCAAGGGGCTCTGTCTTCAAGATAGAATTGCTGAAGCTGAGAAGTTGGTTAACGAAATGGAGAAGATAGGCTACAAACCTAACACAGTTACCTATGGAACAATAATGAATTGTTTGTGTAAATTAGGCAAGACCAGTGAAGCTATTGGGTTGTTTAGAAAGATGGAAGAAAGAAATCTTGATGTCGATGTAGTGTTGTATACTACAATCATTGATAGTTTGTGTAAGGATAGATTGATAACTGAGGCTTTAACTTTTTTCTCTGAAATGACAAATAGAGGAATTCGGCCAGACGTTGTCACTTACAATTCTTTAATTCAAGGCTTATGTAATTTTGGCCGGGGGAAGGAAGCAACTAAACTATTAAATGAAATGGTGGAAATGAAAATCATGCCAGAAGATGGGCATTGATGAAAAGGTCATCCAGGCAGGACTGTTCAATACAACTTCCACAGTTTTCTCTCTTCTCTCTCATCCACTCTCCGCCTGGTCTAAGGCGAGTGGGTGGCGCGTGAGGGTTGCGCTTGGATTACTGGAAGTGCTGGTGATTGGCTGAGAGCTGTCATGGCTATTTCGTGGAAGTGGAAGGTGGAATCGAAAGAATTTGAGCTGGTGATCAAAGGAGGGGCTTCAGGAGTGAGATTTTTCGAAAGAAATAATAAGCAGCAACGGTCTATTTTTGTGCTGAAGGCAGAGATAGATTGGCTCACTCGTATAGGGGAGAAATTAGTGCAAGTGAAAACTTCTGAGGTGTTTTGGGATCAATCTCGAGCTGGCTATCCAAGGATTATCGCCCAGAAATGTTCCAATCGACATGGGAATTTTTTAACAATAGAAGAGTTTGATGGGAGAAGGAGAAGTGGGTCGATAAGGATTCCAGAGGGTCGCAGTGGCGAAGGCTGGAAACGCTTTTTGGTGGAATTGCGTAGGGTTAATTCGTCCATTCGGGGAGGGCGAGAGGAACCGGTGTTCAAGAAGGCGTTGGATAGGAGGAGTTACGCGGAGGTGGTGGGACGGTCGACGATGGACGAGTGTTTCATCTCATGTTCTGAGTCTCTAGCCAGAATCCCACGGTGGTTGAGGGACGCATCGGATTGTCGCAAAGAGGAGGCGGTTAGTCATAAAGCAGTCCAGATTCCGGCGAGGACTGAGGCTGGGTTGCTGGTTGAGCAGCTCCCTGATCCTGGAAAAGGATTTCGAAAATCAGTGTCTCTTGGCTCTGCTTTGGAAGGAAGGCAACACCCTATTCCGGTGGGTAGGCGTTTGTTTCCGGCGACTAGCCTATGCACTAAGGAGCTGTCGAATCCCGTGAATTCTGGAAATGAGCTGCTGGATGGACGCTTGGAGTCAGAAAGGGATGGTAAGTCTTCTGTCAACGCCGTGGGTGCACGTCTCGAGCTGCATACAATTAAGGAGCTTCTGACAAAGGTAAGAGGAGACGTGGAAGTTGGCCTTGCTAGAGTTGAAGCTGCGATTGAAGCCTTGGAGTTAAGTGGGTCTAGTTTGGGCCACGTGGTTAAGGAAGTTGTGGGTAGTGGAGAAGAGGCCTGCTTCTGGCCAAATGGGTTTAAGCCCATGAAGAAAAAAGGGAAAGGAACTAACGCCGTAGGAGTCGATGCAGGGCCCAAACTCGGCCGGGGACAGGCTACGGACCTAGAAGGCAAAAAAAAGGCTTTTGATTTTCAGGTGGGTGAGTCGTCGTCCATCTGGGGCAAGTATGTATGGGTTCCCAAAGCTCCCCACGCAGATGGGGGCATCGTTGATCTGGGTTCGACGTCGAATTTGGTCGGCGAGATGGAGACCGGAGTGGGTGAGGCAGCTCAGGGATCGCGCGAGGTGTTTGGGTCGAACCAGACGGCGCCGGTAGTGATGCCGGGAAGTCACGGCAAATCTGGTGAGCCCGGAGCTACGCCGGCGATGCTGCTTGTGTCGCCTGTAACGTTCGGTGCTTCTTCGAGTGGCTCGACAGGAGTGGGTGAAGCAGCACAGGGCTCGCGCGAGGTGAATGGGTCGAACCAGAAGGCGCCGGTAGTGATGCCGGGAAGTCACGGTGAGCTGGGTGAGCCCGGAGCTACGCCGGCGATGCAGATTATGCCTCCTGAATCTTTCGGTGCTACTTCGAGGGGCTCGACAGGGACAGAGCAGCCCGTAAATGAAGGTGCGATAGTCAAGGATTCTTGTGAGGCGGAGGGTCTACCCCAGACGACGCCGGTCGTGACGTTGGGATGTCACGGTATTTTCGCAGTGCCCAGAGCAGNAGGAGTGGGTGAAGCAGCACAGGGCTCGCGCGAGGTGAATGGGTCGAACCAGAAGGCGCCGGTAGTGATGCCGGGAAGTCACGGTGAGCTGGGTGAGCCCGGAGCTACGCCGGCGATGCAGATTATGCCTCCTGAATCTTTCGGTGCTACTTCGAGGGGCTCGACAGGGACAGAGCAGCCCGTAAATGAAGGTGCGATAGTCAAGGATTCTTGTGAGGCGGAGGGTCTACCCCAGACGACGCCGGTCGTGACGTTGGGATGTCATGGTATTTTCGCCGTGCCCAGAGCTGCGCCGGTGAATCTATCGATGCCCCATGCTACTTTCGGTGGTTGTTCGAGCAGGTCAGGGGCAGAGCAGTTCGATATTGAGGCACGGAAAGGGCAGGGAGGAGTGCTTATGGCGGAGGTACTCCATTCGGGTGTTAAGGAATGTCTGGGGTCTTCGTTCCAGGGGAATTCTATTATGGTGGGGGAAGTTCGAAAGGGTCCTGTTGAGGTGTTGCCATCTGGAGTTATTACTTTCGTTGAGGAATTCAGTTCTGTGCAAGCTGCTGGGAATGGGATTCTTGATCTTCCTCAGCAGTTAGTTCCTTCTGGGCTGGAATTGGTGCCCTTTGTGGATGGGGAGCCCATACCTTTGGATTGGAGTCAAGAGTTGGAGGTTGATGGTGATAGTGAGTCTCAGCAAGAGGGTAAGGAAGAGGAATTAATTTTTGCTTTCTGTCATATAGTAGGAGTGTCTTGTGATGGGCAATTTGACAGACTCAGGGAAGCTATTGCTCACATCCTGGCTGGGAAGTCTTTTTAGACGGGGAAGAAGTCAGTGGGGGGAGGTAAGGCGGGGAGAAAAGGCAAGCGGGAGGTGGATAATCTCTATTCTTCAATCAATTATGAGGGGGGAAGTGGTAGTGTGGCCCGTAGTAGAGGAAGAGGTAGGGGGAATCGTCTTTGTCTATGAAGTGCAATATTTTATCTTGGAATGTAAGAGGGCTAAATTGCCTAAATAAGAGATTAATGGTGAGGAATTTATTGAGGCAATGGAGGGTTGATGTTGTTTGCTTGCAGGAGACCAAGCTGGATTTCTTTTCTAGGAGGATCATTAATAGCATATGGGGCTGTGCTTATGTTGATTTTTGCTATGTGGCGTCTTGTGGGGCCTCTGGGGGAATTCTTTTGATGTGGGACAAAAGGGTAGTCTCTAGGTTGAAGACGGAAGTGGGTGACTATGTGGCGGCTTGTCGGTTCAAGAATGTTGTGGATGGTTTTGAGTGGGCCTTCGCAGGGGTTTATGGCCCTAATTGCAATGCGGATAGATGCTGTCTGTGGGATGAGTTGGCTGGTCTGTTGAGTTGTTGGGTTGTGCCTTGGTGTATTGGAGGGGATTTTAACGTTACTAGGTTTCCTAGTGAGAGGTCGGGGGGGAGGCGAATAAGTTCAGCTATGAGGGATTTTTCAGATTTCATTTTTGATAGAGGCCTTATGGATCTTCCTTTGACAGGGGGTGTGTGCACGTGGTCCAACAGCCAGACTTGGTCTAGGATTGATCGGTTCTTGGTGTCTCCGGAGTGGGAAGCTAGATATCTTGGAGTTCTTCAAAAGAGATTATCGTGCCTTTGTTCTGATCACTTCCCTATTATCTTAGCTTGTGGTGGCCGGGTGGGGGGTAAATCTTCGTTTAAGTTTGAGAATATGTGGCTGAAAGAAGAAGGTTTTG
Source organism: Carpinus fangiana (assembly GCA_006937295.1). Classification (NCBI taxonomy): domain Eukaryota; kingdom Viridiplantae; phylum Streptophyta; class Magnoliopsida; order Fagales; family Betulaceae; genus Carpinus; species Carpinus fangiana. The sequence goes on from CM017325.1 coordinate 29,006,598, forward strand.
TGGATAGGGTCAGAGATTGGTGGGCATCCTATCAATTTCAAGGCACCCCAAGCTTCATTCTTGCTAAGAAGCTTAGGGCTCTCAAGGGGGACATTAAGACTTGGAACAAGACAGTTTTTGGCAATGTAGGGGCTCTCATCAAGGAGAGAATGGAAGAGTTGAAGGCTCTTGAGTTGGTGGCAGAAGGGAGAGGATTAAGTGAGGAGGAGAGGGTGAGAAAGAGCATAGTGTGCAAGGATATGGAGAGGGCCCTCCTCCAGGAGGAAATAAGTTGGAGGCAAAAATCTAGAATTAAATGGCTTAAGGAGGGAGATAAATGTACTAAATTTTTTCATTTGATGGCCAATTCGAATAAGAGATATAATACTATTGAGTCTCTTCGTATTGATGGATCCTTGTCCTCTAATCCTGCTGCCATTAGAGATCACGCGGTGAATTTTTATGAGTCCTTGTTTGCTGAATCTCTTCAATGGAGACCTAGATTGGATGATTTGGCTTTTGAATCAATTTCTGCAGTTGAAGCTTCCTCTCTTGAAGCCCCTTTTCTTGAAAAGGAGGTAAAGGATGTGATCTTTGGGATGGATGGGAATAAAGCTCCAGGGCCGGATGGTTTTTCTATGGCGTTTTTCCAAGCTTGTTGGGGAGTGTTGAAAGAGGACATCATGGCGGTGTTCGCTGACTTTCATGCGCGGGGTAAGTTTGAGAAAAGCTTGAATTCTACTTTCATTTCTCTAATTCCTAAGGTGTCAGGGGCTTCTGAGCTAAAGGATTACCGTCCTATAAGTCTTGTGAGTGGGATGTACAAGATTATTTCGAAGGTCTTGGCGAATAGGTTGAGGCTGGTCATGAACACTATTATTTCTATTCCTCAGAATGCATTTGTTAAGGGTAGACAAATTTTGGATTCGGTGCTCATTGCAAATGAGAGCTTGGATTCTCGCCTTAAGTCAGGGGAACCGGGTTTGCTATGTAAGCTTGATATGGAGAAGGCTTATGATCATGTGTGCTGGGATTTTCTGCTTTATTTGCTTAGAAGATGTGGATTTGGGCAAAAATGGTGTGATTGGATTGAGTTTTGCATTTCCTCAGCCTCTTTTTCGGTCTTGGTTAACGGTTCTCCGGCTGGTTACTTCAACAGTTCAAGAGGAATTAGGCAAGGAGATCCCTTATCTCCATTTCTCTTTGTTATTGTGATGGAGGCATTTAGTAGGATGGTTAAGGCTTCGATTGAGAATAATATGTTTTCTGGTTTTTCCGTGGGGGCTAGGGGGAGAGAGCGAGTCCATATTTCGCATTTGTTGTTTGCAGATGATACGTTGGTTTTTTGCGGGGCTTCTCAAGATCAAGTTCAAGCCATTGGTAACTTGTTAACTTGCTTTGAGCTTGTGTCCGGCCTTAAGGTTAATTTGTCTAAGTCTATCCTTGTGCCGGTTGGGGATGTGAGCAACATTGGAGATTTGGCGGAGGCTTTGGGTTGTGAAGTTGGCTCTTTACCTATTCCTTACTTGGGGTTACCACTGGGATCCAGATTTAAAGAGAAGGCTATTTGGAATGGAGTGGTGGAGAGGTCCATCCGCATGTTGGCAAGCTGGAAGAGGATGTATTTATCCAAGGGTGGCCGAATAGCCCTCATAAAGAGCACCTTATCTAATCTCCCTACGTACCTCATGTCTCTCCTCCCAATTCCTACCTCGGTGGCCAAGCGTATAGAGTCGATTCAGCGTGGTTTCCTTTGGGGAGGGATTGGAGATGAATTCAAATTCCATCTTGTGAAGTGGTCTAAAGTGTGCTCTCCGGTTAGGGAAGGGGGTTTAGGCATCCGCAACTTGGGGTGCTTCAATCGAGCTCTTCTTGGTAAATGGTTGTGGCGGTTTGCTAGCGAGCCCGAAGCTTGGTGGAGGAAAGTGGTGGTGGCGAAGTATGGCTCGGAGAAAGGGGGGTGGCGCTCCCGGATTAGAGTTGGTTCGCATGGGATGGGTTTTTGGAAGTTCATTAGCAATGAATGGCATCGTTTCTCTACTCATATCAAGCTTATCCCAGGTGATGGTTCTAGAATCAACTTTTGGAAGGAGAAGTGGTGTGGTGACTCGCCCTTGATAGAGGTGCACCCGGGGTTGTTTAGTATAGCCAGCAACAAGGAGGCCTCGATTGCGGACAATGCGGATTTGGGGAGTGGTTCTTGTCAGTGGAACGTTAGTTTTACCCGTGCCTTGAATGATTGGGAAGTGGAAGAGCTGGCTTCTTTTTATAGTCTTCTTTACTCTTTCAACTTGGTGGGTGGGGGTGATAAGATTTGGTGGGTCCCTAACAGAAAAGGAAAATTTGAGGTGAGATCTTACTACAGTGAGATTATTTCTAGAGATACTCGCCCCTTTCCTTGGAAGAGCATTTGGCGTACTAAAGCTCCCCCGAGAGTGGCTTTCTTCACTTGGTCGGCCGCCCTTGGCAAGATCCTTACGCAAGACAATTTGAGGAAGAAGAATATGGTGGTGATTAACAGGTGTGGAATGTGCAAGAGGGATGAGGAAAACATTGATCATTTGCTTCTCCATTGTGAGTGTGCCCAAGTTTTATGGAATGCCTTCTTCGGTCGTTTTGGGTTGGCATGGGTTATGCCTAGTAGGGTTGTGAACCTTCTGCAGTGTTGGTGGTCGGGAGGTCGTCCGCGTAGTGCAGTGGTTTGGAAAATGGTTCCGCATTGTATCATGTGGTGCCTTTGGTCGGAGCGGAACAGGATATATTTTGACGATTTAGAAAGAAGTAGGGAGGAGTTGTTACATTTCTTCTTTACTACCCTTTTCACTTGGGTGGCAGCTTGGCTTGCCCCTATGGTGATTTCTTATTCTGATTTTCTTTCTCTCTTCTCTAGCCCCCCTTAGGCGTTCTCTTGTATACTTCCTGTGTACTAGGGTTGCGCCCCTCTGCGCGTTTTCTATAAAACATTACTTATCCAAAAAAAAAAAAATCATGCCAAATGTGTTTACATTTAGCATATTGGTGGACACACATGGCAAAGAGGGGATGTTGAGAGAGGCAAAAAAAGTTTTTAATGTGATGATTCAAATGGGCATAGAGCCTGATACAACCGCGTACAATTCTTTGATTAACTCTTATTGTTTGCAAAATAGAATGGATGAAGCAATCAAAACATTTGATAACATGGTTCAAAAGGGTTGTTCGCCTTCTGTTGTTAGCTATAATATATTGATCCACAAATATTGTAAAGATAAAAGAATTGATGAGGCAATGAGTCTCTTTCGTGAAATGACTATCAATGGCATGATTCCCAATGTTGTCACTTACACCACTCTTATAGGCGGGTTTTGCCGAGTTGGGAGACCTAAGATTGCATTAGATCTACTCCATGAGATGCAAGGTTGTGGCCAACATCCCAATGTCCAAACTTATGCTATTTTGTTAGATGGCATGTGTAAGAATCTATACTTTCCAGAGGCAATGATATTGTTTCAAGAGATGGAAGATAGAAGGTTAAACCTTGATATTGTTGTTTACAGCATCTTGATTGATGGTATGTGTAATGATGGGAAACTTACGACTGCAAGAGAACTCTTTAATACTTTTCCTACCAAAGGTTTGCAAGCTGGTGTTCCAACTTACAATATAATGATCAAAGGGCTTTGCAAAGAGGGTATACTAGATGAAGCGATGGAGCTATTTGAGAAAATGGAGGAAAATGATTGTCCACCCAACCATATCACATATAACACAATCATCCAAGGCTTCTTGCAATATAATGAGACATCGTTGGTAGTGAAATACGTCCAAATGATGGTTGACAAGGGTTTCTCGGCTAATGCAACCATGGCAACCATTTTGATCAAATTGTTGACTAATAATCAAGCAGATAAAACATTACAAGATTTTTTTCTAAAATCTGTGTGAAAGATTTCTAGTGCTTCAACTTGCAAGACAAATTTGATATTCTAATCTTTACATAGTTGATCTTTAAGGCAATAAAGCTGCAAGTCATTAAGGTAATATTTCTCTCCATAACATTTGGACTACTGTTGTGTATTAATTACTATTCCTCTTTTGTTATAAGTTTTTTTAATGATTTTTTAGTTAATTTGTTTGTGTTAATTAACTGTTTAGTTTCTGTCCTTAACAATGTATTGTCACCAATACATTTTGTTGCCCAACTCTTATTAAATGCTCTTTGCTGGTAGGTTGAATTCTGCTCTTTTAGGAGTGGTTTCCAGTTCATCATTGTTTGTTGTTCGCTTATCTAATTAGTCCAGTGGACCAGAATTTTTCTTTCTTTGAATGCCATGAAAAATGACGGTGTAGTTCATTTGAGTCTTAGAAGTCTAGAATTTTAGTGTGAACTTTGACTTGACATGATTGTATTGACTTTATCCACATTAGAGAATTTAGAAATATAAGAAAATTATTACGGGTGTGCCACTTTCACCCAAAGAGAATAATGGATTAAAACTGCATACCAACAAAGCTCGAACCATCCACATCCAAACCAAGTCTAGACCAGTTGTTGCTTACTGCTTGCCATAAATTTAATACCTATATGGTACTCGTAGATGTGTGTTACGTACATGACGTGAGATGAAAAATTATCAAAAGAATAGAATTTTGGTAGGATAACTCGAAGAATTCTAAGCCTCCTTACTTTAGGCTAGTTCAAGGAACCCTAAGCCTCCCAATAAAAAACATAACCGATTGGTTATTTTATTAACTTTTTGATGTCTTTAAATAGACACGTATAACTCATAGTGAAAATAAAAGACTAACAGGAATAAACCACTTTTAATATGATAACATATTATCTCTAACATTCAAATCCTAATTCTAATGGAAATAAAAGGCTAACGGGACTAAACCCCTTCTAATGTAATATCTCTATGTCATTCAATTCTAAACCTAAAATTCCTCCCACTAGACACGTAACAATGTATACAAAATTGTACTATTCTGAACATTTTTGGAAAGCCAACTCAAAGTTGTCTTTATTTTTGAGTCAATTGTAATCATAGAACTGTAAATGTCAATGCATGTTAGACTTATGTATGCTTAAAGAAAATGTTACAAGTTGTCCATCAACTCAATACTCTCATTTACTTATTTATTGTCTTTTAATTTTATTTTTTTTATAAGATATCATATAAAACTTATTGAATACATTCTGATTGACAGGTAACAATCCAAATGAGGGTGAGGACACTTGAGAGCTCCTTCAGTGATTGTTGTTGAAGTGTTACTTGGAAATATTTTGGTTGTTGACCATTCTCCTGGATATTTAGAGTACATGATGTATTGGGCAAGTTTTTGGATAGATTTATGTTATGTTCTATTTCAGTGTTTAATGGTGTTTTCAGACAATGATTATGTTTTAATATTGTTTGGAGTACATCATACTGTACTCTCAAGAAGGATTTCAGAAAAATACAGTTCAAGATAGTTCATCAGTGTAATTCTTCACTGTCTCCTCAAACTCCAAGCTATCATTCTCTAGAAAGAACTGCAAAACATCATCCACCTGGAAAAACAGGCATAAAAACTTAATAAAACATGAAGCCATTTCATCAATAAGAACTGAAAATTCATAAAGAAATGGAGGATAGCTCCAGATTTTTCATTGAAGCTCCATTTGGTAGTCAAGATTTTCATGGATAAGAAACTAAAATAAAAATAACAATAATAAAAAAGATTAATGTGTTGGTTAATCTTTTCCCTTCTCCCATCTCATCAGCAACTCATGAAAAAAACACTAAATAAAAAGCATAGTTGCTTGGCGAAGGCAGTGGCAGAAAGAGCAGAAACAAAGAAGATAAACTATTCTTGCTTGTGACACTGACCTTTTCCTCGCATAATTTGCAATTTCTTTTAAAGGAGCCTTGAGGTTCTCTATTTTCTGAAAACAAAATCCTATAATTAAAGCTTTTGAAATTCAAGCACGTATCAACTAAGATAATTATAAAACTTGAGAAATAATTGACCAATTAAAAAAAAAACCATCATAGTAATCAAAATATATTATTTTATGGGTCCAAATCAAATACGTATTAAATAAGAAAATTAGAAAACTTGAGAAATAATTGACAAATCAAAGAAACAAAGGAAATGAGGGACAAACATAACATCTCTCCAAAGATAGATTAAAAGAAAATGAACAGTTGGGGTGAAAATGCGGTTACGATTAGTGGTTAGTAGCTAAAATCGCTAATTGTAATCGCCTAAACAATTAGCAAAATTTACTAATCGCCTCCGCTAACTGCTAGACGGTTAACCACCTTATTTACAAGGAAACGCTTTTACAAAAAATAAAAATAAAATACACTAAAACCACTACATCAAGCCAGCTTGTGCACCTACGACGCGCCAGGCTTGGGCTTAGCCAAGCTTTATTGGTATCAGTGAGGTGGGTCTTAATAAGGTAGTGAAGGGCTGCTTTATATAGATGAGTGAAAGTGGAATAAGTTTGTTTTTTTCAATGCGAGACAAACAATTAGAGTCCTGAAAAGAGGATAGTTCCAAAATCAATTGAAAACCTAAAGTAGGCCTATAGTTGTCAATGTAGGATAAGTGTGGACAAACAAATATATATAAAGCACATGCCCTTGTGGGCAATATATATATCACATTATCTAACATACAAACAATACATTTATATTAGAATCAAAAGACTAAGGGGGAGTTGGTATTATTATTATTATTATTATTATTATTATTATTATTATTATATGTAAAATTATAATTTATAACATATATTGGAACTAAGTCTATAAGTACTTAATTAATAATTATTGTATTAGTATAAATTTGTATACTTATGTCATGTTATGTATGTATAATTTGTTATTATATAACCATATGATTAAGTGTTTTAATTGTTATTGAATCATATGATTAAATATTGATCTTATACATTTATATTATTAAATATGCATAATATATAATTATAATTTATAACATATATGAACTTATAACATACATTGGAATTAAGACTCTAAATAATTAATGATTGTATTAGTATGAATATGTATACTTATGTCATATTATATATGTATAATTTATTATTGTATAATCATATGATCAATTGATTATATGATATAATCATATAAATTATAATAACAATACATTAATACTTCAATTGTAATTTAATTGTGTAAAAAATAATTTGTGATTTAATGACCAATTGTTCATGTTATAAGTATAAATATTATTATTATGTCCCCAATAGCTCAATTGGCTGTGGACTACACCTCATGAAGCAGAGGTCATAAGTTCGAATCATCCCTCCCTATTTTCTTGTGTGGGCATGTCAAAAAATATATATATTATTATTATTACATATATATATACATACACATATAAATATATATTATATAATAAAGGCAGTTAACGGTTTGTAAAAGCCCAATAACTACTAACCACTTTTAAGGCAATTAACGGTTATAAGGATTAGTGGACGGTTAATAACTGCTCGCTATTACGGCCCCAATGAAAGGCAACTCAAAAGTTGTAAAAGATGAAAATACAAGCAAATCAAAACTGAGTCAATTTGTCTACAGAAACAATTAAAACAATTAGGATTACACAATCCCCACCAAATCTGAGTCCTCCGTCTAAAGAAACAATTACAGTCCCAAATGCAATCATGGCCCATGAAATATATTGGCTGGTCACCTCATAGTTTTTCCATTTTTTTAGGGTATTATTTTTTAATTATTTTTTTAATATATTTTTTTTAATGACACGCGGCATTTGGTTAGTTATTAGTTTAAGCTGACGGAATGTAAGTATGTAATGGAGGTACTAAGTTGTTTTTTTTCTTCTATAAATCATGAACCATCTATAATAATATTTAAATTAAATTTAAATAAAAAATAAAAAAAAGTAAAAACCTAAATACTAAAAAAACCTAGATGTGAAAAATAAACTCTTTAGGAATTTTATCATCCTAAACGCAGAAAAAAATGGCTCCAGGGCTGGAGAATCGCCGGAGAAGATAACTCCACAGCGGGTCTGGCCGTGACCCACCCACGGGTCTGGACTGACTTACCACCCAGCTCTTTTGAGCTCAAAATATTATGTGTGTGAGTATATTATATTTTTGTGAAATTGTTTTGTATTTGCTTAGATGTCAGCTTATGAGTAATATATGTAAAAAGGGTGTTTTGCATGTAGATAGGGGTGTAAACGAGCCGAGCTTGGGCGAGCCTGAGCTGTCCAGGCTCGGCTCGTTTATTTCTAGGCCAAGCTCGAGCTCGAGCTCGAGTCGAGCCTGGGTTGGCTGCTCGAGCTCGGCTCGACAAGATCTGAATCGAGCTCGAGCTCGAGATCGAGTCGAGCCCAAAGCTAGTCGCCGATCTGAGTTTCGATCGTCGTCGGGGACCGGGTTGCGCAGATGGCAGAACAAGAGAGAGAAGGGCGGAGTGAGAGGAGACCAATCTGGGTTTCGATCTGGGTTTTAGATCGTGAGAATGCGAGAGAGAGTGGCTGAGTGAGAGGAGACTGAGAGAACGAGAGAGAGTGAGAGGCGCACCAGAGCAGATCTTGTGAACGAGAGTGTCATGTGTTTAAGGAAAGGGAATAAGAGCTGAAGCCTGAAAGAGATGAAGGAAGGAGCTACGGAGACTGAAGAGTTGGTTTCTGTGGGAATGAGGAAAGATGAGAGGCGCAGAAGATATTTTTGAGATGAGAAGACTAACAATGGAGATTCATCTAAAAAAAAAAGACTGACGATGGGGACACGTGGCATCAGCTGGCGTGCACTTGATAATTAAGGCTCTGTTTGCAGGGGGAACGGGGTGGAACGGGGTCTGGGGAACGGCACTGTAGCTACAATGTTTTTTACTGTAGCTACAGCTGACTGTCAGGGTAATTACTCGTATTTCCAAAAAAACTGATCTCTCCCTCACCTGCTACACAGCTTATCCTTTAGGCTTTTTTTCCTACCCCCATCACCTTTACAACAATTTGACAAAACCAAAAAAAAAAAAAAAAAAAAAAAACTCTGGACAAAGAACAATACTTGAGAATTGAGAGTAAGAGAGGGACAATTGAGGCGAGGCGAATTTTTTTTTTTTTTTAAACCTTTCACTCACTATAATTTATAACAATTAAATTTTTTCAGAAAAAAAAAATTTATAACGATCAAAGTTTTTTTTAAGCGTTTAATTATATATGTTAAATCTACCGTTTTCAGAAAATTGATTTGTCTTTTATTTTATTTTATTCTTATTTTTTCAAGTTTGTTAAGTCTTTCACTCTTATTTAAACGCTTAAAAAAAACTTTGATCGTTATAAATTTTTTTTCTGAAAAAATTTAATTGTTATAAATTATAGTGAGTGAAAGGTTTAAAAAAAAAAAAATTTAGCCTCCCTCAATTGTCCCTCTCTTACTCTCAATTCTCAAGTATTGTTCTTTATCCAGAGCTCTCTTTTTTTTTTTTTTTTTTTTTTNATTTTTTTTTTTTTTTTTTTTTTTTTTTTTTTTTTTTTTTGGTTTTGGTTTTGTCAATTTGTTGTAAAGGTGATGGGGGTAGGAAAAAAACCCCCAAGGATAGGCTGTGCAGCAGGTGAGGGAGAGATCAATTTTTTTGGAAATACGAGTAATTATTCTAACAGTCAGCTGTAACTACAGTAAAAAACACTGTAACTACAGTGCCGTTCCCCATACCCCGTTCCACCCCCGGCAAACAGAGCCTTAGGCCTTGTTTGGATAGGCTTGTTTTTATTTTTGTTTTCAATTTCATATTTTTTGGTTTTTGAAATCACTCCATTTCAGATTTCAAAAAATTGAGTGTGTTTCAATGTGAAAAAATTTGGGAGTATAGTACAAAACACAAAACAAGTGTAAGTAAAAAAATAATTGGCAATGATGGGTAGTAATCATTGATTTTTATTCTAAAAAAAAAATCTGGAAACTCCATTACCTAATACCCAATCCCACGGATCCGGATCCCCTCATATTAGAGGGGAAATATGAAAGTCTCATATTACAATCCTGGCCATTCAATTTAATCCAACGGTCCATGTTACGCCACGTATCCAACATTTTAAATTNGGGTTTGAGTTGGAAGACATAATAACTTTAATCCATGAACTTGCTGGTATGTAGGTATTTCCACTCTAGGAACTTTCTAGCATTGCATGTGAGAAGGAAAGATGTGTATAAGAGACAGGGTTCGGCCACCCCCTAGGGCCAAAAAAATTTTGAAATTTTTTTGGGTTTGGCCCTAGGGGGTGCCCGAACCACCCCCTGTGGCCATGGGGTGGCTTCGGCCACCCCTAAGGACCGGTTGGGGGTGGACGAACCACCCCCTGTGGCCATGGGGGTGGTTCGGCCACCCTCTTAAGCCAAACCCAAAAAAAATTCGAAATTTTTTTTGGCCCTAGGGGGTGGCCGAACCACCCCTTGGGGCCATGGGGTGGCTTCGGCCACCCCAGAACGGCGGTCTGGGGTGGCCGAAGCCACCCCTAGGCTCTAATAGGGTGGCCAGCCACCCCCCTATGGGATGGCCGGCCACCCAAAGTTTGTCTTTTTTTTTTTTTTTCTTAAATTATTATTTTGATATTCTGTCCATATTCAAAATTTTTTGGGCTTAACAATGAATTCGGTTGTTTTTTTGGGGTTTTGGACTAAATCAGCCAAACAACAAACTCATATGGGTTTTGTTAAAAATCCAAACTCAAGACGAAAACAAGTCTATCCAAACAAGGCTTAGTGTTTGTGATCTCGGGGACGACGGCAGGATTCAGCAACTCAGGCATTCATTATTGTCAATGCTGGCGCGTCAGAGACAGAGCATGAGTTATGGTGATGTTGATGAATGATGATACACTGCTTAGAGAATATGTGCAAGTTGGTACATTTCCACTCCTCCTTTGCCGCTTGAGATGTATATATATATAATATATATACTTATTTAATTTATTATAATATATATACTTATTTTAATATATATACTTATTTCATTTATAAGTAATTATTATAATTATATATATATACGAGCTTATACGAGCTAATTCACGAGTTTAACCGAGTTGAGTCGAGCTTGCTTTGTTTAATATTCGAGTCAAAATTTGTGTTCACGAAACGTTTCATTTAATATTCGAGTCGAACTCGAATCAAGCTTATACGAACCGAGTCCGAGCTTGCTCGCGAAGCACTTTGCTCGTTTAACACCCCTATGTAGACCTAATTCAAGGTTTTCTTAAAAAAAAAAAAAAAAAAAAAAAAAACCTCTTCAAAAAATGGGAGTAATTATAAATTGTGGAACCCAGCAGAGCCTTCCGCCTCCTATCTTCTTTTTTTCTTTCTTTCTTCTTTTTTTTTTTTTTTGGTCTTTTCCCTATTGTGATAATAGTTATGGATAATATTTTATTTTCCTGGATGTCATGGTCCTTCATGCATTATAAACTCTGCAAAACAATTTCGAAATCCATCTCTTTACTCGCAAGCCTGCAATTCTTGAGCTGAACCCAGAAGGTACAAGTAACCCAACAGTCACTTAGCAGCTTTTCCCCACGAAGATATATATATATAACTCTTCGATGCTTTTTTTTTTTTTTTTCCACTGTGTCAAATATGTTTGGACTTGAGGAAATGAGGTAGTTTGAAAACTTGGATTTCCTTCTTGATGGATTATGATGTTCTAGAGTCATTTTTTTGCTTATTGGTCGAAATATCATGGTGGGTATGATTGATAATCTATAAAGGTGTGGAATTTACTTACCATGTGAATTGCTTTGTTTTTTTATATAACCGAGATGAGGACTTTGCATTAGGTTGTCTTGTTTGGATTCCCTTTGGTTGAATTTTTCTAAAGATTTTCCGTTTCACGGATATGAAAAACACATTGGAAAAGAAGTGGAAACTGCTCGTGGATGCTTGTTTCTGGAAATTGATGTTCAAGAATTTTTTTTTTTATTATTATTATTCTTTTTATATTTGGAGAGAACCCCTTATTTTAGAAACTTGTGTCAAATAAGTATCACGTACGTTTTCATTTAGTTGTTTAACAAAAGCAAAGTATAAAAAGTAGAATATATGTTCCAAATAATATTCATTGTTATCAATCTCAATATTTTTCTTTTCTGTGTTGTGGAAATTCTAAATATTCTAGAAAATGTGATATGGTGAATAAGTGAAACTATTTTCATGAAAATTTATTACAGTGAATTTTGAATTGAGAACAAGTACGGGAAAGCAATCTCATTTCTGCTGTGGAAGTATGAAATTTCATGCTTTGGTTTTTCCTTTTCTTTCCTTAGTTTTAAGCTGGATTAAAATTGATAGGAAGACCCTTTTTAAGACTCATTAGATTTGGCAGGAGCAAATACAATTTTGAGCTGCAGATACATGTCTAATGCATGTTGATCATTGTTTTGTTTTATCATCTGGACATATATTGTTTAACAGGATTACTGTAAACTATCAGCTTTCCAACCGTTTAATACACAAGCTATATATTGTCCTTCCTTTGCTTTTTTCTTGAAAAAAAAAACTCTTGGGTTTGAGTTGGAAGACATAATAACTTTAATCCATGAACTTGCTGGTATGTAGGTATTTCCACTCTAGGAACTTTCTAGCATTGCATGTGAGAAGGAAATAGAAATTTGAGTTCTGACCTTGGTGGGTGCTCTACTAAAGTTATCTCCAGTTTGAGAATTTAGAGTTGGAAAAAGACAAGTTTAGAGAACCAGATGGGAGAATCTGGTAGTGAGAAGGCTGTTTCCAGAACCAACAGAAAAGATCAAGCAGGAACTACCACTATCAAGAAAGGATGGGTTCAAGCACTACCAATCAAGGTAAATTCAGCAATCACTTCTTCTATTATTGGTCTGAATCAGTTTACTGCTTTCTGGTTTATACTTTGACTGGCGTTGATTTTGATTCTGAGAATCAAATCACTGTGAAGCAGCTTGAGATTACAGTCTACTTGCCGGGGTTAGGCTCAGACAATACCTTTCCTTGATGTGCTGAAAAACATTGTTACTTCATTACGGTCTGTTGTTGGCAAGGCTAAAAGTTCAAGTCAAAATCGTGAATAAAAAATGGTTGGATCTTGGTTACATGCATGTATACCTACCATACAGAGACAGAACTCTTGCTCATTACCCATATATTTGTTGCATTACATTTTTCGTTATAGTTAACAGAAATATGGAGATATTTTTCTGGTTTTATATGATCTAAGAGCAATTATGAGGAGTGCTGTCCCTAGCTCAATGCACCTCCTCCCCTATAAAAATGGGGTGGAGGGTGAGGTCATAGATCCAAGACCTATTGGGTGCATATAACTTTCAATAAATGCAAAGTAAAAAAGAAAAAGAAAAAAGTACATCCAATGAAGCTTCATGGAGCAAGATGTTTGGAAACTATGAAATTATATAGTTACGATGAGGATGTTAAGGCGGACAGTTTGAGGAGTTATGAAAGATGGTATAAAATATAAAAGAATGATGAAGAGATTAAGAGTAGCTTTAATTACATTGTAGAATGATAGAGCACTTATGTAAGTTGGTATGAGTTAAGGGTTTTTGGAAGGGAAAGATAATTTTGAAGGACGTTGCTTAGACTAAGTTAGAATAATTTAGTCCTGTGATAAAGAAATGGCTCTTGATTAGCAGAAAGGAAATTAGGGTTCATGTTGTTGACGACCATAAAAAGGAACTGTCTTCAAATTGATTTATGGGGACAATTAATGAGGCATTTCTTCCTTACTATTGATATTAGTATTTACCATTGTCAATAGTAGTATTATTTACCCAATCTTGATTGTCCTTTGTGGTGTCTCTAGCTTTGAAGGGTTTAGGCTGATTGCTCCAGGTATAGCTTGTGCATGTCATGTGCTGCGTTGTTTAGTATATTGGAAAGGTCATTGATGTCTTTCTGGATTTTTTTCATGAAAGTAATTTGGCTGGTTTTAGCATGATTTCAATATTGACTTATAAAAATAGCTATAAAACTTTCATGACACTCCAAATTTAAACCATGTTCTTGTTTTATATCCTAGAAAACTTGTCTCAGGAGCCGACCATATGTAGGTAAAGTATCCATCCAAGAGTAGTGGTTCAGGTCTGTTGAAAACGGGATGTGAAAAATAGTATTGTAGAAAAAAGCAAATGCAGAACAAATTCATTTCTTCTTAACACATCAAACCAAAAATCAAAAAGATGGTAAACTTCTGCCTTTTTGGATTTCAATAACTAAAGACATTTTGGTGTAAAGTCTTAATAATGTATTGTCATGCGGGCCCAAAACTTGTGTGTTTTAATCATATGTCGGAACAATAGTTTAAATCTGCGCTGTTTTGAAGGTTTAGATTAATGTTTTTACTGTCAAAAGTTAATACTTCTTGGGCCTTTAACTTTAGCAGGAGCATTCTCTAGGTGACAAGAATCAATTATATCGGACATCGAAGTCTACAGATTCCAAAAATCAGTCCCACTGCAGTTTCTGCACAGCCAAAAATAGTTGCAGAATGGTACGCTCAAGAACAAAGTTGATGAATATTCTGATAGAAAGAGGGAAACCCCAGGAAGTCCAGTCCATCTTTGACAGTTTGATTGAAGGAGGGCACAAGCCATCTCTTATAACATACACAACCTTGTTGGCTGCCTTGACCATCCAGAAGCGCTTCAAGTCCATTCATTCAATTATCTCACAGGTAGAAGAAAATGGAATGAAGCCTGACTCAGTATTTTTTAATGCTGTTATAAATGCTTTCTCTGAATCTGGGAACATAGAGGAAGCCATGGAAACCTTTTGGGAAATGAAGAAGAGTGGATTAAAACCAACAACTATTACTTATAACGCATTAATTAAAGGTTACGGGATTGCAGGTAAGCCTGCAGAATCTCTGAAACTGCTAGACTTGATGTCCCAAGAGGGAAATGTAAAACCCAATCTCAGGACTTATAATGTACTTGTCAGAGCATGGTGTAAGAAAAACAACATTGTGGAGGCGTGGAATCTTGTACATAAGATAGTAGCTTGTGGGATGCAACCTGATGCAGTTACTTACAACACAATATCAACAGCTTATGCCCAAAATGGAGAGACAGATCGGGCTGAAGGGATGATTTTAGAGATGCAGAAAAACAGAGTGCAGCCCAACGAGCGAACTTGTGGCATCATCATAAGTGGGTATTGTAAGGAAGGTAAATTGAAGGAGGCCTTGAGGTTTGTGTACAGGATGAAGGATCTGGGGCTGCATCCTAATCTTGTAATTTTTAACTCGTTGATTAAAGGATTTGTAAACACCATGGACAGAGATGGGGTGGATGAGGTGAGTTTGAGCTCAGATAGTATGGTTCTTTTGTCTTTTTCTTTCTACAAATTCTTCTCATTATTGCATGACATATTATTTTGATTCTTAAGGCAATACCTTGTTAAAAGTTATATGTATTCACTACTACGTCTCTCCTATTTCAATTGTTAAAATTAAATATAATGTGTTATAAGTTGATTCTAAAGTATAGTTATATATTTCAGCAACCTTAGAAGTTTTCACTGATAATAGGCGTTCTAACTCTCGTACCAAAGCCAATATATGCACAAAGTCAAATTCTGGTTGATGTTGGGATATAAAGTCTGAGAAGGTGTCAAACTTTTCTTCGACAAAATTATCCTACGCTTTTGTAGGAAGTATTAATGTATGCTAACATTGTGGCTCTACATTTTTTTTAGCAATCTAACCGAATCATTCTTTTTATGTATTTTTTTCTTTGGTCATGTCTAGCCAACTAAGTAAATTCCCAGGAAACCAATGCCAATGGGGCCCTCTTTGCTGGAGGCTCATGATAATCTTTTTCTTTTTTAATATGTCCCCATGCTTAACTTTTCCTTTTATTTAAGCAATCTAACTGATTTTATTATTACTATTATTATTTGGTTGTGGCTGACCAGGTCCCCCCCACCCCCTCCCCTACTTTCATGCAGTAATGACACAGAATAATGACTATAAGTGGTGTCTGTTATCAAACCCATTTCAATAATTATCAGTTATAATCTTGCCTGGCTGTAAGTATAATACATGGGAAGCATTAATCTGCAGGTTATGACATTGATGAATGAATTTGGGGTCAAACCAGACGTGATAACATACAGTACCATAATGAATGCATGGAGCACAGCAGGATTCATGGAAAAGTGCAGGGAAATCTTTGAAGACATGATGAAGGCTGGAATAAAACCTGACGCACATGCCTACAGCATTCTTGCTAAAGGATATGCACGTGCGCGAGAACCCGAGAAAGCCGAAGAACTATTGACAGGAATGACCCAATCAGGAGTCCGTCCAAACGTTGTGATTTTCACAACTGTCATCAGTGGATGGTGCAGCACTGGCAGGATGGAGCGTGCTGTCAAGGTTTTTGACAAGATGTGTGAATACAAGGTTTCTCCAAATTTGAAGACATTTGAGACCCTAATATGGGGATATGGAGAAGCAAAGCAGCCATGGAAAGCAGAAGAAATGCTCCCAATTATGGAAGGATTTAACGTTCAGCCCGAGAAATCCACCATCTTGCTTGTTGCAGAAGCTTGGAGTGCCACCGGATTAACAAAAGAGGCAAATAGGATGCTGAATAGTTTGAAAGGAAATAGAATGACACATCAGATAGGGACAGAAGAAGAGATACCAGAGAAAATTGAGCAGAAGCAACCTACTGGTGCCTCTTTTTCCAATTTGTTACAGATACCGGCAGTTGTTACAGGCATTCAAAAAGGATCGGCCACAACGAGTAAGAAAAGCCGAATGGTTTTAAGAGACGCCGATTCTTCATTGGACAGCTCGTATCTTTCTACAAAATCGATGTATCTTTCTCGTACTTGTAAATTCGGGGACAGATCGCCAATCATATGCCGGAAGCAGTCGCAAAGGCAGCTTGGAGTGTATGCTCAGCATGCAGTCTCATGTACAGTTGTATTCTTGAGCTGAAAGATTATGGAAATTACAATATTTGATGTAATCCCATTCGTATTGTCCTCCCTGAAGAAATTCACCTGATATATTTTGTAGATAGCTAAGGGAGCTGCTCCATTTGGATGACCTCCATTTTGTTTTAGGCCTGCTGAGTACGCTAAGGTCAATGGTACCGTATATTCTTTACTATCCATCAAGGCAGTCTTGCTATTTTACACAGAAAGACATTGGCATTAAGGGCTTGCTATTTTACTATCCATCAAGGCAGTTTTGCTATTATTTCATGTAGAGAATATTTGAGATTGCATTCGAGAAATATAGTTTTGAAGTCAAAAAAGATATATATATTTTTGGCAAAAGCTTAAAAATTAATCTTTTGCCAAGAATGGATTTTTGTTATTTTTAGGTTTTTTAGACCCTCAAAAGCGTTTTCAATTTTTTTTTATCAAACATGTACTTTTTCTTCAAATGGACTTTTTGAATATTAAACACACTTTTAGGCCCCTTAAATGCACACCTAGACAGGCCTTTAGCAGCTTTTGACCCATATTCATTTAGGTTTTTTTTTTAATATTTTATTTTAGAGGAAAGTTTACATACCCTCCTTAAATTATTACCAAATTGATAATATTCTTTTCAAATTTTTAATTGCAACAATATCTCTTTAAACTACCAAAAATTGACAATGTCCCCCAATGATGAAAATACTCTTAATAAAATATAAAATAAAATAAAAATAAACACAAAAAAAAAAAAAAAAGAGGGTGTGAAAATTAAAAAATAAAATAAAATAAAATCATTTTTCTTAACTTTTGTCTCTTTGTTGGCCTTGGAAGACATTGTCAATTGTTTGGTAATTTAGGAATACTGTCACAATTGAAAGTTTGAAGGAGACATTGTCAATTGAATTATAATTTGAGGAGGGTAAGTAAGCTTTTTCCTTTATTTTATTCTATTAAGGTTACTTTCATCATTGAAGATGATATTGATATTTTTGGTCGTTTAGAGAAGACATTGCCTCAATTAAAAGTTTGAGAGGGCATAATCAATTGAGTGGTTGAATGGTAGTTTGAGAGTAGTATGTAGACTCTCCCCTTATTTTTTTTATAACACACACACCAAAAAAAAAAAAAAAAAAAAAGGTTATTAGCTGAATCTGTTCTGGTTACTTCTGTTTTCTTTGGTCAAGGCTGGCCATCTTAGCATTTACTGGAAACCTAAAGCAATAGGCCCACTTAGCCACCAGCCAATAACTTGTGGAAGATAAACAATTGTCCTAATCTAAAGCATCATTTTCGAAAGAATCATGCAAAATGTTCACTTTAAATGCAATATGGTTGAGCTCTACTATTGACCTTAAAATATGTCAAAATCAAGCAACATCCCGGTTGTGGTCTCCTTTGCAATTGCCAGCGCCGGCCTTCTTTGCCTGCACCCTGGAATCAGACGCTACCAAACTCTTTGCATGGTTTGATGGCGTCTTATCCTTCTATTTCTATACACATTTTTTAATCAAGTGAAGCAGCATATAAACTTTTGGAAGAAAAAAAAAGGGTTAAATCGGGAACATATTTTATACAAGACAAAATATAATCATATAATTAACTCCTTGAATTAAACAACATGAACCATACAAAATAGAATTGCTTAAATTGTTTATTGAGTTGTGTCCTTATTCCTATGCAAAGTCGATGCTTCTCCACCTGGAGGTTGAGAAGGAACTCTGCTAAGAAGCCATACAAGGAATACACCAACAAGAGCACCAGAGAGATGTGCAATGTGATTCACACCTTCCAGCGCAGAGCCACCACGGACCGTTGAAGCTTGGGCTGCTTCCATAACCTATTTTGCCCAAGAAAAGCATATGAAGGTCCAAAAAGTAATAAAAAGTAAAGAGTACAAAGAAAAGAGATAGTATGTGTACATGAGAGAGGCAACATTTTAGAACATAGCTCGTCGATTCAAATTTTATACATGTTACATATTTACAACTATTGAGGTGGATTTTTTTCACCAAAAAAACACAAGAACAAGTATCCATGTCAGACCAACACATACAAAGCAAACCACAGCCATGAACATCTCAGACTAAAAGCACAAAAAAAAAAAAAAAAAAAAAAAAAAAAAAAAAAAAAAGAAAAAGAAAAGAAAGAATGGCACATACATGTCTTCCGTACTTTCCTGCCATGATAATCCCTCCCCTGTCATCCTTTTTTTTCTCTTACCACGCATAAACATGCAGCATACAAACACACTTACAATTTTTCAGTACGCATTATGCATAGATTCTAGTTCTGGATGGAAGTTTTCATGAACAAAATATTATATGCATGGTCATGGAAGAGGAGTTCTCTACATGCTTGAAAGATTAAGGCCTTCTTCTTAGTTCTCTAGAACAGTTAATGAATAGTTGGAGCATAGTTCTGGATGGAAGTTTTTGTGAACAAAATATCATATGCATGATCATGGAAGAGGAGTTCTCTACATGCTTGAAAGATTAAGGCCTTCTTCTTAGTTCTCTAGAACAATTGGTTGGAGCATGACTGTAAAATGATCATGCTTGTGTTATTTCTGTCTCTCCAACTTTCAGTAAGAGTGAGTCAGAGCATCTTTTTTCCAATAAATTTAACCCCTCTCATCCATATAAGAGAACATGAGCTCACCTTGTCTATAACAAATTGACCCAATATAAGCACTTCAAGGATCTTCCTCCAGTCCCAGGACATCTACATGAAAGAAAATGAGGTTGAAGGCTTTTTGTGGATTAACTTCAGAACGTGGTTTACAAGTCATACATTTTGAGATACCTTTACTAGGACACTGATTGTAAATAACCCAAAAACAGCACCAGAGGCCCCAACAGATACTGCATTCCTTGGTAGAACCAGCCATGAAACAAGGTTTGCTCCAACACCAGTAAGAATATAAGAAAGCCACAATGCAAAATTTCCTTCCTCTTCTTCAACAAGCTTTCCTGTTGAAGGAAAGCATCATTGTAAACTTTTGATTTATTCATTCAACACAGCATCCTAGTGTTAGCAAGAAAAGTGAGAGACCCTCACCAAAAATATACAAGAAGAAAAGGTTGCTCGAAAGGTGGTTCCTGCAAATGATATGTGAAAAATACAGTAAAATGCTAAAGTTTAAGGGAAGGATAATATACAAACTGTCTTTAATGCAACCTTCAAAAACATAAAGGTCTCACCAATTGGCATGACAAAATGTTGCCGTCACGAACTGATACCAAGCAGGCCAACTGTGGTACAAGTATAGACTTTTAATGCTACGAACCTAGCAGAAAAGATTAAAAAAGTAGTGTGACCGTCTGTATTATCTTATACAGGAAAACCGGCGATGCATCATATAGAACATATATAATAAATGTTTTCCTTGAGGAGATTAATATACCCACATAGTATCAAAACATCCTTGAGAGTCCAAGA
The DNA here is from genome assembly GCA_006937295.1 of Carpinus fangiana. Classification (NCBI taxonomy): domain Eukaryota; kingdom Viridiplantae; phylum Streptophyta; class Magnoliopsida; order Fagales; family Betulaceae; genus Carpinus; species Carpinus fangiana. The sequence goes on from CM017325.1 coordinate 29,026,954, forward strand.
ATCAGCCTCCAAACCCATGAGAATCCCCAAAGTTAGGGTTTTGTACCCTCTGCTTTGGTTCAAGACTTGGAGTAATTTCTTGGGCCTTCTCTTTAGAAGGGAAAGGATGTTCCATGGAGGTCAAACAACCCCTCCTACCTTTTCTACCTTCTTTTGTCCATTAAAAAAATTTCATCTACATACAAATAAATCCATAGCAAGAGGGCACAAGAAATCACTACCTGAAAAAAGTGATCCGCCACAAATATTCCAATATTAAGGAGTATAATCCAGAATATCCCGCTTACACGTCGCCCGGGCTTTCGTCTCTCTTCTGGCATCTCGAGTTCTAGCTGTGATATCATATCTAACAAACATAATTATATAGTTGCTTAAAGAAAACCTTTTTCCTACATATGAGATTCAATGAACTTAACCCCAGCACGAAGGCAACGAGAAAAACAACACTCCCCAATACCATTGAAGTGAAGCAAATACTCCCCATTATCAAATTCAAATATATAACATGAGCTTTGGTGGTTAGAATTTAGAAATCGCTTGTCTAGCTTAACAGTTTCCATCTTTTGGAAGCCATAAAATCAAAGCATTTTATACTTTCAAAGGCAAGAAACACACATCCAATATGTCAAAGCAATTACTTTTGAAAGCATAACTATGTGGGACTTACTTTTCATACTTTTGAAGTACATGAAATTTCACACACCAACCGTTTGTAAAAACTCCTAATGCAATTACACCACAATTTAACCAAAAAATAAACAAACTTTTTAAACAAAACAATAGCCGAATCAGAAACAAATGAATTATATTTGATTGCAGCAGAATTTACCTGATCCGTTCGTCTTGCATACTATGCGAGATCGAGCGGCAGAGGAGAGAGGGTGAAAGTGAAGGATTTTACTGGGTTTGGCGAGTGTTTGAGAAGAAGAAGAAGAAGAAGGCGGATGAGGAGGAAAGGTGGGAGATTTCATTGGACGGGTAATAGAAGCCAAGGGCATGAATTTGCATGAATAAGATGGTCGGAGTTGCTGAAGCTGAAACTGAAACTGCCCCATTCTTCTCACTGCTCAGAAGCTTGGCATGTAAACAGTGTTCTTACACGTATGCCCCGGCTGTAACTGAAACTTTTCTCCACCGCAGACTGCCCATCTCACGATTGCCAACGCGCAAGAGGTCCACGAAAAGAAAATACACGTTATGGGATTGAGCGATCAAATTTTATTAATTTATTGTCCATTAAATCCTTAGAGATGTCAAAATTTTTAAAATATTTCTCATTTCTTTCTTTCTTTCTTTCTTTAATAAAAAATGAATTACAAGAATTTAAGTGTTAGTCAGAATTTTAAAAAAATTTCAAAAATACCTATGCGAATCTTTGAAAAACTAAAAATTTAAAAAAATAATAAAACATAGGTATTTTAAGAATTTTCACAAAATTTAACCGAAAATCATAAGGAATGATTGAAAAAAGAAAAAAAATGAAAGATGAATACGAAATTGACACTTTTTTAAAATTTAAGTTTATGATTACAAAAGTGATGAAAGATTATAAGTGGCAAGTTGTTACTAACTATTAGTTTTTTTTTTTTTTTTGAAGGGAAAATGAAAGATTTCATTAATCAAACATCCGTCTGTCAAACAGTACAATATCTTGAATACACGAAGGACTAGAAGGAATCCATTGATGCTCTTCACCCAGCTGCAGTGCCATCTTAGCCAGCCTATCAGCGGCTGTATTTGCCTCTCTGTGGACATGTTGGACCTTCCATGAACTGCAAGCTCCCAAGATCCTCTTCGTGTCATCAAGTAACTGACCCGGTTGTGCCCAACTTTGTTCCTCTCCTAGCAAGCTCTGCACTACACCCATGGAGTCACCTTCAAGGATTACTTTGTCAATACACTTCATTCGGATGAAGCATGCTGCTGTCCAGGCTGCTATATATAGTTTCAGCAGTTAATGGATCTGTGATAAATAACTGAGTAGAACACTTAGCAGATATCACCACCCCTTCATGATCACGTACTAGGACTCCTATTCCCATCCGTTGACCGTTCAAATCGAGGGCAGCATCCCAATTACATTTCAGGAAACCCCGTGGCGGCACCTTCCATTTATCCGGAACTCGTGGGCCAGTGGAGGCACGTAGGTGGTGGCTGTTCGGTCGTGTCCCACTACCATGTTTCTTTACTGCTTCTAACTGCTCTGATGCACGTTGGAAAACATGGAAAGGTGCCGGGAATTTCTCCTCAAACACCCATTGGTTCCTCCGAAGCCATATCTGCCGAGCAGTTGAGGCAACTAAGGGTCCGTTTGGGTTTGTGTTTAGGATGTCCAAAAATGCTTTTAATACTCAAAAAGTCCGTTTGAATAAAAAAGTAGTTGTTTAGTAAAAAAATTAAAAGTACTTTTAAGGGTCCAAAAAACCTAAAAATTGCCAAAAATCACTTTTGGCAAAAGCATAAAAATGAAGCTTTTGCCCAAAAGCTATTTTAACTTAAAAGCTCTATTTCTCAAACTCAATCTCAAACATGCTCTAAGTCAAGTTCCTCATCATCTAATCGGTGTATGAGTCCCTCAAAAATATCCAAAAAGCTAGTATTATCCGACGTCGCTTTTTGAATTTTCCGAGGGCACTCGTGCCACACATCTTGGGCTGTCGGACAGCTCCACCCAACCGACTCTATTTCACCTCTACAAATTGGACATAAGGCATTCGATACAACTTTGCCTTTGAACAAATTTCCATAGGTGGGAAGGATATTATTGCAAGCTCGCCACATAAATAATTTAACTACCTTTGGACCACCTAGCCTCCAAATTCTTTTCCACAGGTTCATCTTGGACCTTTCCTCCGAGCTACCACCCATAAATCGGTCACAAATCTCCTTTGCAACATGATAGACACTCCGAACCGTGAATCTTTCATTCTTGGCAGCTCCCCACACCATTTTATTATTATTTAATTAAATTAAATAAATTAACTTACTTTTTAAATAATATAATCTCGAGTTTATATGTATGTTTTATAGTATGCATATAAATTCATTATGTTCACATACACATATTTATACATACACTCAAACACACATATCTATAACATGACTCACAATAATAATTCAAGTTATATCTATTATATTAAATAATTCTTACATATGATTTCATAATTACGAAATTAAAATAATGCTAAAAATAATAATAATGAATTTATTATACGAGTTAAACTGGATAGCTTATTTATTAAACGAACCGAATTTGAGTCAAATTTATACAAACAAGTTGTCAAACAGACTTGTTCATTTACAACCTTGCGCATACAAAAGAATATATATGGATGATCATAAGAATATGTTGTTATGATTTGGTGGGTGTGTATTCCAAAACCTTATTTTGTTTATTTTATGTTTAAAAATCATTCACCTTTCGGAACTAAGTTAAGATTTAATTGGTTTAGACATATTTGTTTTTTTATAAACACAATTCCATGTAGGTTCGACCTCGCACTTATAATACTATATTGCAAAACAACCCGTGCACTTGCGAGTACATTAAAATTTCACAACATAGGTCACCATACCAAAAACTATTTTAACACTCTACTTCTGCCAATTAGATTTACTACAAACAGTTCGGAAAATCCAATTTTTATTTTTAAAAAATCTAACTTGTGCTTTTGAATTTTTGTTTCCATGAGAAACAAAAAAGCTAGCTTATTATTCTTTACCATTTAGCAAAGGTCACAAACTGTTCGTGGGTTCTCGAGCTCTTGGCAGTTCCAACCGACAAGACTCATGGTGATTGGCGGGGCTAGACACCAGCCTCCACTGTTTCAACAATCATTTTAATTTTTTGAACAATTTTACCCGTCTTAAAAACACTAACCGATAGGGCTGCTCAAACGGGGCGATTATAATTGTCCCACTAACCACTAACTGCTTACAACCGCTAACTGTTAATTGTTAACCGCTTTGGTAGGTGGTTATTAAAAACCACTAATTGTCTAAGACGGTTGCGTTTAGCGATTTTAGGAGGTAGGGCAAGGCGGTTGTAACCGCTAACCGCCTTCATTTATATATAATAATATAATATATGTTAAATATTTTATATTAATAAAATTTATTAATTTTTTCATTTGCATTTGGATTAATGGATTTGGGCTATTTATGACTATATATATGAAATATATAATGTGGTATGTAATGTTTTGGGCTAAGCTTTATTAAAAAACGTTGGCTAGCCCAAAAAACAACATTTTTTTTTTTCCATTTTTTTGGAACATTTTTTTCTTAAACCCTTAAAATAAGCCTAAAAAATAAGCAAATTAAAAGCTAAAAACACTTTAAAAGCACATATAAATAAAAAAAACGATTATAAAACCATCAGTTATCGGATTGAATAACTGCTAACCGCCTTACGATTATTAAAATCGATAAACGCTCAAAACGGTTGCGGTTATAGTCAATAACCGCCAGTTACAACCGTTTGAGCATCCTTCTTACGGACTCCTCTCAATTTTAAATATCCTTTCAAATTAAAGTTTTAATTTGAAATTGATAATAAATTTTATAATAAATTACATATCTCAAATTTAATCATAACCAATCAGCAACGCAAAATTTTTCCAATTACGTTCAAAGTGCTGTTTTGGTAGGACGTCACCCCTCGAAACAGGCTGACATGGCTCAATGTGATTGGATATCAGACCTCATGCTGCGTGGCTCGCTTATGAAGAGTCAAATCGTTCGTCAAAGGACTCAAGGACCCCAATTCATTAGTTAAAACCCTAACTCTGCACGGCATCCAAATCTCTCTCTCCGACGCCCTCTCCGAAAGTAAACCGGTGGAAGATATCTGTGCCGCTAATGAATTGTACGGGTTTTCTTTATGCTACGAGAATTTGTTTACTTTGTTTTTCATTCCAATTTCCATTTTTTATACATTTTTGGTTCAAACATTGAAATTCTGTTTCTACGTTGCTAAATTCAATTATTTTGGGCGCAATTGAGATAAATCTGACTAATCCTTTGGCATTTTCGATTCATTTTGTGTAGGTTTGTGATCGCTGGGGAAGCCATTTTGGGAAAATTTTGATTTGATTCAGCGAGAGTTTTAGCGAAGCTTGTGATTTTAGAATAAGATAGAAATGAAGAACGTTGAGCGAATTGCGAATGTAGCTTTAGCAGGTTAGCTTTTACATGTGATGTTTTGTGGTGTTCGTGAGATGCGATTTGTTGGAATGGTGCGTTGCTTTATTTGAAATGTTAATATTTTTTGGTGTTAGTTCAAACTTTCGTGAAAGGAGCTCCCAAGGCTGATCGCGCATTGGGTGAAATTAGAAATGTTAATGGTACTTGGACTGAATACATGTCTTAAGAACTTGACATGGCATTTTTCTTGAAAAATTGTGTTTGCTAGCTTAAGTTTATGCATTTATGTGGATTAGATGCCCCCTGTTTTGAGTTTTCTTGAAATTTTTTGCTAATGTGGTAAAATTAAGATCTTTAGGTGTAGCCCTCTCTAACCACCCCCCCCCTACCCCCATGGCCGTCACACACCACCCCACCCCNCACCCCCCCCCCCCCCTCCCCCCCTCCCTTTTTCCTTTGTTCAGCTATGCCAATTACTTCGCAGTGGCAACTTTTGTTAATTGGGTGCTTGAAGTGTTGCCTCGAGTGTGCATAAAGTTATATAACCAAATTGAAAATATCGCTGGTTTTCTTCATCTATCTGAATTAGTTGCTGTTTTCTTATAATAGTACAAATTGGGACCTATTTGGATTCACCCTTATTGCTTACTTTTCATTTGAGTTTCTTTTTCCTGGGCTTCTCTCCCAAATGGTTTGACATCTCTACTATTTATTCCTTAATATATTCTTACATTCTGTGTTGCGACCATTTAATATGATAAAACTTGTTTTATCACTTAGCAAATTTTCCGAAAGATTTTTTCTTGTTGGAATTATCAGTGTAATTGCAGAATAATGTTTGCTTAGAATAACCATTCTCTGGACATTTTGGAGATTAGTTAGCTTGTGATGTTGTTCTATTAAGGTTAGAAGTTTTCATTTTTCCCTTGGTCTTTTAATTTTGTTTCATGTACGTATCCCTTTGGTTTCTTTGTCCACTTTGACTACACCTATTAATGGATACCGCTGTTTGGTTGAGATAAAGGAGCTATCTTACAAATTGGAATATTACATAGAAAAATTTGGCAGTGGATCCTATCTCCATGCTTGTGTCACTTTAGATGTGAACCTATCTCTATCTGCATTTGATTCCTGGTTGCTGTATTGGTAGCAGTTGGTAGTCATTAGTCATTCAAGACAGTTACTTTCTAAACCTCGCAAGTGCTATAGCAATTTTTTACTATCAAAAAATATATATATTAAATGATTGTTATGTGGTACCCATTGTCCCAGCAGTGTTGCTGCAAATTCTATATCCTATTATAAGTTCTATGTGGTAGTGTATTTCTAATGTTCTTGAGTTACTGATCCAGTGGTCTTTGGACCACATGGCATCTCTTGTCACCATTAACATGGGTTGGAGACTGGGCAGGGGTCACCTGCGTGAGTTGTATTTTCCCATAAAAACTGCCCTGGAGATTTGGTCACCTGCGTGAGTTGTATTTTCACATAGAGTTACTGACCCTGCGTGAGTTAATTTACATTGCTTTTTGAATGCAGGGTTAACTTTAGCACCACTTGTTGTGAAGGTAGATCCAAACCTAAATGTTATTTTGACTGCCTGGCTCACAGTTTATGTGGGTTGCTATAGATCTGTCAAGCCAACTCCGCCTTCTGTAAGTAAAGCAGCTCCAATGTTCATCATCTTCTACATCTAATGTTTTTTTTTTTTTTTTCTTTAGGATTCCCGACCAATCTTTCCTGAAATATGTAATGTATATTTATGCAGGAGACAATGTCTAATGAGCATGCCATGCGGTTCCCTTTTGTTGGGAGTGCAATGCTGTTATCCCTATTTCTTCTTTTTAAGTTTCTATCTAAGGACTTGGTTAATGCTGTATTGACGTGCTACTTCATTGTGCTTGGGATCGTTGCTCTTTCGTATGTTATTTCCGTATGGGGTTATTGTTATTTATAATAACTTAAATACTCAATTGGAACTGATTTCTACTTTGTATGCTTCATTATCTCATATATTCTTTCTTTCTCTTTGGCAGGGCAACATTGTTACCTGCTATCAAACGTTTTTTGCCTGAGCATTGGAATCAGGACGTTATCACCTGGCATTTCCCATATTTCCATTGTATGTGATGTCCATTGTTTTTTATTATATTCTAATTATTATTCTGATTCTTGGTGTGAATCTTTTTTCTGTGAACTCTTACATCCATTCTATTTTTGTTATATCTGTTCTAGTCTGTTATTTCCACTAGTAAATTGATGCCTATATTTTTCAATTAAATATTTTACTACTGCACTCTGATAGATATTTGGCAGTGCTGTCATATTGTTATTCTGCAGTAGGTTTAGATATTTAGCAAGTGGTAACTGTTTTTTGGTTTTATGACGGATTGCAGCTTTTTTTTTAGAGCAGTTTTTGCTCTATTTTTCTTGCTTGGCATTTATTTTATTTCAGAGATGGAAAGTTTTGCTAGTTTAAATTAAAGGACTTAAATTGTACTAATATCTCGAGGGTTTCATCTTGCACATGCAACCCTGTGGGCTAGGCTAATCTTTCTATACCTTTTATTTGCATTCTTCCAATAAATTGGTGCCATTCTTGATCTTGAAATAAGAAAGATGGGCAGAGAAAGCAGGAGCTGAGATGGAGAATAGAGTTCTGTTTACTTAGCATCATTAATGTCCCTTGTCTAATATGCCTCTTTTATATATATATATATATATATAAGTAGTTGGTCTTAAGGAAGGAAAGGGGAGATTTTTGAATTAGTGACTTTTGTTTCATGAGGTGTGATGGTTAGTAATGTCCCTTGTAATATGTTGCTTAAAAAAGGCCTCTTATGCTTTTCCAAACTTCAACTGTGTTTCTATTTGATACTACCTTTAACATATTCGGCAGAGAGAAATGAAAATAATTGCTTGAAGTGTAATGATATGCTATCTGAAATACTACATTTGCTGGGCACCTTGCTGTTCTATGAATTTAATGCATTTACTTGATTGAGTCTGAACAGCTGCTTCTTCTAACACTTTTTTTAACTTCTATGTGCCACTTCTTGGTCAAGTGCATAATGATTTTTCTTGTTCTTTGACACGTCTGCCATTTGTGAAAGCAGTTTCACTAGTTTTCTCCTTCTCTTAGTTTTCATTTGGTCTAGTTGACATTATCTTGCTTGTATTATGCAGAATGATATTTTTCCTTACGCCTTTCTTACACAGCTTTGGACATTGAGTTCACAAGGTCTCAGATCGTTGCTGCTATCCCTGGAACCTTTTTCTGTGCATGGTATGCTATGCAGAAGCATTGGCTAGCTAACAACATATTGGGACTTGCTTTCTGCATTCAGGTTTGCTAGCTTCCTTCTAAATGATACCTGTATGTCTCTATTTAGCACAATTGATCTTGCTGTTATGTATTTGAATGTTTAGTTTTTTTGAAAATTATCTATTTATTTCATACTGTAATTTATGATCGACAATTTCATGCATCATAATGTTTTTATATTTAATCCTATAACTATGAGCTCTAATGGTGACGAATTTTGTTAATCCCCCATCATTTCTTGATTGTTTGGAGCATTTACACTTCTAGTATTCTTTGGGAACTAATCTAGATATTATAGTTTTGTGAGATGTATATTTTAGTTCCTGTCATGGATTTGTTTTAACTTGAGAAGGAAATAAGAAACCACCTAAAAAAAGAGGGAGTATCTGGCACATGCTTTAGTTATTGTGAAACTAATGCTCTTTAATAATTTTGTTTGATTATTTTTCTTGTTTCTCTCCCACTAATGTTAGGCATTTAAGTGAATGGTGTCGTATGGGTTCCTACATTGATTCATTTTCCTGATATGATTCACATTTTTGTTGTGACCTTTAAGTCCGTAACTGGTGTTCGAAATATGTCATTGGGATACTTTCTATATAACATTACTTATCCAAAAAAATATGTCATTGGGATACTTTTATGCACTGTGTTTATGTAGAATATTTAGTCAATCCATTTTTGTTTCATTTATAATGTAGTTACTGAGTACCATGATTTGAAAGATTTAATTTTTTTTTTTAATTTGCAGGGAATTGAAATGCTTTCTCTTGGCTCTTTCAAGACTGGTGCCATCCTCTTGGTAAGAAGTGTGGGACTTACTGATTTTATTATAATTATTCCCTTTAGAAGTACTTTTTTATTCTAATAAGAGTTATTTTGACGTTATTGATTGTTTGATTTCTATTTATATGTGTATATGTGCACATACATATGTACATCCACACACACCCACACGTATACATGTAAATATGCATATCAGTCATTTATCTCTATGGGTAGTCTTTGTACTCCCCCAAGTTGAATGACCATTTTTGCAAATATCTTGTTTTTAAGATCTGTTGCTGTTAGGCATGCAAATGAGCTTTGCAGCTTCGGTGCTAGGCTCAGCTTGTTTATAAAGTAATTAACTAAGCTTGATCCCTATCTTTTCAGGCTCTGTTGAAAAACAAGCCAAGCCTGAATATACATGGTGACTCAGTTTTCAACTCATGAGCCTGAACAAATATGAATGAAGCTTGATTTTAGGCCCTTGCAGAATGGCAAACCTAAAGCTTGCTGTTACTTATCTTTTATTGGTTCTTTAGATAGTCAAGTATTTCTCCAATGGGGTTCTTGAATAGGTTGCCGTATATGCTTGACTTGCTGTCGATTTTGTTTTTTTGATTGGCAAGTTATGCTCTCAGTGGGACATGAACCCACAACCTCACCCTCCACCTTGCTACAAAGGGAGGAAGTACATTAGAGCTAAAGCTCATCGGTTGATGTCGATTCTGTTGATTCATTGTTCTTGAAAGGATCAATAGTTATGCTCACTCTCTCCACTACCACCACAACCACCACTGTAACAATAGATTTTACTTCCATACTTTATATGCGGTGATTCCACTGCTGCTGTCTCCCTCTGCCAACACTAGCACTGCAACTGCTGGGACCACCTTTTTCCCCCTATTTTTGTTACCATGGAGCATGCTTTTCTAGTTTCAGTACAATGGTATCCCTAATCCTTCCTTTCTAAAGTAGAATGTGAAACTCTTTCCTTTTCATGTCAGTGCATGACATTTTTCTGTTAATATATACTTAGCTGCAAAATGCTTAGATTCAAACTAAAGGCTTCGTTTGATCATTTTTTGCTAGAAATGTCCCTCTCATTCTCTTTCTTCATTGGTGGATGTCTCTTTGATACCTAATATATCATATCCGGAATTTGTTTCATGCTTACATGATTACTGCATTGTTGCCTATTTATCTTCCTTATCTCTTTGTAAATAATGTATTTAACTTAAGCTTCCAAAAATATTTGAAGTTACCTAATATAATATATGAAGAACATGTTTTATATTGCCGTTGTCCGACATTGTCAAGATGTTTGGTACCTAGCATGCAGCTAATGTGCTCAGTTTAATTTCCTGTATATATGTAATTTTTTCCCATCCTCAACCCTTGCAGGCTGGACTTTTTGTATATGATATTTTCTGGGTTTTCTTCACTCCAGTGATGGTCAGTGTTGCAAAATCTTTTGATGCTCCTATAAAGGTGAGCAATCTAAGTAAATGTACATGTGCTGTTAAAGTTCTTTTATATCTTTTGAATTCTGCATGTTGCATTCCACAGTTGTGTTACTAAGAGTTGATGCTGTCTATCATTCTAATTGTTCAAGCTATTCAATTCTTCTGCAGCTTTTGTTCCCTACAGCAGATTCTGCTCGACCATTTTCCATGCTTGGACTTGGTGATATTGTAATACCTGGTAAGTTTGAGACCTTTATCGCTTGCTTTGTCTTTCTGTGAAGTTTACATATCGTCTGTTCATTTGTTTGTGATTTTGCTAGTAAAGACACTAAAGGGTCTTGAGTGTTGGCCTATTGGAAATCAGAGGGACATATTCATTGCTGCTGTGGACCTTGCACATTACATTTGCAGCTAACATCAAGGCACACGTGGAACTTATTGTTAAACTTCACATAAATGTCTCCCTTACACTTTTATTGCACATTTATCAAATTTCTGAGCACCTTCCTCTTCTAAGAGCACATTTTGTAGACCCCTTGTTACCAGTATGACGTAGCTTTACTTTCTCTTTCTCTCTGCTTTTTTAGTAATTTATTATTTGGTTTGTGGATGGATGTTGTCAAGCTGAAGCTTTTCAACTACTGATTTCATCAAGGTGAGGAGAAGTTGAGTTTGTCTACTCAATGCACCTATCTGGGTGAACAAAAACATTTTGACACATTTTCACCCTTTTTTCATTCAAATTTTCTTGTGGCATTATGGACAAGTTGGATAGGTCATGGAAAATATTGCTGATGAATTGGTATTAGATAGGATGATCCCTTTGGAAACAAATATGAAGACTGGAAATGACTCCTGTACCACAGCTACATATTCTTTGGATCAGATTTTAGAGTTGGTCTTTGGCAGCCCTTTTTTTTTTTTTTAATAAGCAATACATTTTGGCAGCTGTTTAATTGTGAATTTGTACATATTTCACCAATACGTTTGTGCAATGTAATATTTGCTTTTCTCCTTCAGGTATTTTTGTAGCGTTGGCTTTGCGATTTGATGTGTCTAGAGGGAAAGACGGCCAGTATTTTAAGAGTGCTTTTCTGGGATACGGTGTCGGTTTGGTTCTTACAATTATTGTCATGAACTGGTTTCAGGCTGCACAGGTGACTATTGCCCGATCCTCATTATTGTATTCATATTCATAAAATACATGTGGGATAATATTCCCTCACTTCAATTTACTGCCTGATCCTGACTGTTTCTCCTACTATGCTTTTCAGCCTGCACTTTTGTATATTGTACCCGCTGTTATTGGATTTTTGGCTGCTCATTGCATATGGAATGGTGAAGTCAAACCGGTTTGTTCATCACCCTTATATTTTCTGCCATCTGCACTGATTTTCTCATTCTATTCTGTTACTGTAATTAATATTGCATGTATGTTAAATAGAATGATAATTTTTCCTTTGTCAACGATGAAAAATGTAGCCTTTGACCAACGGAACCATCCAGGAGGCCAACAGAATGCTATATATCTATTTTTTGTGAACCTAAGACATGCCAGGCTCTGTTGTTGCGTATTATAGGTTAAAGACTTAAAGGCCTCTACGTTAACAAAGAAAAAGCAAAGAAAGGAGAGAGAGAGAGTTGATAATCGTCTTGTCTGCAAATTTCTTTCGGGGGATTAATAACAATTGTTGTCAGGAATTGAAGATTGGTATCTCTCATCCTCTGCATCTAGTTGCAAAACGTGGCCAACAGAGTGCTATATAACTTTGTATCCTAAATAATAGATGAAATCGTACTGCTTAAAACAATTTGGTGTGTGCTAAAGAAACGAGTTAAAATCAATTAACTATCTAAAGCTTATCAATTTCATTTAGATCATGTTTGTTTAATAACTTTGGCTGCAGTTGTGGCCTGCAATCTTTGTAAGCAATATTTGGCTGATTAGATACTGGTGTTCTGTCATACTGTGCAGTTGTTGGAGTTTGACGAGTCTAAGACAGCAAATTCATCCCAAGAAAGCAGTGATGCCAATGATAGCAAGAAGGTGGAGTAAGTTGAAAAACCTTGGACCGATGAAAGAAATACTGCTATTCTCTGAGGATCCATATGCACTTAGAGCTTAATCGCGGCTAACTCATGCAAATGAACAACGCATTAACGTGTTTTGGGATTAAGGAAGAAATAATATTTTAGCCTCTTATAACAATACAACAAACAGTTTTTAATTTCTTTCTTTATTGCCCCCAATACAACGGAATTTTAAATTCCTTACTGCTCCGTTTGGGGCCTTTGAGCAACATCTCCATTTCTATTTCATGTTTCTTTTTTCTTTTCTTTTCTTTTCTTTTATTTTTTTTTATTATTTTTTTTATTATTATTTTCTTTTTCTTTTTTCCTAATTCCTGTTTTTGGTAGGCTTCATGTGGTTAGACTTTGTTTGCGATATGCCTTGAGAAGGGAGAAGGGGAAAAAAAAAGGTTTTTCTTTTTCATGAGATGGATATGGACATTTTGTTTTCTGGTTCATACTTTCCATGCTTACCCTGTTGCATATGAATGACAATGTGATGGCCTGATTGCATTGATTTTCATAGAAAATTAGAAACCAACGGAAAATCTTAATGGCGTGTGCGTCATGACATGCTTGGTATCCTTACTAATGTTTGTTGATTAGTTAAATCAGATTTACGTGACATCTTAAGGTAGGCTTGGAGATTCGGATTGCAATCTAATTCTTTTGATATAAAATTGGAGAATAGAGGAAAAAAAAAGAAGTCATTGCCAAGTATATGATCTAAATGATAATGATAATGATAATGATCCAAGGATCGTTAAAAGTTAATCATATGAATTTATATTATATTATCTAAAAAAAATTGATCTTTTTTTTTTCATAATAATGACTTCTTTTTTTTTCCTTTTTCTTTTTCTTTTTCTAATAAGGAGATCTATTGTCACCTTATTTCTTTATCATGTGTGCAAAAGGATTTAGCTTTGTACTCAAGAAGGCTAAAGGATTTAGCTCCCTACTCAAGAAGGCGGAAATGGATGGAAGGATCATGGGCTGCCCATTATCCGAGAAGGAATGAGGCTAAACCACCTGTTCTTTGTAGATGATAGTCTCATTTTTTGCAAGGCTAATGTATGGATTAACATCCTGGAGATTCTACAAGTATATATGCAAGCTTCGGGACAAAAACTTAATCGTGAAAAAACATCTCTATTCTTCAGTAAGAACACCCAGGCAGCAACAAAACAGCATATTCTCTCAATTGCAGGGGTGATATCCACATTTGAAATAGGATCATTTCTAGTCCATTTTGGACTAGAGGGTATCCAAAATTTTTTTTGGACCACAAAGATGCCACGTGTCTCATTTATTAAAAAATAATAATTTTTTTAATTTTTTTTTAAAAAATAAAAAATAAAAAATATTTTTTTGTTTTTTGTTTTTTGGTATGGCCCTTGGGGGTGGCCCAACCACCCCAGGGGCCACAGTTTGGCCTGAGGGTGGCCGATCCACCCCCAACGGCCAAATCAACTTTTTTAAAAAAAATTGTTTGGCCCTTTGGGATGGCCGGACCACCCTAAGGGCCATATCAAAAAACAACAAACAAAAAATATTTTTATTTTATTTTATTTTTAAAAAATATTAAAAAATATTTTATTATTTTTTATTAAATGAGACACGTGGCGTCTTTGTGATTGTTGGATCTCTTTAAAAAGATCTTGACCATAAACTGAATACCGATCGGTTCAAAATAGACTGAAGAGGATCCCATTCCTCCACATCCTCTTTTGAGAAATATCTAAGGTTGTCGGCTTTGATTGGCATGTCAAAAGTGGAGGCTTTTTCTGAGTTGAAATGGACTATTTGGAGTTGTATGAATGGGTGGAAAGAAAAGTTTCTATCTTAGGCAATGAAGGAAGCGTTGCTAAAAGTGGTTGTCCAAGCTATCCCCATTCATACCATAAGTCTGTTCCAACCGCCGAAAGTAGTGTGTAAGAAAATTAACTCTATAGTGTTTCGGTTTTGGTGAGGTCACAAGAAAAATAAAGTTAAAATTGCATGAATGAGTTGAAAATATAGGGTATGGCTGTAACGCTCCCGTAAAAGGCATTGGCCAACTTAGCAGTGTTATTGTTATTGATAATAAAAAAATTTTAAAAATAAAAATAAAAACCCAAAATCTACCAAACAAACAAGGCCTTTTCTCTGTTTATTTTTTTTTCTCTATATAGGCTATGTTTGCCAAGAGATTGGACTGGACTTTGTAAAGTCTGAACAAAAATTTCTTAAGATCAACCCCAACATTCTTACTTTTTTATATTACATCAATAATTTTTTATCATTTTTTAAATAAAAAAATCACTATAAAATAAAAAATTTCATTTTTTTATACAAAACATTCTTACCTTTTTTTTTTTTTTTTTACATTAATTAAATCTGTTATATTACCGATCCATTATTTTCTGCGGTCTAATTCATTGCCAAACAAAGCCATAACTCCAAGTTTTCTGCACCTTTTTTGAGGGTGGGTCCGGTGGTTCTGTCAAGAGGTACCTACACAGGCTGCATGCGTTCAAAGTTGATAGTCTAATCCACAGTGAGTGACTCTGACTTGGATGGATACTGAAAACATCTGCTCAGCACTTTACCTTTAAATAGTAAAAGCTACTTTTAAAAATTATTTTTAATTAATTGTTTTATTTCACTATTTTGGACTATCACACTTTTAATTGAATGCATGCCTTGATTTCGTCATCTCTTTAATAATTAAATGCATATAAAACTATTACTATGCCTCTACTCTAGTTTAATTAATTAATAATAAAAAATAAAAAAACCCAAAGAGATTGGACCTTGATGGCCACAATTTTACTTGCAAAATTATAAGCAGCTTCTACTTATTTTTTGGTAGCTATATTGCCTACTTCCGAGGAAAATGTGGTATCTTCAAACAACTAATTAATATTTTAATAAAATCAAATATCCAAATGACTAATATTTACCATGTTGTAGCATATGGAATTTAAGCCTTATAAATACATAAGAGTATACTTAATGATTAAACCAAAGAGGCAGGTGTGAGAATATATGACATTTGCATATAATATGGAGTTTGAAAGGAACCATGTGATCATTGCATAATTTATATTGGAAAATTTTCATGATTAACGCTAATTAATCATTCTAGTTTTTTATTTTATTTTGTTTCCTTTCAACATTAATCACATGTTTGGAATGTTTTGTCGTTTTGGTCATTAGATATTATGTTTTGGGGTATCAATGGCTTCAATCTTAACTTGGGTAATTATGAAAAGCCAAAAAAGAAAAAGGGGCATCAATCATGAATGGGGCTGCTGGCAATGGCATAGTGGTCGAGCTGTGAAGCCACTTTCTTTTTTGGTTGAAAAATAAGAAAGGATGAGAAGATTAATGAGAAGCTGGCAAACCATTTGAGTATTCATGAAAGCAATCTTCACCTGCACTGCACGGCACTGCCAGCCGCCAGGCCCCTCCTCCTTCTCAATTATCATCCGCGAAAGAAATTAAGGAGTGTGTAATTAATTTCAGGATTTAGTCAATAAAATGAAGCTCATAATTTTATGATGAAAAAGGGTTTCGCACAAGTTGGAATTAGGGTCAACAATTTAACTCGCGACTTACGAACTCAACACAAACATAACACGTAGTTTTAAGGTTAGAGTTTAAGTTAAACAGTACTTGTCTATGACATGTTTAAACATGTTATATGGGGTCAATCAGGTTTGCAAGTTGACCTATATATATACTTTTATATTTAAAGTAAATAGCCAATGAGAATGTTTTAAAAAACAAAAACAAAGAATTCTCAAGTTCAGGTCATTGGGGCGTATCGTGTCGTGTCAACCCGACATAACTTATTAATTAAACGGGTCACGCTGGTCAGGTCGGGTTGGGTCATGTCACATGTTAAATTAGCGTGTCATGTTTTGGTTGACATGTTTGATCTGTTTATTAAACAGGTCGGGTTTGTGTCGTCCTAAACGAGTTGGCGGGTCGACTCGAACCCGACACGTCAATTGGTGTGTCACCCCTAGTTGGAACTGGGGATTTGTTTGGCAAAAGACAAAAGGCATTAATGGTCCAGTACTATTCCTAAAAAAAATTCAATTTCTCAATATTCTTATTTTTTATTACTATTCAAATAAAAAAAATAACTTTTTTAAAAAAAAAATCACATTTTCATACCAAATATTTTTATTTTTTCTCACGTCAATTAATTTTTATTACATTAAAAAGGCACAAAGCTTTTACCAAACAGGCCCAAAATCTGCATACATGCATCTATTTATATGAAGGACATAAATTTTCTTTAAACCAATCTAAAGAAATATAATCTGACCCTATTTTAAATAGTGAAACGTGTTGATAAACATTGGAATGATTGAATATGATTATATAAAAAATAAGAGTTATGAAGAAAGAGTAGTTTGGGTCCCGCACGATTGGTTTTCACTATTCATTTTTATTCATTATTGTCTTCCATGACAAGAAATTGATTTCCATGCCTATACCATGAGTGGTTCATGTGCCCAACATAAGCCTACCTGGTTGAAGGATCAAATGATCAATAGCCCATATTCTTAAGAGATAGTTAATTTAATTGGTTGAACCACGCTTAATGAAGTAAAAGTTATTAATTCGAATCTATATCTCCCTCTTGTGCGGATATGTCAAAAAAAAAAAAAAAAAGCCCGTACGGTCCACCCAATCACCTTGCTTCCTTCTTTCCTTTCTTTCTCTCCTCATTAATTGTGCTCTTCCTTCAAATAACTATTGAGACAAACGCCAAAATAAAAAATAAAAATGATGTTAAATTTTTGTCAATAAAATAAAAATACTCTTATAAATTTAGAAAAAAATAATAATAATTTTTTTTCTTAAACAAAAACGTTTTTTTTTTTTTAAGCAAATGGAGAATATAATAAAAATCGATTTAAATGTGTATTAAAAAAAGAAAGAAAAAGAAACTAGTAACTTTTTTAGTACATAGACTTTTCACTTTTTTTTTTTTTTTCACCTAGGTATTAATTCGGGACGATAGCTGACTTATAGGTAAATACCAGTTTAGTACCTCCGTCACTATACCGTCAATCAAACTAACAGGCTGACATGTATTCTAACAAAAACATGCCACATGTCTTAACAAAAAAAAAAAAAAAGACAAGTTTTGGCCACCCCATGGGCCTTGGGGTGTTCCTCCTGCCACCCCTAAGGACCAAATAAAAAAATTAAAAAAAATTGCCCAAGGGGTGGCTGGCCACCCCCTATGGCCAAGCTGAGTGGCCAGCCGCCTCATTATTTTTTAAAATCCTAAATACTATTTTATTGTTTTTTTTAAAAAAATTAGTGGGACGAGTGTCCCATTTGTGGCCTTAGGATTTCTGAGAAGAAATCTTAACTATAAACTGAATACTCTCCAGTTCATTATTGACGGAAGAGGATCCGAATCCTTAAACAGCATGCCATCCCCAAATATCGTTTATGTTTGGTGAGAAAAAAAAAAAAAAATAGTGTTATTAGAACAGTTTTTGGTACATTGTGAACACGAATTATGGAGTAAACTCTTGGAACAGAGAAAGTAAACAAGAAAAGAAAGCGCCCTGTGTTGAGATCGGTGTGGATGGTGATGTTGAATTTTCTGTTGGCTTTCGTGTTTGTTTCGGCGGAAAGAGATCTGAGAATCGGACCTTCAACATTCAATGGGACTGAATCCAGTTATTTTCTCAGAGCTGTAAATTTCTTATGGCAACCCCACGAATCGAGTTATCAACACGTCTGGCCGGTAATGTTCCAATTTTCACTTTTTCCACTTCCCTCAACCACGCCTTTTTCAATTAATAATTTATTATTATTTTATTCTCAAAAAATGTTAAAAAAGTACATTTTTATCTTAAATTATTATTGTTATTGTTATTGTTATTTCTTTTTAAGAAAATCTTTTATTTTCGGTCATGGAAAAAATATTAAAAGTATAAAGTTATGAGGTTACAATGTTGTAGAGACAAACATAAAAGTTTTATAATCAAGTTTTATCTGTAACTTTAATATTCGCAAACTCATATCTTAGTAATTATAGAATAGATATGCTCAAGACAAACTCAATTTAATACATAAGTAGTTTATATTTGTAATTTTTATTTTTCCAGCCATAAGAGCAAAACCCTCACATCGAAACTAATCATCATCGACCCAAAGGGTAGGACAAAAACCTTCACCACAAAATCACTCATGAAAGCATATCTAAGGATAAGTCTTATTAAAAATAATAATAATAATAATAAAAAGCAAACAACTACAACAACCGATGCGAGGGAGGCGAAGCGCACTAACCGGCGTGTGGCTAAGCGAAATCAATTGAGGAAACTAGATCTAAATTTCAACCGATTCTGGGGAAGCAAAGAGTGGCGTATCATGGTGGAGGGCAGACGAAGGTAACGCAACATAAGTAGAGGGATGGTCAAAGCAACCTGGCTGGTTGGAAAAACCAAAAAAAACCTAAAAAAACTAAAAAAAAAAACAAAAAGGGATGCGGGAGGAAAGAAGAGAAGAGTACGTGAGGGGAAGAAAGCCAATGGCCGTTTATCTTAAATTATTAGCTTCAGGAGATAAGACATTTTTTTAAAAATAAAATAAAAACATTAATTAAAACTTTCATATATATTATTGTGAGACAGTTGAAAAATAAAAATGTAATTTGTAACATGTTAGTTTAGATTAGATGTGTAGTGAATGTTTTTAAAGATGAGTGACTGAATTTTGGTCTACGTACAGGAGATGAAATTTGGGTGGCAAATTGTGGTGGGAACTATAATTGGATTCTGTGGAGGAGCATTTGGGAGTATTGGTGGCGTCGGTGGCGGTGGCATTTTTGTTCCTATGGTTACCCTAATTATTGGCTTTGATCCCAAGTCCGCAACGGCTATTTCTAAATGTAAGACAACTTCGTATATATCTGTATTATTTATTTTTTTTTTTTTCTCAAAACTATATTCTTAAATCTGTTCGGGAAGTGAGAAGAACCATAATTTATTAATAAAGAAAGAAAAGAAAATATATAAAAGCGAGAATTAGAATTCTCTTAATTTTAAATGAACTAGATAATATCTAATTAATTATAGTGAAAATATATTTTTATTTACTCAAAAAGTGAATATTATTCAATTCATTTGAAATGAAGAAAATCCTGTCCTTGGGACACCAAAATAAATTTATGAATGAAATTGCTATTCCCCATAAATGAAATAAAGTGAGAAAGTTTATTACCTTTTTTTAAACTACTAATTAATCTAATAATGTCTTTTTGAACTTTTAATTAGAATAATATTTTTTAAAAACTACAAATGAATTGTCAAAAATAAAAGTAAAACATTTTTTAAAATTTGTACAAAAAAAAAAAAAAAAAAAAAAAGGAGGGGTGGAAAAGGATAAATAATGTTATTTAGTAGATGGTTATTCGATTGCAATATAACTTTATGATGTGTCAATGAAATTTACCCTTGTCACATCATTTCAGTTATATAACAGTCTGTATAAATAACATTATTCTTCTCCTAAAATAAAGACTCATTATTCCTCTAAAAAAGGGTGAAATAAGTATATATTCCACCAAGAATGGATTAATATGTAATGCCCCAAAAATTATAATTTCTTATAAAATAATATTGGGTGTTTTACTACTTTGTTCTTCTGACTTTTAAAAAACTATTATACCATTTTGGCATAATAATATTTACTTTTTGGCATAATTCTTCTTTTCTTTGTAAATAATATTTACATGCGGAATAATGAGTTCACGACTCAGTAAACAAATAAGCTAGTGCATGTGTGCGACTGCATGAACATTTTATATATCTCATGATCGTACATACATACATAAAACAAATTTGTTGAATCCATTACATCATTGCTCTGAAAACACTTTTATCCTAAACGAATAGGGTTTTAATGAAAAAAATAAAATCGCTTTTGCTGTAAACATTCATTTGATTAATACTTTAACATTTCTACTAAAAACATTTTACTATGGTTGCTGTCGGTAGGCCGGGTCGGATGGTGCAGCCTGCAATGGCCTAGGTCGGGTGGTGGCCAACAGTGAACTCTGATTTGGTGGTCGCAATCACCAGATCGGATGGTCCGAGCACCCTTGTGCAATGGTTGGAGGTTGCACTGATAAGGAAGAGGAAGAATATTTTAGAAAATCTGATTCCATTCTAGTTAGAAAATTGGGTCATTCTTGTGTTTTCACCAAACAAAAAGAATATAAATGGCCATTTTATTCAAACTACTTGTATCCCTCGCAATACTAATTCATATTCCCAGATAATCATCATTCCAGTGTACCAAATGTGGTGGCATTTCTTAGTATCTATGGAGTTGGCTGCCTTTCGAGTGTGGAAGACATTATTTAGCCTTGTAAAATGCCTTGTCGAACTAAATTGAACCACAGAAGGAATCCATTAATTATTACATTAAACTATGGTGTAATTAACAAAGTCATGATAAATTCCATCTGTTTGTGTCAGGTATGATCATGGGAGCAGCAGTCTCAACTGTTTACTACAACCTTAAGCTAAGGCATCCAACACTTGATATGCCCATCATTGACTACGATTTGGTACTTCTCATCCAACCAATGCTCATGATGGGCATTAGTATTGGAGTGTCTTTCAGTGTTGTATTTGCTGATTGGATGGTCACAGTTTTGCTTATCATTCTCTTCATAGGTATTTTTTATTTTGGTATTGATTTGTTGACCTATAGTTTCCCTTGCAGGGCACTTTGCTCTGACAATACCCTGATTGATTTTGGTGGCTTGCAGGCACATCAACAAAGGCATTCTTTAAGGGTGTTGAAACATGGAAAAAGGAAGCCATTATGAAAAAGGTGATCGCATTAAGTATTGTCAGAGCATTATGAAATGTGGGTTGCAGGCACATCAACAAAGATAACTCCCCCCTCAGGTGAGTTTGTGGGTTTCAATATTGAAATACACATAATCATTCTGGAAACTAATTGTTAAGCTAATATTTTTTTGTGTGTTTGTTAGGTGGGGTTGGCATATCAAACATGATTATGGAGATTCAAAGGCACGAATACATGGGATTTGAGAACCTCTGCAAGCATGATGCATAAGCCTGTTTCTTTTCTTGTTCCTATTCCCTTTCATTACTCGGAAAGGGGAAAGATGACCCTTGCTTGTTTGAGTTCTATGTTATGTTATTATGTCTGTAACTTGTGTCGTGTATGTACTTGTGAGGTTTATGTCTCACATTGGGAAAATACAAAAAAAAAAAATAATGGTAAATATATCTAAGTGAACTAGAAGTGGTGTTCTAATATAGTTATATGTATATTAATTTACTCTTGGTGAACTCAAGCTTATTAGCTTAAGTTTTTGGACTAGAAGTGGTGTTCTAATATAGTAATATGTATATTAATTTACTCTTGGTGTTTCTCCCTCTAACAACTTGTTCATGGGAATTTTGGCTGCCAATAAGCAGATGAGAAGAACTCAACAATCTTACTACCATTTGGGATTAGAGTCATTAGACAGTCTTTTTTTGTTTTGTTTTTGCCATCCTCATCAACAACCAACTAGGTATATTCTACAAGACCTTAATGTTATTAAATCATTTAACCTAACTGTAATGTCAATGGCATTTGGGTTGTAAGTCAATTCTTGAATCACCCCCAATAAATGTCTTAGAAGATGTATTATTCTAAGCCATAAGGAATTCCTCAATCAGATAAAATAGCTCATCCAATAAAACAAAATATGCAAACACTCTTCTTGTCTCCACATTAGACATCTCTACCAAAAAGAAACAAAAAAATAGAACAACAAATTCAAAAAATTGTATGATCTATAGAAATATAATTGTTAGAATATGTTCAGAATATATTCTGATATTTATATTTATATGATTGATTTATATTTCCTAAATCGATTTAGGTTTACTTGTATAGGTCAACTTATTCAACTGTAAGTAAACAATCAAGTGAATGAGATCACAATGTAGTTCTAAGGGCCATTCAGAGTAGTAGACGTTGGTGTCTAATATCAAACTGCCCATAACTCCTTGCCTCTCTCTTGCTTCCGCTATTATTTCCTATTTTAATTTTTTTTCCACAAACTTCAACGTGGTATTGGAACTTTCTTATATTTTAACATGGTATTAGAGCGAAGTTTCCTGTAGACTCTTACAGTTCTCACTATAACTCCACACGCTTCAAGCACCTCCACGCTCTACCAAAGATCCTTGCATATACTTTACCTCAATGTTTATTGACTTGTAGTCGTGGACACTTTACCGACCGGAAAACTGTTCCAACAAGTCTAAACTTTGGTGATTATCTATTGTGGGTTATTTAGTGGCTAATTTGCATGTGTTTAAGTGGAATCTTCCGCTGCATACGTTCTCTTTGTATATAGAGAGTTAAATGTTCACTTGAATCACTTGTATTTCCATTTGCACTGAATGGGAATGGGGTGATGTGTCTTGAAATTAATTACCAATTAATTTTTCACCGGGTGTTGCATGGAACCACTGTCAACCACTTGCTAGCGATGCTCACAACTACGACACCACTACATACAACAATGCACACCCACTTTCAAACACGATCAACTTTGGTTAAGGATTTTTTTTTCCTTGTTTGATGTGTTTAACGAAAAAAAAATGATAGTAGAAAAAAATTGAAAATCGAATGGTTATGATACCAAGTGATAGGAACTAAGGGTTTTTATCGGTTAAAATTCATAAAATAAAGCAATAAATGGATAGTCCAATTGCTTCGAGGGGATTAAACTTTCAATTGATCACTTTAAGGGGATCAACATCTAAATGCCTTGGGCTAAGTTGTATTTCTTTTTCATGAATTGGCCATAGGACTTGTACAATCTTAAATTAAAAAAAAAAAAAATTGCACTTATTTTGGAAATAGAAATAAATGCAAAATTTGACAAAATAAAAGGAATTCTTTTTTTTTTTTTTACAAAATAAAAGGAATTCAAGGAAATAACAAACATATCAGAATTAAGAAATAAAAAAAAAATCAATGAAAAACAATAATTCATTTTTAATTTATTTATTTTGTTAACTATTTTTTAAAATTATTTTTGATAAATTTTTGTTCATTTGAACCAAAATCCTAGTTCCGCCACTGCTTATAAGCGATGAGAAATAATTAGGTGTGAGAGGTTATTTCTCATGGCTTAGATAATTAGGTGTGAATGGTTATCTCTCACGGCCGGTTTAAATAAATTTTGTTAAGAAATTTGGCTACTTATGTCTTAAATCTAGTCTGCTCGAAGTAGATATGCCCTTTAATTATATTTGTACATGGGTTAGCATAAGATTAAAGTCATAGATATCACTTAATTGTAAAAAATTTTGTTTGTATCTATGACTTTGTAACCTTATAGCATGTAGCTATGATTTTTGTTGAATATTATGCTTTGTGTTGTAAGAGCAAAAACCTCTACTATGTAAGAGTTTTATGCTTGTGATCTTAAATCAATGAAATTCTCAGATTTTCCTACAAAAAATAAAAATAAAACAATAAAAAAATTTAAAGAATGAAATGAAATAAAAAAGAGTTTATATTAAAAATAAAAATAATAAAAAGGTAGAAAATGATATATATTTTTGTTAGTTAAAATGCATAATATTATTGGAGACTGGAGAGGACGGTATATGAAACTCAATAAAACTCTATTTCATCATTGATCGTCTAGATTACTACACCTATTCGAGGCAAGGAACCACGCGCCTGATTCTTGTATTGCAGATCGTTCAAGACTCTCGGAGGGCCACCGTCGGCCATTTGTTTGAACCACCGCAGCCGACGTAAACAAAAATCAGTTGTTTTGCTGATGTCTTTTGTCTTTGTTTTGATAAGAGGAAACGGAAACATATATTGTCTTTTGTCTTTGTATTTGATAAGAGGAACGGGGAACGAGGATCACTTCTCCATTTCAAGAAACGCTATCTCTATCTGCTTGGTTTAGTTGTTGCAGAGGATGTTTCCGTGTGGTTTCCTTTCTTGTTTTATTTTATTTTCTGGTAGCGCGGTTTTTATTTCCTTTCTTGTTCTATTTGCGGGTTTTCTTATATACACTTGTCAAGCAGCAGGGAGAAAGTCTCCCCTTCTTTTTATCCCGGTAGATGCGTGTTTGAATCCGCTTGCGATAGTAGTTGTGTGAATCAGATATTACTATAAAGGGGTTTTATTGATTTGCACCCTGATGGGGTTGTAGTGACGGACTCACATTCTCAGGCAACAGCTATAGCTCAAACCAAACATTTCACAACGGGCGGAAACCATGATGGTAACGCCAAAGGGGAGAAATTACATTGTTTGTCCCTTTTTCACCTTATTGCTTATAAAAAAAAATGGGGAGATTGGAAGATAAATTTCCATTCATTCTTATTTGCGTCCCTTTACGGCCTTTATGATCTCAACAATTCAAGGTTAGGCTCCTCTTAATTTTTTAGAATAATTTTATTGTAATTTTTTTAAAAAAAATTCAACAATTATTTTATATTTAACATTTAATGGTCCATGTTTTACTATCTTAGCATTCACTATACTTTTATGATAGAGAAGGAATTAAAAATTTATTTTGAGAGGACTAGACTATACTGTTTTTTTTAGAGTTATCATTTATAAACTAAAAAAATTCCCTAAAAGGTTTTTTTTTTTTTAAACAAATTTTGTGATTGATTAATTAACGTAGAAAATTGTATTTTTTAATTAGAGCATCTCTAACAATGCTCTAAGGGCATTCACAATGGAGGAGCTAATTTTTTATGTAAAATAGCTCATTAAAACTCAATTTATCTAGTTTAGCTAATAACTTTTTAAGGACCTCCTACATCCGATTAGTTATATTTTTATCTATATCATTTAATTTTAATTATTTTTTTATTTTTTATAATGATTGTATTTTTCTTAATATCTTATTTTTCAACTTTTGAGAAAAAAGTGATGTGGAGAGAGAAATAATAGGAGAAAATTTTGGAAAAAATGAGATGTGAAAGAGAAATAGTAGGAGAAAATTTTGAAAAAAGAGAAAACAGATAAAAGAAACAATAAAAAAACGTGGGAAGAAAATTTTGTGAGAGATAGTGGGAGAAAAAAACAGACATGAGAGAAAATGTAGGAAAATAGCTTTTTCAATATTGCTGCTACATATAGCTTTTTTTTTTAGCTCATTTAACAAAAAATTTATTCTACATTTTTTTTAGCTTATCCAATGTAGAGGATATTTTATCAATTTAAAGAGCTATTTTAGATAAAAATGATATTTAGCTCTTCTATTGTGAATGCTCTAACACCTTCATATTGTATATATTTAGTTAATACGAGACAAAAATCAAGTCCAATAGCTGGTCTTCTCGTTATCTAAAACACATTTTACTTTTTGATTGATTATTTTTAGGCTAGTACTATAGCGCATGTATTATTATTTTTAACCATTTTTTTTTCTCTCTCTCCTTTTTGTGGTTTAATAAAACAATAAAAAATAATACTTAAAAAAAAGTTTTAAAAAAAAAATGAATTAGAAAACTTGGTGGAGTTTATAGTAAACATAAAAGTAGAAAATGATAATCTTCTAATTAAAATGCATAATATTAATGGAGAGTAGGGCCGTAAATAAATCAACTTGTTCGACAACCTGATCAATGTCCGTTCGGTTTAGCTTAACTCGAACTCGATGCTATACAAATCCGCTTGTTACTATTAGAAATTCGTTCAATTAGTTAATGATACATACCCAATTTGCTTGAAAAAACTCGACAGGAGCTTATGAACTTAGTTCATTTAAAGCTCGACCAGCTCATTTACCCGACTTGTTAGCTCACACATATATATATATATAAGTTTATAGGGTGGAAAGATAACTGGGGATATCCGAGCTACCCATTACCTGAGGAGGTCTGAGCACAGCCTCAGTTAGGCAATGCTCAGACCTTTATAACGCGTGCTACATAGGCCGGTGTGATTTATGTATTAATAATTCCCTAATAATGACTTTTATTTCTTTGTCAGATTCCTACCCAGTTGTTGGTTTTGTCCCGGGTTCCCCATAGTTCGATTGAACATTCTTGGGTGTTTAACGGTCTTGATTCTCGGGCGAGCTGAGTCTCAGGTCATCGTACACGCTTGTCTTTATCCGATGATATAATCTGGTTTTCGGGTATTGTTATCCCGGATGAATCTACCCTCCGGGCATCCGATGCTTGAAACCACGGCTGTCGGCCTAGCTACATGATCTATCCTAGTTACTTGTACTGTTTCGCGGCCCAAGTCTGTATATTCTTCTGCTGGCTCAAGGACGGAAAATATTCCCAACAGAGCCAATACTCGACTCCACTCGATTACATCCTCAAACTCAATAATACTCTATTTAATCATCGTCTAGATTCGTCCAGACAATACGACACAAATGCTTACGAAGTTATGCATGCTTACAAGTTATACGTACGAGGGAAGGCAGAGTATCTGGCATTTGTGTTTATATATATATATATATAGAGAGAGAGAGAGAGAGAGAGAGAGAGAGAGATCAGGAGAAGATCCACGCGCGTGCCTGATTCTTATATTGTAAATCGTTCAAGATTCGCACGATGACTTGTATACATCAATTTCCTTTGTTTAATCCCTTTCAACATCAATCTAATGTTTTCTTTACCATTACATGTTTGAAATGTTTTGTCGTTTTGGTCATTATAATTAATGTTTTATGTGTATATAATATATATATATATATTGACCATGTCATTACTTAGGTCATCATTATCATTATGAAAACCCATAAAAGAAGAAAGGGCATCAAATGGGCTGGCATGGTCTAGCTGGTATACGTTGAAAATGAAAAGGATAAGACTCAAGCTATATATCCACCTCATCAATGGAAGATTTAATCCACGTTACTCTAATTTTAGTATTTTTTAAAAAAAAAGTTAAGAAGAGTTTTTTAACAAAAACTTTATTTTTAAGTTCTTTTTTTTTTTAAAAAAAAGTACATTTTAATTATTTTTAGAGTAAAAACAATTCAAAAAAATATTTTTGAATTTTCTAACTAAACATGTCAGCTTTATATTTGACACAGGCTCTAAATCTAATTTTAAAATTGTATATATAAGTTTTTGGACATCTTTTCCTTTATTAGCTGATTTGTATTATTTGGTAATAAAATCAAACATTACGTTATGTTGGATTAGTGTCGATAGAGTGGACTACTGACTGTAAAGTAAATCACAAAAGCATAATAATATGCTATGATTCTTGTGTTCTACATAAGTAAAGTCTAATTCTTTAAGATTGTATATATATATATATATATATAAATTCTTAAAAAAACCTCCATTACTTTTTTTCTCACTTTTTCAATACCAAAAGAGACACCAAGGTTTAAAATTACAACTTGGATCCATGACTGTCATCTTAGGACTAGTCAGTAATAAAGATAAAGTTGAGTTGGAAAAGTCAATATATATAGAAGACGCGTGATGATAAGATGAATCACACTCATTATTCATGCATGAACCTGCTGTATCATCATTCATCACACCGTCAAAGGAAGAATTCCTATCATTAAATCCACGTGTGTATATATATATATATATATTATGAGAAACGATATCCTGCATTTCTATTGCTTTTCTTTCACCTTTCATCAGACATCAATGAGTAGTCCACGTGGCCACCACACTCCCAATTGCTATCCACGTCATAGGATGGCCTATTTTGACGCTCAAAAGTGCGGTTTGATTGGGTCCATCTTCTGATCTCCTTCTTTTCTCTACCTTTTGCGTGTGACAGTACCACAACTCCTCATTGCGCTGACCGCTCATCCTTATCGTGCTTTCCCCTTCTTTATTATTTATTAACTTTTTTAAAAAAAATTTTAAAAAGATATTAACAAATAATTTAAAACACAAAATACTTGAAAAGAATGGGAGTAACCAACCACCCATAGCCTCTCCATACCAATTTTTTTTTTTAGGCGAAAAGGGTAGGTTAAGGACCAACTGTAATTATTTTATTTGGGCATGATTATAGTAGCACTTATTCATTTAATATTGTTTAAAAAAGACCTAAACAGCGGGAAGTGCAGATGCACCATCGAGACCAGTTGAGCCATACTTTAGTCGAGCCCCATCAAGCATCGGGACATCAATAAAAACTAATACGACTAATACTAATCGACTTTAAAAATAATTTTTTATTACAAAAATTTGAACCTCCATCCTACATGTCTAACCCTTTGAAGATATCGTATAGGTCTAGTCGTTCGGACCTGTAGGCATAGAAAAATAGATAAAGTTTTCTTTCAAACTGGGTTGGGAGGAATCTCATCTAACCTAGTATATAAAAGTGACATGTGTCCCTTGAACATGTGAGATGCACATGTTTTTTTTATACCAGGGACAAAGTTGGAATAAATTTTATTAAAAACTCATGTGCATCTCACATGTTATTAAAAAAAGTGACACGTCTTCAAGGGATAGCTCAATCGGCTGTAGACCACGCCTAATGAAGCGAATGTCACAAGTTCAAAT
Organism: Carpinus fangiana; assembly: GCA_006937295.1. NCBI lineage: Eukaryota > Viridiplantae > Streptophyta > Magnoliopsida > Fagales > Betulaceae > Carpinus > Carpinus fangiana. Next base: position 29,056,278 of record CM017325.1, read on the forward strand.
CTTCTCTTCCCCTTTCCTTGTGTGAACATGTAAAAAAAAAATGACACATATCACTTTTGTAGATTAGATTGAAGGAGATTCTTTTCAGGAAGTTTAGAAAAAAAACTTTGTCCTAGAAAAATAATAGATACTTTGGCAATAAATGGTATCCCAACAAAACCATAATTATGAAATAACGTGTCGTGTAAGTTGTAACTCGAAATAGGAATCATGTTTGGTTGACAACAGAAGACATTTCTGCTCCTAATTTAGTACGAGCATTCAATATATATATATATATATAAATAAAAGCATTCTCACACATTTACAACGTGTCGTGTGACTCGAGAAACATTTCTCATTTCTCACACATTTGTTGGCTTCCTATTAATCACACCTGCTTTTTGCGCCTTTCTCTTCGTCTTTGGCCTTCTGAGTGGAATCTTCAACTGCAGCGGGTATCCACCCGGCCTTTTTAACTCACCCCTCCTCCTCAAATGCGAAGAACGTACAAAAAAATTCTTCAACGTCTCCGGCTTCTTTTCTGGGCAACCAAACGGAGCCTAAGTGCACTTGGGTGCTGACCAGAATTCACAGTTTTTGTATAGAAAGCGAAAGAGAGAGAGAGAGAGAGAGAGAGAGAGAGTGTGTGTGTGTGTGTGTTGCATGTGTGTATAATAAGGTGGTAGAATCAGAATCGGATGGCTGAGTTTGCAGGGAAATGGTGGTGGGGTTTGAGATCGGTGTGGATGGTGTTGTTGAATTTTCTCTTGGCATTTGTGTTTGTTTCGGCGGAAAGGGATCTGAGAGTCGGACCTTCATCATTCAATGGGACTCAATCCACTTACTTTCTCAGAGCTGTAAATTTCTTATGGCAACCCGACAAATCGAGTTATCAACACGTTTGGCCGGTAATGTTTTTAATTCACATGTTTACTTAATCTGTATGAAGAAACCCAAGATCATCTTCTTCACTAAGTTGTCTTAAAATGACGAGGGGTGGTTTAAACATGAGTGACTGTGAATTTTGGTTTACAGGAGATGAAATTTGGGTGGAAAATTGTTGTCGGTACAATCATTGGATTCTGTGGAGCAGCATTTGGGAGTGTTGGTGGCGTTGGTGGCGGTGGCATTTTTGTTCCTATGCTTAACCTAATTATTGGCTTTGATCCAAAGTCGGCAACAGCTATTTCAAAATGTAAGAAAATATTTTTTTATTTTTTTAGTTATTTTCTCTGAAGGATATTCTCAAATTTTTTGGAAGCCAGTGCAGATTAAAATACCTAATCAATAAATTATGTCAAAGAAAAAAAAAGGTAAAGGGAATAAAGAGTTTTTCTACAGATACTTTTGGCTTCTCAAAAGGAAAAAATGATTGACCAGAGATAGAAGCTGGTTACTCACCATCATGAAGCCTTCAAATGTTTTAGCAGAGCTAATTTGTCCTGACATTTTTAGTGAATTTGAGTTTTGAATTTTTGAGTTGGCTGACTTTTGAGTGTGGAAGACATTATTTAGCTGTTTGCATGGTTGCTTCCTCGTAAAATGCCTTGTCGAACTAAATTGAGCCACAGAAGGAATCGATTATTACATTAAACTATGGTGTAATTAATAACAAAGTCATAAATTCCATCTGTTTATGTCAGGTATGATTATGGGAGCAGCTGTCTCAACTGTTTACTACAACCTTAAGCTAAGGCATCCAACACTTGAAATGCCCATCATTGACTATGATTTGGTACTGCTCATCCAACCAATGCTCATGCTGGGGATTAGTATAGGAGTGTCTTTCAATGTTATATTTGCTGATTGGATGGTCACAGTTTTGCTTATAATTCTCTTTATAGGTAACTTTTTTTTTTTTTTTTTGGTGAGTTCTTTATAGGTATTGATTAGTTGAACTATTGTTTCCCTTGCTAGGCATTTTGTTCTGACAATACCCATATTGATTCTGGTGGCTTGCAGGCACATCAACAAAGGCATTCTTTAAGGGTGTTGAAACATGGAAAAAGGAAACCATTATGAAAAAGGTAATCGCATTAAGTTCTTACACAGATATGCATGAATTTATGCCTTCATAGCCTCATGGTGTGCTAAAAGACCATGAGGAAGGTATTCATTTTCACATTTGGTCAAAATGCCCGCTTCTTTTTTTTTTCTTTTTTTCTGTTATTAGTACTAAAATTAATGGCTTACCATTGAATTGATTTTTCAAATTTTAGGAGGCTGCTAAGCAGATGGAGTCAAATGGTGAGTTGATCCACTGTTCCTCTAATTTTATACCAAAAAAAAAAAAAATATCATAGTGTCAGCATTGCTTGGAGTTGATTTGGTTTGTCGTGTGTATCAGGTTCTGGTGGTGCAGAAGTGGAATACAAGCCTCTTCCTGGTGGCCCAGGCAATGGCATTCAAAAGGACACCAAAGAACAAGGGGTAAGAATACCCTGGTAAGCTGTTATCAGTACCACAGAATCTGGAAGCTAAAATCAATATAAACATTGCAGGTTACTATTCTTGAGAATGTTTACTGGAAGGAACTTGGACTTCTCGTTTTTGTTTGGGTTGCATTCCTTGCCATTCAGATCACCAAGGTTTTGTCTCTTCTACTGTTCTATCCTGTTAAAATGTTTATATCATTCAATCTCCCTTTGATTATATACCATCAATGGCTCGTTGTTAAATAATCATCTCCCATTGACAACAGAGGCATACAGCTGCTTGTTCAACAGCATACTGGGCATGGAACTTGCTGCAGGTATTTCTATTGATATCAAAGGCCTCCTGTATTCTTTCCTCTCTGTATGTGTATGAGTTTTTGTTGAGCACAAGTACCTCACACCATCTGCAGATCCCTGTTTCTTGTGGGGTATCTTTGTATGCAGCAGCTGGCCTTTACAAAGGACACACAGTAATTGCATCGACGGGAAATGAAGGGAAAAATTTTCGAGTCCATCAGCTGGTTATCTATTGCATCTTGGGTGTACTGGCAGGGGTAGTTGGTGGGCTGCTTGGACTAGGTGGAGGCTTTATTATGGGTCCACTTTTTTTGGAGCTGGGAGTCCCCCCTCAGGTGAGTTTGTGGTTTTCATTGAAATAAACAAAATCATTCATGTACAGGTCGTTTTTGGAATTATCCGGAAGTTGTTAATTTCTGGAAAGTTGTGAATATTTTGCAAACTAATAGTTAAGCAAATAGAACTTTACTCATCTCCTTCTTACTTAGAAAAAAGAAAAAGCCTAAGCCGGTCGGGGGCATGGGGGGGAAGGTTGAGTATGCTTTTTGGATAACTGGGCCTCAAGAACCTCAAAACTGAAAACCTATATAGATGTAGAATTGCTATTATTCTAAGAAGCATGCATAGCTACTTGGGCAAATAACAGAAAGTAAAGATGCACATGAATCCTGTTGATTACAAATGTCTGAATTTCAAATGATATCATCTATAACTTCTTGATTTCTTCTATGCAGGTCTCAAGTGCCACTGCCACCTTTGGAATGACCTTCTCTTCATCTATGTCTGTTGTGGAATACTACCTTCTGAAACGTTTTCCTATCCCTTATGGTAATTAAGATTCTCTACAATTGTGCTTTTCTCATTCTTTTGATAAACTAACATCTTCACAAGGCAAAGGGGCTTTGATCCATCTAAATTTCTGTGTCTTGATCATCTGCAACTTTTGTGGCAGCTCTCTACTTTGCTGTCGTGGCTACTATTGCAGCCTTAGTAGGGCAGCATATTGTGAGAAAGTTGATCATTTTATTAGGAAGGGCATCTCTAATCATCTTTATTCTAGCCTTCACTATATTTATTAGTGCAATTTCACTAGGTGAGCATCATTGTGAAATATGCTTTTGAGAACTTCAAAGTATGTGAACTGGAATTCTGAAAAGATTTTTGTCTGTTTGATAGGTGGGGTTGGCATATCAAACATGATTATGAAGATTCAAGGGCACGAATACATGGGATTTGAGAACCTCTGCAAGTATGAAGCATAAGCCTGTTTCTTCTCTTTTTCATATTTCCTTTTCCTTCGCCCCACCCCCCACC
>CM017325.1:29060322-29135493 GCA_006937295.1 Carpinus fangiana
CTCCAAGGCTGCCTATTTGCCTTCGTCTTTGTAAACTGGTTGAGAAGATGAAAGATGACCGTGCTTGTTTCAGTTCTTCAAATTCTTTGTTGTTTATGCGTGTTAAAGAAGGACATTGACAATCCATAAAATCTGGATTGTCGATGACTATAGAGCAAGGTGAATCTCACCATGCATGCACAGCAAGACGAAATCCCAACTACCATTTGGCTGCATCTGGCGATGCATATTTTCCCACTTGATTTATGGGGTATGTTTCTTTACTCATGCCTATATACGTTGACCATTGTAAACGGACATGTACTCTTTATGTTATTCGTTCTATTTCTGAATTTTTTTTACATGGTATCAGAGCAATAGACATGATCTTTGAAGGCACACTCTGTTTCAAGAGTATCATGTTGAATCTCTTGTAAACAAAGCTTTTAAGATCACGCATGTTCTCATTAGCAAAGAACATCATCAACATTAAGATCACGACGTTCTCTAGTGTTGAGTTTCGGCTTCACTGGAGCTTTTTTTTTAAACCACATGTCACTTTTCATTTGCCTTGTATCCCTTCATTTGCACGTCCCGCGTGAACATTAAATTAGTTGTCTGAAAGTGGGTCAAAATTCAAATGTGTTTCTTCTATGACAAAAGTGATGCAGAGAATCTCCAAGAGGTAGCTCAATCGGTTGAGACCACGTCTAATAAAGTAAAGGTTACTAGTTCGAATCCCCCTCCGCCCTCTTGTGCGGAGATGTAAAAAAAAAATGATGCTGAGAAATGACCGGTCGTTTAGCTCACTAATCCATAGCTTGGCAAAGGTTGTTTAGGTAAAAAATAAATAAATAAATAACTTTTTCTATGCTACCAATCATGTTGGGCACGATTTTCTCAAGATTTAAAGTAAATGTAAGTCATTGAGCACGTACATAATTTTTTTTATGATATTGTTAAAAGAATGATAAACGAGCTAAGCTTGGGCAAGCTTGTCTTGTATGAGCTTGGCTCATTTAATTTGGAGTTAGGCTCGAGTTCGACAAGAGCCTAGAAATTTTGTTCGAGCTAGGCTCCTTAGGGTTAGAACCTTGTTCGAGCTCAATTACCAAACTAATTTGATTAATGCTAATAGAAAGGATGGTGTGTAAAATTTTACTCACAAAACCTTGAACTAAACTTGATTAGAATATATTGGATTTGGACGTTTAATTAGTACACTACTCTCTCCAAATTAAATCCAAGTATCTACCGATTCCTATTGTTAATGAGGCAATAGCAACAACTAACAAGATATAGTAGCATAATATACCAAAGTGAGTCAGTGAAGTAGTTCTAGCGGCAAGATAGCACAATAGGCGGACCGTGATAAAAATATACAGCAACGGCTATTACTTGTAAACAACACATTGGAACTGAAATCCAATCCATCAAATAGTAAACAGAGACATAAAGAAGTAAAGAGCATCACTTACCAAAGGGTAGAGTGAGGTGTATTTATAAGGTTGGTAAAGGTGAGGATACTGTTTTCTCAATTCTTGAGATAGTCTAACGTTCAGTGTATTATTACCCAACGATTGTAGGATTGCAAGTCGAATGTTCGATGGTCCCATGTCAAATGTTCAGTGTACTATTGCCGTACAATCCTAGGATTGCAGGACGAACGTTCGTTGGTCTCTTGTCAAATGTTTGGTGTACTATTACCCAACGGTCCTAAGATTATAGATAGGTGAAACGTTTGGTGGTCCCCTGTCAAACGTTAAGTGTACTATTATCCAACAATTTTAGGGTTACAAGTTGAACGTTCGGTGGTCTTGTCAAACTTTCGATCAGAACCAAAAGTTCAAAAATTCTTATTCCTAATGAATTTTTAGTTTTTAATTTTTTAAAAATTCTTATTCTCCGGGAAGAGTCTCTTTACTTTTCTTTTTTAATTTTTAATTTTTTTTAGGTTTATTATTATTTTTTTAGGTTTATTGTTATTTTATTTTTAATTTTTAAGACATGTGACATATTTTGGGAATGATATATGTCAATGACGTGAAATTTCATTAATTTAGACAGGCAGAAACTAACAAGGTATCAATTTTACATTTTTCTATATGTCAAGTACCACATTTCGCTGTTTTGAAATTATAAGGCGAAAAAATAAAAATATGTAAACCTTAATTTTTTTTTATTTTCTTATTTTTATGAATTGCTTAGGAATAAATATAAAAACCAAAATAAAAAAATAAAAACACGTAAATCACGATTGTACCCCTATGAATTACTTTTCTTTGTTCTCGTCTCGCTCATTTGCTTCTGGCCCTGAACTCACGCCTATTTTCTTCCTCTCAAACACCGTTGACCATACGCACGGTGCCGTTTTGAGCTGACACAGACGACTTGCCCATCTACCAGACGACTCCTCGGCTCCTCTTTCCCTCTCTCTATAGGTACTCCTCGTTCTTGTACTCTTATTGATAATTGCGAGATTTGAGATCACGCTTTCCTCTTTAATTATTTTGTAAAAAAAAATTCTGTCTGGATATTTTATGAATCATCCAGCCTTGTTCACGTGTTTCTGATCTTGATTTTCGATTATATGACTAGTGGGTTCGTCGGTTTCGAAGCTATGAACTGGATTCAGCGCAAGATCTATCTTTACAATGTCACTTTTGGGCTCTACATGTTGGATTGGTGGGAGCGTTATCTTTTCAGTATCCTTTCCAGTGATCTGGTTTCCTTTGATATATATGGCTGTTTGATTTTGATGTCATGTTATTGGATTGCTGATAAAGTGCAACTGTGGAATTTACGATGTTCAAATTTGGATAACTTTTACAAATTCGTCCATTTGCCAAAAAAAAAAACAAACATTTTGCAGGTGCCATGTTAACGATTTGGTAATCTACCCCAGCCCTCATGGTTTCATCGAATGAGCTGCTTGAGTAAGAATCAGAATTTTAAGTGGAAGTTTGGTTCAAAAGATTAAGCTGATGGGAAATATTGATTTAATTATTTAGATAATATTCTCACACACTTTTCACGAATGAGCTCGAACTCTCCTTGTGTTAGGATTCAAATTCAAGACTATTGCTCTTACACCATGTTAATTATCAGTTATTTCAAAAGCTTTAGCATATAAGAAATAATGATCTTCATCATTTAATTACATATTCTAATTTTTTTTTTTACAATTTATTTTGTGAACCTTTTGTCAACTAATTTGCGTGCAATACTCCTAGTGTAATATTAAAAAATTGTTATCTAATGAGGCGAAAAAACAAAAGTGAATTTGAGAGGCCTTGGTTTAGGAGGAGTTTTCTGGTCTTGTTGGTTTCACCTGCCTCCTCGCAACAGAAAGTATTTTTCCCCCGTTATATGCTTGTATAATATTGCACTTAAGTTCCTAAATTTTTAATCATTTAATTACCTAATATCCCAAAAAGTTTAGGCCAGTAAGAAATGAATTAAATGTTCTAACGGCTTCATTTACAATTAGTTTGTTGTGAACCTTTAGTCAATTTGCTTGCAATACTCCTAGTGTAATCTTTAAAAAATAGTTATCTAATGAGGCGAAAAAAACGACAGTGAATGTGAGGCCTTGGTTTATGAGGTGTTTTCTGGTCTTGTTGGTTTTACCTGCCACCTCTCAACAGAAAGTGATTTTCCGCCATTATATGTTTGTATGATATTGCACTTGTATGATATTGCACTTGTGTTCCTAAACCTTTTACCAGATGCTTTGGTGATTGTCTTGATGTGGTTCATTCTTTTCAATGGATCGCGATCTGTAACTGAGTTCTGCAAGAGGTAACCAATGAACCCTTTATCTCTGGTTCCTTTCTGTTAGCATAACTACCACTTTACTACTTCACAAAAATTAGTTGCATTGCACTTGGTTACTGTGGCTTATTCACCTAATGAAATGTTTGTTGCAGCTTTATATGTGCTGGCTTTCTTTCATTCTTTATGGTATTTTTTGCAAAGCATATGTCATGATTGGGATTTGATGGTTGTGGAGTCTGGAGTTTAGTTAATGTTGGTTCAGCATGATGAATATTGATACTGTCTTTTGATAATAATCATTTTGCTGCCTTAGAAGTAAATGAAGAAAAGAAAGCAAAGATAAAAATTACAAAGCTTGTCACTTATTTCATGTTTGTACGACAAAAGTCATCCAGGGCTTATTGCTCCAGGCATTGCTCTGTACAAGCAAATCACTTGATAGATTCAATTTTTGCCTGAATGGGTTGGAATGTCTTCCGTAAGAGAGTCTTGAGACTCTAGGTTCAGATTAACTCTTGTGTTGTTTGCCTCTGTTCTATTCACAGATGACTCTTCTATACTTATTTCTCATATGCCAGGGGAAAATCTCTTTGAATAGCATCACCTTGCACAATTATTAGCATGGCAGATACTTTAATAAATACAGGATCAGCATATGTAGCATGATGCTGTTCATACTACTGTAACTGCTCTGTAATGTGGGGTCTTTTTATTTTAGTGCAACTATATTAGACGATAATTATTGTTTCCTGTAATTAAAGTTGGTGAATTGAATTTAAAATTGTTTTTGTGCCTATATTTTAGGTGGGGTGTGCATATCAAACATGATTGGAAGGATTCAGCAGCACAAATACATGGGGTTTGAGAACCTCTTCTAGTACAATGGGTAGAGTTTTCCTCTAGATTTTTCTTTCTTCAAAGTCCCTTTTCTTTTCCGACTCCTAGATGTAATATTTCCTGGTGTTGTAGCATATCCTAAGGCTGCAAAATCTTTATGCTTTATACCATTTCTTAGGTCCACTGGATGAAAGATGTCTATTACCTCTTTGTATTGCTTAAATATTTTTATTTTTGCTTTCAATGTCATAACGTAGTTTGATGAAAACATTTTGGAGCATTTGGCTGCCACGAGACTGATAAGGTTATACAATAATGTTGTCCAATCATGTTTCTTCTTGTAAGAATTTTCCGCTATGCTTTATTTTCTTGATTGATTTCTTATGTATTTATGTTCAACTCAACTTTCACTTGCATAATTGAGAAAACAAGTTTGTAAAAGTACAAAAGATTACCTCAAGCAAATGGAAGTAAAATCATAAATACTTGGGAAAGTCATTTTTGTGACTTTTGACACATGTCAGCATATGATTAAAAACTGTTAAAAAAATAAATAAATTTAGTGGCTGATGCATCTCCAATCTCATGTTAACATGTGTCGTCGCTAAATAGTTATACATGTAACATTACTCTAATAATCTCCACGGAATATACTATACTTCCAACTATTTTACAATGTTTGACATGTGATTGGATGATATTAAAATTATTCTTTTTAGTGGCAAATGTATTTCAATCATATCCTAATGAATAATTCTAGAAGTTTCTTTTGTGTCACTCTAAAAAATAAAGTGGTTTTTAAAATGACTATTTGATCAAAATTTAATAATGATTAATTATAAGCTTAAAGGTAATTTTAAGAGCCACATTATCTTCGGAGTGACATAAAATAAACTTGTAGCATTACTTAATATACATGTCGAAAGTTGTAAAAAGAGTTAAGAGCAATGCTATTCATCCAACTCTTCTATAACTCCTACTAATTGACAACATGTGATTGGAACAACATTGACCACTTCCAATTGTAAACAAGTATAGAAATTGTACGTTTTTCTTTTCTTTTTTTATAAAAATAGTTGTACTACGTGTAGCATAAATATTTTTTTTATAAGTTTTAACATGTGATAGCATGGGATTGGAGAATTATTTTTTTATTTTTTAGTTTTTTAGGTGGAGAATGTGTCTTCAATTGCATGTTAACATGTGTCAGAAATTATAAATAATTGTATGTATAAACATTACTCAATCTCTAGTTCTCATATATATCCCGCACCCGCTGTATGTCAAACCAGAAAAGAATTTTGTAAATAAAATGTAACGGTCAGTACCGAATAATGAAATTTGAACTCCATAAGGAGTATCTCAATCGGCTAGGGACTACAATTTATAAGACGTAGGTCACTAGTTCGAATTTCTATTCCTCACTCTTGTGCATACATGTCAAAATAATAATAATAATAATAATAATAAGGGATAAATATAAAATTAGTCCATGTGGTTGGTTTAAATTACAAATCGCTGTGTGTAGTATCAAAATGAACTAAAAGCTTCATTGGGTATGCCAAAAAAAATAATTTAGTCCCTGAAGTCAAATTCCATTAAAATATTTGATGGATTCAATGCCAATAAAATAATGACATATGTCACTCTTAATAAAAAAAAATATAAATATGCAAAACTAAAAAAAAAAAAAAAAAAGAGGAAAGGGGTTGGGCAGCCACCCCTAGACGCTGCAACCTAAACTTGACGTTGACCTCACCAACCTGGCATCCTCCCTTACCAATGAGAGAAGGGGATTATGACTACTTACATTTTCTAGGTCTTCTTTGTTGCCTGTTGGATTCTTAAACGGATTCAAAGGCTGCCTTTCCTCCATATCCATATCGCTAACACTATATATATATATATATATATATATCCTTAAAAATACCACTCTTCAATACTTTGTTCGCTTGTTTGAATCCAAACTTGTTTATTGACGTGGGTGATTCTAAGCTCAGAAGCTATGGGGTTCTTGTTCAAAGAGATGCTCAAGACGCAGTGCAATCCAAATAAGTGCTCCTATAATGTGTTCTGGAAGTGGCCGAAGGTGGTGCACAAGCAACCCTTGCCACATTTGTGGCCAAACCCCTCAAAGGCCGGGGTGGCTGCCCATGGGCAACCACAACTTTCCTTTTATTTTTTTAACCAAGAAGCAATAATTTTTTTAAAAGTTTTATATATTTAATTTTTTTATTAAGAGTAACATGTGTTATTATTTTATTGGCTATTGGTGTGGCACTTAACGAAATATATCAAATATTTTAATGGAATTTGACCATATGGAGTAAATTGTTTTTCGGCATACTACAGGGACATTTTAGTTCATTTTAATACCACAATGAACGATTTGTAATTTAAACCAACTACAAGGACTAATTTTGCATTTATCCCTAATAATAATAATGAAATTTGAAGATTAGAAGAAGAAAAAATGGTCGGTCAGTTTTCCTAGCAACTTTCCTGTAACTCTTTCTCTTCTCTACGTATAAGGAAAATGTCAAAAAAATACAAAAATACAAAAATCACCCACGACATATACCCTATTGATTCCCTAAGCATTGTGAATGCTACATTTTTACATAATGTGTACGGAATCAAAAGAGCTCTCCAATACATTATTTTAATACAAGTTATTTCTCTCTTCTCTTTACTTTTTAATAGGGATTGTGTTGAAATTTTGTAAAAAAAGTTGAGTGTATTAGAATAAGGAAGTAAAAAGTACTTCAAATATTGTATTGGATTTGGAGTTATTGATGGAACCCATATACCGGTTACAATTTCTCTATAAAAACAAATATCATATATTTGTCGAAAAGGAATTGTTACTCATAAGGGTATGGTTGTTTGTGATTTCCATATGTATTTGACATTTGTTTGGGCTAGATTGGAAGGTACTGCATATGATACATGTATTTTTTTGGAATCTATTTAAAAGGAAGAATTGCAATTTCACACCCACCTAAAGGTTTGTATTTAATAAAAATAACAATTATGAAGTACACATTATATATATACTATTTGTTGCGACCATTATTTGTATATTTTATGTAGGTAAGTACTAAGTAAGTACTACTTGGTAGACTCAAGGTATGCAAAATGCGGCCGTACAAGGAGGAGCAGTATCACCTACCAAACTTTCATTACGGAATCCAATTGAGTTCGAAAAAATAAGTAGAAGATATTGCGTAATAACATGCTAAATTTTCCTCATGGTAAACAAATGAAAATTATTGTAGCGTTTATAGCTCTTTATAACTTCATTAAGAAGCATATAGCGAATGATGCTAACTTCCAACCATACGATGATGGCGATGTTTTGCTACCTATTAAAAGCATAGGAGATGATGAGGCATGGCCGCATAAGAAGAGTAAAGCATACAAAAATCAAAGACATCCTATGAAAACTATATATATATATTGAGCGTGATCGTATTACTAATATAGTACTCTTGAGTCGTTGATTTTTTTTTTTTCTATTTTTTACGTTGTTTTGTTATAAACTATTTAAATGTTGGTTTTTTTATGCATAGAATACTTTGAATTGTTGTTCTCATATTAATGATGTTTGTTTTTTATTATTTCATATTCATTTATGTTTCTTTATTCTTTTTTTTTTAGTATTATTTTGGTTTATATTGAAAGTTTATTTATAGCTTAGAAGTTAGAACCTAAAAAGGTTTTGACGTTTTCTTACATATAGGTGTAAAAAGAAAAAAAAAGAAGAAGAAATAAAATGTTAGACATCACCTTTAATTACATATAGAAACAAAAAAATAAATAACGAAAATGTTAGACATGTTCACATGAGGGAAGATGGTGGAATTCGAATTAATGATCTCCTCCAATTGAGAGCTATCCATTGGGGACGTATTATATTATTATTATTTTTTGACATGTCTACACAAGAAAAAAAATGGTAAATTTAAATTAGTGATACAAACAATATTTTAAGGTAAAAGAAAAAAAAAATTAAGTTATAAATATGAAATTGAATCATTAAAAAATTTAAAAAGTTCACAATAACCATTTTTAATAAAAATGTTGCTATAAGATGGAAAAAAAAAAAACAATTACATTTTTTAATATTTTTATTGTCGTTTTTGCACCCCCAAAAAAAAAAAAAAAAAAAAAAAACATGTTTTTTTAAAGGAAAATGCTAGGGGTTCTTCTCGTAGGTTCTCATGGCGTTCTCCCAGCCTTACATAAAACATGATTTAAGAAAAAATAAAATTGTAGTGGCCTCCACTACCATTTTTTTAGGCATTAGCATCAAATTTGAGGCATTAGCAACAAATTTATGAGACATTAGCACCAAAATTGAGACATTAACATCAAATTTATGATGATCAAATTCATTTTGGGTGATATCATCCCTAAAGGGTCAACCTTCTACCTTTAGGTTTTAGTTTTGAATCCAAAAATAAGTTTTAAAGCATTAGAACCTAATAATTAATTCATAAAAATTAATCTGTTAGCAAAAAAATGTACTATAATTTTATTTTTTCTTAAATCATATTCTACATAAGACTGAGAGAACACCAAAAAAACATTACAGGGAGAATCCCTAGAAAACCTCCTTTTTAAAATCACCGGAGATGCTCTAAAATCAGAAAAAAGAGAAGAGAATCTGAAAAAGTGAATGCGTAAAGAAAACGCAATCCCAACCAGCGTTTTTAGTTCAAAGTCCACACGGGTTTGGGTTTTACGTCATTTCACGTGTCTACTAGTATCGTCAAACAGACCACATCTCTCAACCTGAGCGAGTTCTGGCGTCTCTCTCTCAATAAAAGGTCGTGAAGCCCTAACTCGTGACTCTTTCTCTCCCCCACACTCCGGAAAAGGGCAAAACGAGAAGGCAACCCCAACCATGGTGTTCTACTTCAAAGCCCGCTCAGAGGTAGGCGATTACACCATTTTCATGGGCCTCGACAAGTTCGAGAACGAGGAGCTCATCAAATACGGCTTCCCCGAAGACATTTGGTACCCTTTGCCACATATTTCTATGTCTTATTTCCCCAATTTTTGTTCATATGTTTTTGATTTTGATTTCGATTTACGCAACTGAAATGGGGTAATTTTTGTTTTAACAAATTGGGGGAAATGAAGAAGAATGAAGAGTTCAACATGTACGCGCGTGTTTGTTTCGTTTAGGTCATGTCCGCACAGTAAACAGTTTTGGTTGTGTTTTTGACAGACGTGCATAATTAGGTTTTCTAAATCTTGTCTGAGCTTTACCTGGTTTATGAGTTAGTAGGGTTATTGCATTTTCAGCTTATGAACCTTTTTCTTAGCAGGGGTTTGTTTGTTGCAGGTTCCATGTGGATAAAATGTCTTCAGCCCATGTTTATGTGAGACTGCACAGGGGTCAGACTATTGATGGTATAAGTGAAGGGTTACTGGAGGATTGTGCTCAGCTTGTCAAAGCAAATTCCATCCAAGGCAAAATCTTAACCAGATTCAGATTCTTCGTCTTTTTATAAAACAGTTCATTTAATTGTGTGTATACTTTTATTATATTTTGTCGAAGAATTACTGATTACCTCATAACTATGAAGTGGGTATTTTGATACTTGATGACCTTTTGTGTATAGAAATAAAAAGTTCACACACATGTAATAAGATCCTATACCGGACAAATGCAGACCTATATACTTTAAGATTAGCTAACTCTATAGATAGTTATCAATCATTCTTCCAATTTTTTTTTTTTTTTTGTAAACATCATTCTTCCAATTTGAGTTTCAGTTTTGTGGTGTTATAGATGAGTTACTTTTTCCTGATTATATGGCAGGCAACAAGGTGAACAATATTGATGTTGTTTACACTCCCTGGTCCAATTTGAAGAAAACCGCTTCCATGGATGTTGGTCAAGTTGGTTTTCACAATCCAAAAATGGTGGGCTCCCCTATTTTTTGGTAGCATGTGCATAATGTTATCTGGGATGCTAGTTTTCTTTGTGGATTTTTTTTAATCTTTTTTTGTTGAGCATGTATGAGAAATAGATCTTTCTTTGATTTGATGCTGCATATAGGTGCGGACTGTGAGAGTGGAGAAGCGGGTTAATGAGGTAGTGAATAGGTTGAACAGGACAAAAGTGGAAAGGAAACCTGATTTGAAAGGTACAATTATGATCTCAGCGTCCTTTCAAGATTCTTTTATTCTAAAGCTAGTACTCTAGTTGCTCTTTTTGGAGGAACACAGGGTGCAACTTTTGGGTCTTCTTCCTAGTTATGATATTTGGCAATTTTCTCCTGTATCACTTATTTTATTTTTATTATATGCAGGTATAGATACGACGTATTCTGATTTTATGTCTTACTTTAATCTTCATCTTCTATAATCCTGTCATGATGTCTCTCACTTATATCATATAACTGCAGCCGAGCGGGAAGCAGTTAGTGCAGCAGAAAGAGCAGAAAGGAAACTACAGCTGAGAGATAAAGTAAGTTCCATATATTCTGTTGTTGATTGTTTGCCCTCATTGGCCAATATGAGGTCAGTAAGATCGAGAGACCTTTACTATTTGGGTGAACACAGGACCTGAATAGCCAATAGTGGCCTCAAAGGGCTTATGGTAACAGAAGTATATTACTCTATTAAAATCTATTCTGGCATACACTTCTGAATTTTACATGTATCAAAGGAATAGCCTTGAAGTCATTCTGCAATTTAACTCAAATTGAGGTTTTGGATGGTAGAATTTCGACGTGTTTCCTGTTAGTGGAACTGTGTTTTGGGAAAATATTTATTGAGATGCTTACACTTTGCTCTTGTAGCCCATATAGAGCTTGGATTCACTTTGGCAGCCTTTCAGGCAGCCTATTAACAACAGATTTGTATGCTTGAAATCAAGGACAATTTGAGGTGTTCATATGGTTTTTGAGATGTGCAAATTACTGTTCTGGTGCTACTTGGGCTTTGGCTCAAGTGGCAAGGGATGGGGTTGGGGTTGTGGTAGGTCCAAGGTTTAAATCTTAACAAAATTCATCATTTAAAAAAAAGAGAAAAGAAAAGAAAAGAAAAACCACTATGTTTTTGTGGGTTGATTGTGCTGAAGATCTCTTCCATTTCAAATTATGTTTTCCTCTGGAAATCATGTTTGATTGTCAATGTCATCTTCCTTCCACTTAAAGCCTGATGACCAGATATCATATCTTTTAGTTATTGCTTCTCTACGTCCAGATATTAGATCTTTTAGTTATTGCTTCTCTAGCATGCTTGTCTAGTTCTTGACAAACCTCTAGTGGGGTGAAGTCCAAAGATTCCAACTAATTATCCAATAATTTGTAGCCCTTCCATTTGATTACATAGGCTGGCTGTAAGGAGGGAATAGGATGCATCTTTCTGGAATTTGATGACTAGTTACAATTTAACGTGCATGGTATGTATTGATTTTTGATCACCATATGCAGAAGGCATGTTGATTCCATCTTTACACAAAGGAGCTTTTCCACTTGAAGTAAGATACCAACAACCCTTTTAATGGAGTTGTGAGGTATTGAACATGACCAGTTTTCAGTTCTTTTGCTTGAAGTGTCTC
Source organism: Carpinus fangiana (assembly GCA_006937295.1). Classification (NCBI taxonomy): domain Eukaryota; kingdom Viridiplantae; phylum Streptophyta; class Magnoliopsida; order Fagales; family Betulaceae; genus Carpinus; species Carpinus fangiana. The sequence goes on from CM017325.1 coordinate 29,072,498, forward strand.
CTTTTACCATGAAATTGTACTTGAGGTCACTAGATTCACCTATCACATGGGTAATCAGTAAAAAAGATCATTGAAAAAGCATGAGTTGTTATCAAAACATTATAAAGTTGATGATTCCCACCGAGAATATGATCGCAGGTCATGCTAATTCCATATGATTTAGTATTGTAAAGCATGTGCCCATCACTCCATTAATGGTACCAAATATGAAATATAGAGCCCTTATCCTTGTGGCTAGTGGAGAACATCCATTGGACCTGATTTTTCGTAAAATTGAGATTTTTTATGTCCTTATAAGATAGGGGCCCCTTAGGGATTGATTTTTTTTTTTTGGTTTGAAAAGGGGGAATTAGGAGGGGGCATGCTGTTTAGGTATGTAGAGAGGTGGAATCCAAACCTTCGCCTCGAGGGGACATCGGGAAGAGTGCATTGGGCAGTAGGGAGCATCTGGGTCTAGTGGTAGTCCTAGGCTTTCAATCAGTGAAGGTTGCCCAATGATGGATAGAAGTAGCTCTGGTGAAAGTCTTGATATGTGCTCCCTTAAAGAGATGTTGAAGTGCATTTTTTTGTTGGTGGTCCTTCTCACCGTGACCAATTCCTCACGAAGGAGGAGGTGTTTGCATTGGTGAGGAAGCTAGACATCGCCAATGGTCCTTTCCTAGTGAGGGTCTGCAGTTGTCTCTTCCTTGTGTTCCAAACCTTGTCAAGAATGAGGTCATTGTCTGGTCTTGGAGTTCTGGAGCCTCCGGTGCTACCTAATCTTCTTGCTTGTGGTCCTTCCCAAAACTCACCGATAGCTTTGACTTTCCCATTCTCACACATGCCAAGCTCTTCTGTTGGTGATAAGGGGGTAGATCCACCTTTGCCTACTTTGATTGGGATGGAATTGGGCAATGTTGTAGGGAATAATTAGTTTGTGCTTGACTCAAATCCTTGCCGAGTGGTGGATATTTTCAACAGGGTTGAAGCCCTGGTGTGCACTCCCCTAAGCTCCTATTCCCATTTTTTTGTGGGGGAAATCAGGTCATCTTAGGTTCAAGTATTTTGAGTGGGTTCACAAAGAGTAAAGGAAATCTATCGTGTCGTGGGGATATTGTGTGTGGGCTTTGAGGAGCAATTTATATTGATTTTGATAGTTATTGAAGTCGGTTGTCTTCAAAAAGTGTCGGGTTCCATTTCTAAACTAGGTAGCAAAGGCAATAGGGAGTTAAAAAGGTTTGAATGCTCTATTTGTTATGATTTTAAATCTGAGACTTCTAGCTATGCAAGTGGAAATGAGAGGGGTTATTCAGTGTATAATGAAGCCTAAAATCTTATCTTAGAATGTGAGAGGGTAAAATGAGGGGGCAAATGCCTTAGGGCGATGAGAAACTCGCCAGAGAAACTATGTTGGAGGTTATGTCTCGTAGTGTAGTGTGTAGTTAATGGGCTTTCCATAACGTGGATTGGTGTTGTTTGGATTCAAAGGGGGTGATTAGTGTGGGATAGGAGGGTGGTGGAAAAGATCAACAAGTGTGTGGGGGAGTTCACCATGGTTGTTACCTTCAAAAACATTGCAGGTCATTTTACGTGGGCTTTTGTGGGTATTTATGGCCCTAATTCTAATAGGGAGATAAGGCTTCTCTAGGATAGTTGGTTGGCTTGCTCAGTTGGTGAAACTTGCCTTGGTGCATTGTGAGTGATTTTAACATCACCTGGTTCCCCAATGAGATGGGGAGTAGCTCGCTTATGCCTAGCTATGATGGAGTTCTCTGACTTCATTTTGATCGGGGCTTGATGGACCTCCCTCTCATTGGTGGTATTTATACTTGGTCAAATAATTGGGAGTCTGTCTCTTGGTCCAGGATTGACAAGTTTCATGTTTGGCTTGGGAAGCTCAGTTTCTAGGTTTGTCCCAAAGGCTTCCTAGGTTATGCTCATATCATTTGCTGATTCTCCTTGATTGTGGCAACTTTCATAGGGAAGTAGGTACTTCAAATTTGAAAACATGTGGTTAAAGTCTGAGGGGTTTTGTGGATCGGGTGAAACAGTGATGGGACTCATCACTTCCAAGGCTCTCCAAGCTTCATTATGGCCAGCAAGCACAAGGCTTTGGAAGTTAATTTAAAGAAATAGAATGAGGAGGTGTTTGATGATGTAGGGAAAAAGAAAAAAAACCCTTTGGGAAGAGGTATATGCTTTTGATACCATTGAAGAAGAGAGCATTAGGTGATTTAGACAGAATGAAGAAGGCAAAAGCTTTAAGTGAGTTAGAAAGATACATTTTCATGGAGGATTGGAGGCAGAAATCTGGGGCTTTGTGGTTAAGGGAGGAGGACAAATGCATGAAGTTTTCCCACAAGGTTGCCAACTTCAACAAGAAGAAGAACTCCATTGACTCTTTGTTGATTGATGGTACACTTTCTACTAATCGGGTGGAGATCAGTGAGCACTTGTCCAGTCTTATAAAAAGTTGTATGCCGAGCAATTTAGCTGGTGGCCTATCTTGGATGACCTTTCCTTTAATTCTATTGGTGGTGCTAAGGCTATTTGGTTAGAGAGAGTTTTTGAGGAAGGGGAGGTGTTGATGGTAGTGAAAGCAATGAATGGTGACAAGGTGTGGGGACCTGATGGTTACTCTGTGGCATTCTTGCAAGTTTGTCGGGTTGTGTTGAAAGAAGATAATATGATGGTCTTTTGTGACTTTCATGCTAGAAATAAGTTTGAAATGAGCCTTAATTCTAAATTCATTGTCCTCATTTCCAAGGTTCCGGGGGCAGCTGATCCTAAAGACTTTTGCCCAATTAGCCTTGTAAACCCCACCACCACCACCAAAAAAAAAAACTGTTTGTTTTAATTTTTTAAAATGAAAAATTCTTGCCCAATGTTTTGTGCCTTTCTCAATCTTTTGCAGTTCTGTTAGTGTTTTTACTAAGGACAAACAATGCACCAGAAGCTGTTAATTCTATATTTGATCAACAATAAGGCAAATTTTGTTTTTTTTATTATACTTCTGTGGTTTTTTTTTTTTTTAATTAAAATCTCTGGTTATTTTCTTGAAGATTGGAGACATAATTATGATTATTGTATTGGGTTTGCATTTTATCTTTAGCTCTTGTATTCTCAACTTTGAAACATTGACCTTGTGTTACTTTTGTGTGCACTTCGGCTATTATGAGCAATTTTAGTTACATTTTCGGGTCTTGAGTTTAGTTACATTTTCGGGTTATATTAATTGTAAAGCAATTTTATTCCTTCATTTTTGAGCTCCTAATGAAATCTCACTTCGTCTTAATCTAATATAAAATTTTAATTGAATTTTTCATTTAATAATGCAAGTCATCCATGTCTGTCTTTGTAGAAACGACGGGAGGAGATGGAAAGGCTCGATAAGGAGAGACAAGCAGAGCTAAGGAGCTACAAGGGTTTGATGGTCTCTGAAAACATGACATCCAATAAACAGATTGCAGCCACAAGCAAGTCCTTGCAGGAACTGGAAGAAGACTTCATGTGAGCTCATAATTTGTTTAAATGTTTAGTAGCTGCCAAAGTTAATGTGGGTTAGTCATTCAGGTTGTGATTGTAGCCTCTAGGCGTCAACTTATTTCCCGTCATTGAATAACTTATTCCCAAGTCTGTTTTCCTGTGGATGTTAATAAGAGATAGCATCTTCAATGTTAACAGAGGTGGGGGAAGAGAGAAGGGAGAAGGCCTAGGGGGGGAGGGGGTGGGGGAATCTCCTTTTACTTTCCGTATGTATAATTGGATGATGATGATGATGATGATAAACTTAATTTGCATCTGCATTGGGATAATGGGTGAGAAACCTGTGCTTTTGCTGTCATTGTTAAAAGCAAAAAAAAAAAAAAAAACCTTTCTATATATACACAATATATATTTCTAGTTTGTTTTGAGTTTTCTTTAGGTTGAGATTGTCTCATTTATGTTAAAAAACTCATGCAGACAGGCGTGTGTTTTATGATTACGTACTGTTGAAAATTGCTCTTCATTCTTTACGGTCTTCATAGGGGACCCTTATTTGAATCAATGTGTGGTGAGTGATTGCTCAGAGCCTCAGACAGAAAAGAAAAAAGTAAGGATAAGTGATCAAGTCCATTCAATGCTGGCAAGGATCCCAGTTGATTCAGATTAATATTGGGCTGTGATGACCGATGGGAATGAATGGGCCGAATGGCTATGCATCAATTGGCAGTTGCACTGGTTCTACTTACTTGCCAGCGTCAGAGATTTCCTGACATTGGATGCAGATCTCTCCATTTTTTTTTTTTCTCTTTTCCCTATTCAGTATGGGGAACAGTAACGGGAAAGGAGAAAGCAAAATAGAAAAATGCAACCCAAACAACAACCTAAAGCGACAAGCAAATGGTGCAGAAAACAAATGACAAAATAACATAAATGTCTCCGTCGAAACCAGGTTGTTGTATCCTTTTAGGAAATAATAAAATCCCAGTAGTTAACTATTGGAGATAGAGATCCATTGGTTTTATTCTTTGTTGGAATTCAACGGGGAAGCATATTGAATTTTTATTGAGTAGTTAATTAATTTCTCAGGGTGTTATACGAGGCTCCTTCACCAAGGGCCCCTCCGCCTTATTGTACAATCTCTCTTCTATTGTTTCGAGTACTCCTTGATCGGGTATTCACCATATTGGCTTTTGTCTGGATATAAAGTCTGTTCCTATAAATGGAGCCAAACTGTTGAGATTAGTTTTTGAATGTGATGAGCATCGAACCAATTTGCACCTGCGAGAAAGTGAAATTATAATCACGAGAGCTTGCCGGTATGTGTTGCCGGGGGATAGTTCCGATGTTTAAGTTAGGATAGTATTGAGTTTGAGAAATGCAAAAAGAATGTAATTGGTTTTGAGTTTGAGTTCAGGGCAAAAAAAGTCCATGTTACCTAGGGGTGTAAACCGGCCGCCAATCGGTGACCGGAAACGGGCCCACCACTTTTAAAAGCAGTTAGAAATAGCGAGATGGTTACCGGTTTTTTAAAATGCCTAAAGCTGTTATAACCGCTAACTAAGTGTGTGTGTGTGTATATATATAAATATATTTATTGATTAAAAAAATAAAATGACGTCGTTCTACCCTAGGGTTTAAGTTTTACACCTTTAGTCAAACACAACAAAGCCCAGCTTATTAGCTAAACAAGCCATAATTATTTATTTATATTTTAAAAAAAAGGTCCTAAAACATCTAATAAGCCCAAAAAGTAGACCAAATACCCAAAACAGGCACAATCTTTTAAAGACCCAATTAGCAGTATAGATATCTGGCAACCATCTGATAACCAGCAGTTATTACATAACTAGTAACCACTTACCGAAGCTGGTTATATATTTTGGCCAATTGGCTACATCGGTTGCAATTAGCAGTTTTAACTAGTAATCATGAATCACAACCGAGTGTTTACCCTAAATGTTACCTAGTTAAAGCTTTTCCTTTTTAGTGTTTTCATGTTATCATTGAATTCGGCCTTAATGATTAGTGGGAATGAGGCTTATGGTCCGTTTGGGATTACGGTTTCAATATATGTGATTTAAAAAATTGTGTTTTTGAAATCGCTACTTTTTAAAATCGTAAAGGCGTTTAGTAAAACATGCTAAAAAGTATATATATTATCAAATATTTGTTATGCAAAGTTGTGATTTTGGTTTTCGTGTATTTTCAAATAAGCATCCCTTAACCTACTTGTAGAAATTATATATATTTTTTCTTATTTTAAATTAAGTACTTTTTAAAAACCCAGATTATTCATGGAAATCCCGAACGAAGGGAATTTTATTATTCCCCAAAATATGGGATATCGACAATATCCCAAGATCATGCTCAATTCTGATTTGCCGCTATTGGAGATGAGCTCCTACTTTGCTTGGCACTGTGAAACCGGGTTGATATATCCTCTTCTAAGTTTAACTACCCAATGATTTTTGGTTAATTTTGCGACATGGGCTATCTTTCTATGTCGGCCCAATTCCTAACAAATTTAATAGTGAAAAGCCCACGTAACTTCATCAAACTACCACTTAAGGCCTGTTTGAGATTGCGTTTGAGGTATTTAAAAGTACTTTTAACACTCAAAAAGTTCATTTTAAAAAAAAAAAAAACTCGTTTGGTAAAATAAGTAAAAGCATTCTTAAGAGTCCAAAAAGCCTAAAAATGGCCAAAACATACTTCTAGCAAAAGCTTTAAAATGAAGCTTTTGCCTAAAAACTCTTTTTGACTTAAAAGCTCTATTTCTCAAACGTAATCCCAAACAAACTCTTAATTAATAATATCTTTGTCCCAAAAAGGTAGCTCAATCGGCTGGGACCATACCTCATGAAGCAGAAGTCACTAGTTCGAATCCCCTCTCTCCTCTCTTGTGTGGACATGTAAAATAATAATAATAATAATATATCTTTAAATTGCCAAAACATTGTCAATGTCTCCTTAATGACGAAACTATCCTTAGTAAAATAAAAACAAAAAAGAAAAACCTAAAATTGAAAGAAAAAAAAAATCCTTTTATAAAAAAAAAAATAGATTTTTTTTTTTTTTAAAATTGAATTTCCGTTTTTTTTTATAAAAAAAATCGTTTAAAAAAATTAATTCTTTTTTCTTTAATTAAAATTTTCGTTTAATTTTTATTTATTATTATTTTTTTGAATTTATAGGGGTATTTTTGTCTTATTGAGAAATGTATAGGGACATTTTTATAGCATCCAATCACCATGTGACACATCATCAATTTAAGAAAAATGCAAAAAATGAAAGTAAGAACAACCACACCAAATTAGAGAAAAAAAAAAAACTTGTTGCTGGCAAGACCTAGGACAAACCCCGCCTTAACCTGCTTCAAACCCCGCTAGTCGTGATCTGCCTCAAAACTCGTGTTTGAATTCAAAACTAAAGGTTTGTATGGTAAAAGAAGTTGAGATTGGCTTAGACACTATTCATCACAATTTTTCAAAAAAATTAATATCAAAACATTATAACTTTTTCAATTTTTGTACCATATAATTCACTTCTTATTATTATTCAAATAAAAAAATTACTATAAAACAAAAGTTTTTCACTTTTTCGTACTACTTTTTTATTTTTCTATACTAAGCATTCTTACTTTTTTCACGTCAATCTACATCAATTACAGTGTTTAAGCCAACACCTTTGCCAAACACTCCTAAAACCTAAAGATAGAAGGGTAAGCTTTTAAGAATTTTATCATCCTAAAATTTTGTGTATTTTAATCTAAGTTATTTTTTAATGCTTTTGATGTTTTTACTTGCTATAAAAATGAGATTTTAAGAAGTTAAAGTCTACAAGCAATTGCATTCCAAGTGGACCTTTATTCGTTCCTCAAGGCGGTTTCCTGTTTTAAGAACAAAGTATAAAAAACAAGAAGAAAAAAAAAGAAGGTGGGCCCAGTTCTGTTCCAATACAGTAGGACCTCAACTGTAGTGGAACATAACCCAATCATACTTCACTTCAAAGAATCAAACACACATGGGTACTTAAAGAACTTGCAAAGCCCAGTTTAGCCTCCAAAACCCTAAACACAAATCTCTCTCTCTCTTTCTCTCTCTCTCTCTCTCTCTCTCTCTCTCAATTAACCGTGACCGTACAACAATGGCGACGCCTTCGTTGGACGAGGAAACAACTAAAAAAGTGCTCCGACAGGTCGAACGTTACAGATTTTTTCGTTAGGTTTCGCTTTCTTTCAGTTGTAATCGGTTTTACAGAACTTTTTTTTTTTTTTTTTTTTTTATATTAATGTTGTCGGTAATTCTGGTTGCAGGTTGAGTTCTACTTCAGCGACAGCAATCTTCCAAGGGATAATTTTCTCAAGAAAACCATCAGCGAAAGCGAAGATGGATGTATCCTTTGCTCTTCAATAATTTTATTGCTTTTGTCTCTAAACCATCCCTCTGTTTGTGTGCGTGTATATATATACATATTATATATAAACCATTTATGTGGGTATGTGTTGATTCTTTGTGGGGAAAATTTTCCGAGAAAACAACATGTTTTGGTGTAAAGACATGTTTCTATTCCCCTTTAAAGGAAGTTGAAGAATCGCTATTCAAGTATGAATGAAGTATTAATCTAAAAAGTTCTTTTTTATTTTTTCTTGTTTCCTTTTTTCTTTTCGCTTGACTATATTCCAGGAAATGTTTTCATGGAGTTTTAACGGATATTTGGTTTTGAGGCTCAGTTTTCTCACTTTTTTTTTTTCTTCTTTATCTTTCCTAAGATTTGGGGTTTTGGTTTATGGTTAAATTTTAGCTGAATATTGTTTCACTGCATCCCCTTTTGTTGAACTTGACTGTGAGTATAGTGGTGGATTTGGCTTTGATATGTTCTTTTACTCGGATGAGAAGTTATCTGAACTTGGAGAACGTGAAGGCTGTTGATGTCCCAGAAGATACAGTCAAGGCCGTTGCCGAAACTTTGAAAAAAAAATCTACTTCTCTAAAAGTTTCCGAAGATGGTGAGTTTTGGGCTCTCACTATTCCTTTGTGCTCTAGTGCATACGCATTGCCCTTGTATACTTCATATTTTTCATTATTTATAATATTTTTCCTGTATTGGAATATGAGAAAAGTAAAAAACGCTGAACAAAGTATAGTGGAGTTTTATGCCGTAGATGAATCAGGTTTCGCACTGTTCCGTGAGCTGGAAGGACATTTTAGTTCTTTTTCTATTTTGGGTGGATTTCCCTGGGTAAACCTTTATGATGGGCAAATACTATTAGAAAAAATTTCTTTTCCTTTTTGTATATGTTCTGTTTTTGGATGAGATAGTATAGGAAAAATCTATTTAATTCATGTCTATATTACTTGAGGCCTGATAACATTAAAACCTACGTTTAAATTATGCTTGATTCCGCTATTTCACTTAGTTGGCCCTGAAATTTAAAAGAGTCAGGGAATTTGTTATCTCATTCAATCTTGTGAATCAATTAAGGGATCAAACTTAATTGATGTTATTATTTTTTTATTTGTATTTATTTATTTATTTTATCTGTCTGATTTCTAGGTGCATCAGTGGTTAAGTAAATGAATTTAGCTTACCTCTGTATTGGTTATGTTGAGGATGCATATTTCATGCTTTTCTTTTATTTGGTTTTTACGTTTCAGGGAAAAAGGTTGGTAGGACAACTGAACTCCCAAAGCCGGAAGATGTAATAGAGCAGTTAGACATAAGAACAATAGCTGCATCACCACTTGAGTACAATGTGACTCAAGAAGATTTGGAGAATTTCTTTGGTCAATTTTCCAAGGTATTGATTGCCTCATGTCATTGTATGTTAGTAAGAAACTTAGGTTGCAGCGTGTTATCTTGGCATAAATACTCTGAGGCATGCTTGTTCTGTTGTTCTTTTAGTTGTCACGAGAATGCATTTACTCTGTTCTGCTGATCCTCTGCCTTCTGAATTAATTAATTAGACTGACTATTGTATTGAATTCAGTTTACTGGAATCATTTTCTTTTACCCTGCTTGGGTTAATTATTGACGTTATTTAACTTTTGTTGAGATTCAAAAGTGCTTCTTTTTATTTTCACAGCAATTAAGTTGACAATTTAGATGAGATTTGATTGGTATAGGCTGCTCTTTATGTTAGTTAAATTGAACAGTGTGGTTGGAGACCTAGGTTGGAGGAGGTTAGGATTTTAAAACATTGAGCCTTTGAGTGGTGCCTTCTGCCTTCTGTATGTGATTAAGTGAAAATTGCTATATTCTCCTCTCTCGCCTAGAACTTTGGTGAGAACCCAACCAGGGGCAAGCATAGATGAGAGTTTATGAAAGCTTCTTTTCAGAGGAAAATTATGAAGAAAAAAAGAGCTTTTAAGAGGAAGATCCCATATTTTTTTAAGAAGCACTTCTCCCTCGTAGCAAGGTCATTGCTGTCATTTATAGCCAAAACCATCTACTTCCCTAGAAAGTGGGAGATCCCATACTTCTTTTAGAAACTCGTCTCCCTAAACTTCTTATGGAACTGGAAGCAAGGTCATTGCTGTCATTTATAGGTAAAACATCCACTTCCCTATGATAATTAGACATCCAGTTAACATATGAGCCCTAGAAAGTGGTGAAGTATCTGATACTGTCATTAAATTTTCTCAAAAAGGGACATAAACAGGTTTGGATGAGGGAAACACCTCGTGATAAAAAACAAGATTGAGCTCTCTACATCTTTTAGACATCCATTTCCCTATGATAATTAGACATCCAGTTAACATAGAGCCACTAGAAAGTGGTGAAGTATCTGATACTGTCATTAGATTTTCTCAAAAGGGCACGTGTACAGGTTTGGATGAGGGAGACATCTCGTGATCAGAAACAAAGTTGAGCTCTCTACATATTTTATGGCAAACAAGCTGTGCTTATTATAAAGCTGGTTTCAAATGCTAGTTCTTTGGAATTTTGTGCTAGTAAAAATCTAATAATTTTGTTAATCTTTTACTAAATTGTCTGTTGGCATTGGATCTTGTGCCTTAATATGCTAAAAAGGTATCTGCTATCTTTAGACATGCTTCTCTATGAATACTTATGAAAAACGCTTCTCTATATGAGAGTTTTTTTTTTTAACTTGTTTCAGGTTAATAGTTTGAGACTGCCCCGTCATGTTGGGGACAAGAGGTTCTTCTGCGGTACTGCTTTGGTTGAGTTTTCAACAGAGGAGGAAGCTGAAAAGGTTTTGAAGCAAAGCTTGGTTTATGGGGGTGTTACATTAGAACTAAAACCAAAGTAAGCTGTGCTTTCTATAAACTTTCTTAGGGAAATTTTTGAAAAATGGAAAAATTATTTTATCTTTTCTTATGAATGAGTTCAGCCCTAAAAAGACATTTATTATCAACTAATTGAGAAAAAAATCATGTTGCATGATATTGGTATTTTTTATTAAAGATTTAATGATTCAACTTGGATTCTTTAATATTTATTTTAGACATTGTGATGCAGGATAATATTGTTTTGTTTTATATTTAGTTTTTATTTTTTTGTTAATTTTAGGTTTTAATCTTCAGATTTTTGGTCCATTGTGTTATATTATGGCTTTCTTATATTGTTGGCTCTTTTACTTATAGGTTTCTAATGATTAAGTAGTTAAGGTATGGTAGTCAGTCCATGAGAGTTCTAAGTCCTATTAGCTATAAATAAGGACGTAAAGCTTTCTATTCATTGGACAACAAGCTTTATGACAATTTTGCAGCAATTATGCTCTTGAGACCATATGATTTAATCCTATCAAATGTATGATGCTTAGGTTCGATGTTTAAATTTATCCTTTTGTTCTTCCTTTCTCTTTATTTCCAAAAATTCATCCAATCTTCAAATACTACAATCTGACCTGGATTTCCTTTAAACCCTAAAATCCCTATTTTAAAAGACTTAAACCATCATTTAGGTACCAAAACCATCCAAAAGCAGCCTGCTAGTACTCTGCATACTGCTTACGGTGCTATAAAAGCATTCTCTATGCTGCCATCCAATGTCAAATTGCATATGGGGAATTAAAGTTTTTGTCTATACTTGTGCGGGAGCAGTATTTTTATCCTGGCATGTGCACCCTAACAAAAGAAGTTTCCAATTTCAGGAGGGACTTTGACATAGATCGAGCAAGAGAGACAGAAGAATATGAGAAGTCTCATTCCGTCAAGGGTTCAAATCGTAAGAATAACTCAAATGCAGAACCAAAGTAAGTAGCTGATTGCACTATGTATTTACCAACTTATCTTTCCTATACTAGGTGTTTGATAACCTAGTTAAATCCATTTTAATGATTGCAGCTACCCAAAAGGTTTGATTATTGCATTTACATTAAAGAGCATGTCCGATGGAGGCTCCACAGAACAAAATGGTACCAATGACACAGCCAATGATGATAAAATTTCTTGCAAAACAGATGGAGGATTAGATTCCTCAGAAAATGAGACTAGAGTAACTGAAAAGATGGCTGAAAAAAATATTAATGAAGATGAAACTCCTGGAGAAAATATTGAAAATGATAACAAGGAAAAGGTTGATCAGAATAATGGTTTGGAGAGTGAAGAAAAAGAAACTGAAGAAATAGAGAAGTCTTCTGAAGGTGCCACTGAAATGAGTGACGAGAAAGAAGAGAAACGAACTGCTGCTTCCTTCATGGATGACATGAATGTTGTTTTGCGTGAGGATCTGAAGGATGTCTTTCAAAAGTATGGTACAGTCAAGGTATGGACTCATCCTATTTTATGTAGTTAAGATTTAAAACACCAAATGAAATAGACTTAGATGAGAAATTATCTTTTTGTCTTCTTTTCATGTCATATCCTTCAGAGCCCTCTTGTCTCACTTTTTTCCATCTCTATTTTGATTGTAAAAGATGAACACTTATGCCAGCTCAAGTGGCCTGTGCTCTTGTTGGCAAATTTGCTCATCTTTTTCTTGGTCTTTCACCACTATTGTCCCAAATTAGTTGGGACTATGCTTTCTATTGCTTAATTCTGACCTTTCTATTTGTGTGCGCTTTTTTTCCATGAAGTTCATTGATTTCAAGATTGGAGCACCTTCAGGATACATTCGGTTTGAAGAACCTGAAGCAGCTCAGAAAGCTCGTGCTGCTGCTGTCCTTGCTGAAGAAGGGGGTCTCCTTGTTAAGAATTACATTGCCATTCTGGAGCCAGTAACTGGTAGGCAGAAACTTTTTTCTTCATATTTTGTGAGGTTATATGGAAGTTTAGTATGGGAAATAATAAAGTTCAGAAACTGAACTTTATGAACTTTCATAGTTATCGACTTAGCAAGTTTAACCTGCTATGTCCAGCTGCTATTAAAGTTAGGATGGGAAATAATAGAGTTTGTGAATTGAATGCTATAGAGTGACATGCTTGGTGTTTGCTATTGATGTTGACATGTATAAAATGGGAAAACATAGAAGCAGTTCAATTGAAGGTCTTCTATTATCTTAGCTGAATGTGGTTGATACTTGTATAGTGATGTCCATATTGTAGTCGCAGCTTTATAAATCATGATTTTCCTTGCAATGCTCTATATTTTAGCTACTTTCCTTCCTTTTCTTGGGACTTGTCAGATTTATATATGGGAGATTTCCCTATGGGACAAGTTATGAGACTGAGCGAGGCAATGCCTTCCTCTACTGTAATGGCAACGTATATTCCTGACTTTTTTCAACGAGATGAAGCAATGTATTCTGAATTTTTGTTGAATTTTGGTATCGATACAGTTACCGTGGGGTTTTGTTTGAGGGTTATTTAGATTGGTGTTTGCCACTAGTGGCATTTATATTTTGTGATACATATTAGTATTGTCCAAAACTTAGAAGTGCAAATAATGCAATTACACTTGTTTAACCTTGTTATGCATATTTTGAATGATACTTGGTTTGCCTTGTATGCTTTTCAGGTGATGCTGAGAAGGAGTATTGGAGCTTCCTCCGTGGTAATCAAGATAAGTACCGGGAAAACAAGGGCAACCGAGGAAGGTTAGTTTGAGTATACATGTGGCCTATTTTCACCATCAATCAGAACAAAAACTTTTTGACTGCATTTTTTTTTCCATTGTCACCTGCAAAGTCCCTATTTAACGTTTCTCACATTTTCTCAAATTATACTTGCCCTTTGTAGGGGAGGAAAATACAATAGAGGTGGGAAACATAATCGCTCTAGAGAAAATGATAGTGCAAGAGGTCGCCCAAACAAAGCCCAGAAAGTCGAAGCTGCATGAGAGTTCTAAATCAGTAATGGGATAATTTTTTCAGGGCACCTTCAGACTTTTTGGCGAAATACTTCTTCCTTCTTGATCTCCTGGTGTTTGTCATCAGCTATATAAGTTATGTTCTTCATAAAATATATAATGTCTTTGCTCCCTTTCTATGCAACTCTAAATTAACCAAGTTACCTCTTTTCTAAGCTTTCCCTCCTGATTCTGTAATTGCAAAACGAATAACGAATTTACTTCACAAATTTTGGTAGTTTGGTTTTATTTGTCATCATTCTTTTAAGTTTTTAGTTGGTTGCACTTGCAAAAAAAGAAAAGACCAGTTGAAGTTGAATTCCAGAAATCTGATGATGCATGCATATATGTGAGAGGGTTCTGTGACGTGCATCCTTTTCAGGAGATGTTCTCTCTTATTCTAAGGAAGGCTCCTCCCAACCATTTTGCTTCTTTTGAATTTTGAGATTTCTAATTTGCTCTTCTTTTTTTATAAGAATAATGCTATATACACTCACCTTTAGTTACTCTTACTTACCATTGGATCAAAATTTAATACTTATCTATCTCAAATCCAAATGATTGAGTGGGAATGAGAGTGTGTAGCATTACGCTTTATATAATAAGGTGTCATAATTGGATCCAAGGATAGTTGAATACCGGGACTTGATAAGATAGATAGTTCGCAGGTTCTAGAAATTTATTGTTAAAGAACCTAAGAAATATCTTTCTTAGTAACATTAACAATATCTAAGGAAATTTTATTGAAAAGCACCTGTTTTTTTTAACATGTTATTGATAAGAATATGCTTTTAACATATTAAGAGATATGGGACAATTTTATAAATTGATTTAGAGGAAAACTGTCCATTTTATTATATGAACTGTCCTTATATTTGAGTGGATCGTGTCATTTTTTGACCTATTTCGGAATTTACTATTATTTGGTTGGATTTTTTTTTCATTATAATTTTCATTTGGGTCTATTGTATGGGAGCCCACCCATTTTCAGATGTTTTGAGTCATGTAATTCTTTCCCAAAAGAAATATATATATATATATATATATCATGGAAAGTTCATATAAGATATGGAAATATGAAAACTCCAGCTGTTATGTTAAAGAAAGAAAGATCCCCTTCAATGGACTGCAGCTGAAAGAAAGGCCTTCAAATATGTATATATATTTTTAAATGGCAGAGTCCAATCCACCGGTTCTAACCTAACTGGATTTTTCAAAGCAAATCACTATTAAATGTAATTAATGCCTCCAAAATTGGTATAGGATCACTCTTAGAATGGGGACCTATAATATTTTAAAACCAAACTCTCAAGGGTAAATGGTAAATCAATCCATTTTTCTATGAAGTTTGAAGTGAAGAAATGGAGGCCAACAATTCAATATAAAGAAAGATCTATCAACAAAAGCTTTATCCCAATGTACAAAAACATGGATAAATAAATATTTATGGGGAAAATACAATTTACCCTTCTGAACTATTTACCCATTTACACTTTACTCCTCAAAGTATTTGACATTGACATTTGACCCCTATGAAGTGCACTTTGCCCCTTGAAGTATTTTGAGTTGACATTTTATGTCTCGAAATAACTACGTTTTGGGGTTAAAGGTCAACTTAGGGGGTAAAGTGTTAATTCAAATACTTCAGGAGGGTAAAGTGTACTTTATGACGGTCAAATGTCAATGTCAGATACTTTGGAGGTAAAGTGTCATTTTTTAAACATTAAGGTTAAAAGTGCAAATGTATGGATAATTCGAATTAGGATTCTCTCCAGTTCAAATGAATTGGATACTATACAGTTATTTATAGTGGAGATGTATTTTTGTCATCTCATAAAGTGAAAAGACAAAAATAATCCTAAATTATAACTAACCGGATATTCTCCAGTTCATTTGAAATTGAGAGGATCCTATTCTTGATAATTAAGGGGATAAATATAACTACCCGCATGTGGATTGTGGTATGATAGTTCCCAAGTCATTATAAAAAGACAACTACTAATATTAATACAAATATAAGTGCGGACTATTGAGACAAGACTTACAACAACTCAAAAAACAAAGAACTCAAGAGACAATAGTTACAAATAATAAATTAAAGTTATTGTTGTTAATGTAAAAGTAGAAAATGCTTGTAACGTTCATTCTCTTTTTCTATAAATAGAGTATTATACGCAATCAAAAATATCAAGCAAAAATGTAGCAATGAAAAAGCTGTGATGTGTGAACGTAGGCCATAGGTTGAACCACCTTAATTTGTATATTTATTCCTTGCTTTTTCTCTTTATATTTTTTATATACTTTAATATGGTATCAGAGTTATAGGCTAACGCCAATTATCGATCCAGTAATTTTTTTGTCTCTCTCCATACGTATATAAATTATAAAAAATAGTATATAAATTGTAAATTGTCTTGCCATGCCTGATTGGCCACCACCCTATCAAGTCGTTCCTCCGTGAATTCTTCTCCATCTCGACCATTATTCCATGTATAAATTGGGCCTCGACATTCTAGTTCCTGCAAATCGCAATACTCTAAGGTATTTTTAAAATTTGCCATAAGATAAGCATGCCTCCCCTTTTTTTTCGGAGAGATCCAAGATCTTGTTAAAATTGCCTGCACAAATCCAAGGTCCAGGCTCCAAAGATTTAGGAACCGTAACAGCCCCCATTCCTTTGTTCACTTGTGAGTGTCTAAATGCTCATAAAAACCTATGAAAGTCCATGGCGTTTTGTTTGCTGGCTTGACAATGGCATTTATGTTTCATTGACTATAATTCTGAATTTCAACCTCCATCTCCTCCTTCCACATCAACGCCAGTCCCCCACTTTTCCCCACACAGTCCACCATTAACATGTTGTTAAAACCCGTCTTCTGCTTGATAATTAACATTTTTTTGCTTCTCATCTTGGTTTCCATGAGAACAACCAAGTCGGGACACTTTTTCTTCACCTTTTGGCAAAGCTCTCGAACTGTCCGAAGGTTCTCAAGCTCTCGGAAGTTTCAACATAGGATCATCATATCGGTCGGTGGGGCTATGACACAGCCCCTGCCATTCCCAAACCTTGTTCATATTCATCGTCTTCATCCCTGAGAAAAAAAATCATTATTTATGCCATACTTTCTACGCCTTTCTAGACCCCGTAGTAGTTTCTTCTAGAACCACCCCATTCTCCCCTCCCTGTTTACGTTTTCCCTAACAATAAATCTTCGAACTTTCAGATGGCCAGCAACCATTCTCTTAATAAGAATTGTAACATGATGAAACACCACTTTCTTTCATTCTCACCTAGTCGAGACATATGGGATACGATAAAATAGTAAGAATCACATATATGATTATTTGCGATAGGAAATTGACTCATAATATCTTCCATCACAATGGGGAGAATAGCATCTTCCCCCAACACATTGACGAACTTAATTGGAAGGAGCATTTCATTCCTGACTTTCAGGTATAAAATGTTAGTTGCAAGCACCTCCGACGTCGGAAAAAACATATAACCAGGCTTAGGTTCTACCATGATAAACGGTCATAGACGGTGTGGGCAAAGTAGGTGTTGCGGTTTCACTGTTTTGGAAGCTGCACTACCTAAAGGAAAATGAATTAGGGTTCAAAAAATGAGGTGTTTGTCTTACGCGGCATCGGAAAAAACATGGTAAAGTAGCGTTGTGGTTTGGAAGCTGCGCAAGGAAAACGAATTAGGGTCGAAAGAATGAGTGGTTCGTCCTACGTGTTCAACATAAAAGAATGAGGGGTCCAAACTTAACTAGTTTTTTTTAAAAAAACAAAACAACAAGAGTTTAGCAAAAAGTTTGAATCCATGAACAATCGCAGGCCTTGTAACCTTTTGTAGTAACTAAGAATTTATAATAAGCCTATCTATAGAGTATTATTTCCTTTTCAGTTATAACCAACTCCTTCCAAAAAGCCCACGCGCATTTGATTGCCCAAACAGCTATCGAACGGCCCAAGCCTTCATTTAGTTATCCTCCAACTAAGCCAATTGCTCTTAACAACTAAGCCACATGTCGAACTGATGACTTGACAGATAGCCATCCACTCCCCACCCCTGTCATCTCATCTTCTCCTACCCCCTTCCCTTGCTAGCAACCATTCTCTTAATAAGAACTGTAACACGATGAAACGCCATTTTCTTTTGTTCTCACCTAGTTGAGGCATACGGGATACGATAAAATAGTAAGAATCACATATACGATTATTTGCGATAGGAAATTGACTTGTAATATCTTCCATCGCAATGGGGAGAATGGCATCATTCCCCAACACATTGACGAACTCGATTGGAATGAGCGTTTCATTCCTAACTGCCTGGTATAAAAAGTTAGTTGCAAGCACCTCCGGCGTCGGAAAAAACATATAACTAGGCTTAGGTTCTATCATGATAAACGGCCATAGACGGTGTGGGCAAAGTAGGTGTTGTGGTTTCACTGGTTTGGAAGTTGCGCTTACCTAAAGGAAAAGAAATTATGGTTCAAAAAATGAGGTGTTTGTCCTACGCGGCATAGGAAAAAACATCGCAAAGTAGCGTTGTGGTTTGGAAGCTGCGCAAGGAAAGCAAATTAGGGTCGAAAGAATAAGGGGTTTGTCCTGCGCATTTAAGCTTAACGTTATGGTTACTAAGCTTAATGCACAAGCTAACTTTTTTTCTTTCAACAACTGTTATAGAACAAAAGGTCTAGACTCAACTAGTTTTTTTTAAAAACGAAACAACAAGAGTTTAGCAAAAATCCAAATCCATGAACAATCGCAGGACTTGTAACCTTTTATAATATCTTAGAATCTACAATAAGCCCATCTGTAGATTATTATTTCCCTTTCAGTTATAACCAACTCCTTCCAAAAAGCTCACATACGTCTGACTGCCCAAACGGCTATCGAATGGCCCAAGCCTTCATTTAGTTATCCTCAAGCTAAGCCAACTATTCTTAACAACTAAGCCACATGTCAAACTGATGACTTGCTAGATAGCCATCCACTCCCTACACCTATCATCTCATCTTCTCCTACCCCTTTCCCTTGCCAGCAACCATTCTCTTAATAAGAACTGTAACACGATGAAACGCCACTTTCTTTCGTTCTTACTTAGTCGAGGCATACGAGATACGATAAAATAGTATAATTTCATTCTCTTTGACAATCTCTCTCCATCGGTTTTCATGTTGTCTCTTCAAGTAGATGTGCCATCTCCAATCACTATGAACTCTTTTTTGTCCTCTAAATCTCTAGTGAACACTCCATCATGGATCTATGTGCCACCAACTGAAGCCCATAGACTGGTCATTTCACATTACTCACAGATTTTTTTTTTTCTTTTAGTTTAGCCATTTGATGCAGTTTTTGATTTAATGTTCTTTTTTTAAAAGGAAGAACCAAACAAATAAAAAAAAAAAAAATAGAAAGACATATGTTTGTCCCATGTGGTCAATTTTAGGCCAAAGTTGGTCCCAATCCACCCTTAATAGCCGATACCGGCCAAAAGATTGCCGATGTCAAATCCCAGTCAAAGTAATCGATGCTGGCCAAAAAGTTGCTGATGTCCAAGTACTGACATAGTAGCTGATGCTGGCCAAGAGTAACCGAAGTCCAAGTTCTGATCATAGCAGTCGATGATCCAATTCAGGCCATAAAAGCCATTTCTCAGTCTTTTAATGTTCAAGATCAAACCTCAACGTACGTGATCTACCTTTGGGTTTGCAGGGGCATATTGAGACAAGAGTTACAACTCAAGAAACAAAGAACTCAATAGTTTAAAGTTCTTGTAGTTACAAGAGCTCAAGAAACAAGAGTTACAAATAATAAATTAAAGTTATTGTTGTTAATGTAAAAATAAAAAAGACTTATAACGTCCCAAGAGGTAGTTCAATCGGCTGGGACCACACCTAATAAAGCGGAGGTCACTAGTTCGAATCCCCCTCCCCCTTCTTGTGTGGATATGTAAAAAAAAAGACTTATAACATTCATTCTCTTTCTCTATAAATAGAGTATTATACACAATAAAAAAATATCAAGCAAAAATATAGACATGAAAAAGCGATGTGTGGGCGTAGGCCATAGGCTAAGCCACCTTAATCTGTATCTTTATTCTTTGCTTTTTTTTCTTTATATTTTTTATATATATACTTTAATACGGACTTTAGATTTTAAATTATGTATTTTGAATTATTACTTTCGGACCAAAAAAGAAAAAGAGAAAACATAACTTTTAAAAAAGACCAAACAACCTATGAGTGGAGTGGGACGGCCGCGATTCCCACGTGGACAAGATCTCATCCGCCCATTCACCTTAACCTGCTCGACCTTTAACCATAGGGTTTGAATCTCATTGTCCGCCCCTTCCATGTTTGAATACAGCGGACCGTTTCACTCTCTCTCTCTCTCCCCGGCTTCTATTCACATATCTTCCCCTCGATCTGCAAATGCGCACCGTTTTGATCGCGCTAATCGGTTTCCTCTCCCTTTCGATTCTCTGCGTTTGGCATTCTAAAGCTCAGTTCTGTGAGTGCCTGGCCCGCCTTAGCCATTCCTTTGCTTAAATTTGAAATTTGTTTCTTGAGTGTCGAATTTTCGGTTTTCGACGAGCTTTGGATTTCATAAAATATCAATGATTCAAGTACTTTGGCGAGTGTTTTAGGTTTAATTTGATAGATTTTCCTTGATCTTTAACTGTGCTCGAAATTTGTCTCAAATTTTAGAAAATTGTCTCAAATTTTAGAAAATTTTCATACATGAGTTCGATGGATACTAGGTTTTCTTTTGGAACGTTTTCAATGTTTTGTCGGTATATATTGCTTATGATTTCCTAGGTTGTTTCAAAAGCTATTTGTGTACTTCTTGATTTTTTATTTTTTTTTTAAATTTTAATTTTAATTTTTTTTTTTTTTTAATTATTCAGCTTGAGTTTTAAAAGTTACAGATCTTTTGTTTAAGTAGATTAACGGCTACCAATTTCGATAGATTTATAGCTTTGTATTTTCCATCGAGCTCGTTTTTGTACTTTGTTCTCGTATGATGTCTGTTTTAATCTGTGTTTCTTTACCCTAGCAGCTTGTGGGTTTGTTGTGTGCGAAGATAGGCGCTGCCTCTTCTTAGGTAGAATATAATGATTTGGAGAACATATTGTGGAAAGAGTTGCTGTCGAGTGGGAATTGGGGTATGCAGCTTTACCTATTTGGCAAGTAACTATGGAAGGTGACAGGACAATCTCTACTACCCAAGATGGGTTCGGGGATGGTGGTCAGAAAATGCGAGCTCTACATGGGTAATTTAATAGCGTCTACAATTGCGTTCTTTGGATGAATGTCTCCAATTTTCTTCATCTGATAATGTTTTGCTGTGAACTTCAGCTTGTCAACTTGTTGGAACCATTTTCGACCAGTCAATGAGGAATAGGTCGTTTCAAGTTATTTTTGGTGCTTGCTATAGATAACTTTGGCTGAAATATATTTTAATTAGTGCTCAGCACCATTCCCCTGATAGTTCATGTCCTTGAATTCATGTTCTATCAGGTTTTTCTAGCATGTTATGGCAGTGCTTTTAAAATTAAAAAGATTTATTGAGAAACAGCTTCTCTTGATTTTTGTTTTTCTAGAATCTCAACTTACAAATATAAAATCAGATTGAGGAATTCTTTTCTTTATTGGGTATTTTTCTATAGGAAAACCTAGCTTTTAGTACTACAAGTTGAATGTTGGTATCTTGCTAATGGTTAATTTTACTCATATCATGAATAATTTGTGCTCTGATTGAAGAAATGGCGGTTTTGTTAGCAACTGAATGTTTCTTAACATTTTACAACTGTTTTTCAGGAGGACTAGTGGTCCGACGAGGCGTTCTACCAAAGGACAATGGACACTTGAAGAGGTAAAGTCTATTTTTTCATGAGAACTAATTGTTCGATTTGCTACTGTTGCTGCTCTATTGGGTTACGGAACTAATATGAGTTCTCCATTGATCCTTGTGTTTAAGTTTTAATTACATTTGTTCAGATGTAAATGCATTATTTCTTTTCGTTATATTTTGGTTAAGTTAATGCAATGAATTTTCAATGTGTTTTAGGATGAAATTTTGCGGAAGGCTGTTCAGCGCTTTAAAGGAAAGAACTGGAAGAAAATAGGTGTGATTGCGGAATCAATGTGTTTATCTCTGTCAGCATATTATTCAACGAATGATGTGCTTCATTATACTTCAGAATTTCTTTTTTCTATTTTATACCTTGTATATACATCTTTCTGATTTATTTGAACATTTTGCTTTCTAAGATTTTCATTTGTTCCTATATTACACATTTATGAGTTATTGGTTACCAATTAATTTGCACTTTGTATATTTGTAGCTTTATAGATGGCCTGCAGTTTTTTGAGGCCCATGATAGGGTTCTACTTAGTTTAATTTGGCAACATCAAATATGTCTTCTATAAGATTACTTTAACTTGCAGTTTTGGACAGTGGACCACTAGATCACTGACCAATGTAGGAATCTTTTCAAAACTAACAAATTATTTGCTGGTCCGATTTTTTTGACAACTCTAACTATGTTCCATGAATTTGGATTATTGGTTTGTAATTGTAAGATGGATGAAATGACGTAGTCACTTACAGGTGTCCTGGATGGAAAAGTTAAGTCCTGCTTGAACTATTGTTTGAAAAAATGTTTCCAGATAACTTTATATGGTCTCACTCTCATTTTGTGTGCTACACTTTCTTTTCCCTTCCAAATGGGCCCATTGTGGTCCCTCTTTGGGTGCTTTTGGCAAATAATATGTACATAACGTTTGTTTATTTATTTTTTCTCCATTTTCTGGCTAAATTTAAGATTGGATTTTT
Source organism: Carpinus fangiana (assembly GCA_006937295.1). Lineage (NCBI taxonomy): Eukaryota > Viridiplantae > Streptophyta > Magnoliopsida > Fagales > Betulaceae > Carpinus > Carpinus fangiana. The sequence goes on from CM017325.1 coordinate 29,095,064, forward strand.
CTGCGGACATGGTGAATTTGATTGAGGAAAAAACCATTTTCTAACTATTTGTTTAAGCTACATAGGGCCATATGCTATTATTTATTTATTTATTTTTGGATAAATAAAGCAAGTTCATTAAAAATTGCAAAGGGCACAATCCAAGTAAGTATACAAAAAGTAAACACCTAGCAAAACACATTGGGCCATATGCTATTATGAGCTTAATCTCTTTTTGTTAGGTGTTTTTTGCAAATGGCCAAACCATTCGACCATTTTACTCTTATTTCTTAATTGTGGTGCTTTTGACTTGCCATAATGTTTCATAACTTATGCTCATTCTTTAATTGTAAAATTTGTCCTTGCAGCGGAGTGTTTCAAGGACCGCACTGATGTACAATGCCTTCATAGGTGGCAGAAGGTCTTGAATCCAGAGCTTGTCAAAGGCCCATGGTCTAAAGAGGTGACCTATAATAACTGTTTGTTGTTTTGTGTCAAATTCCCTCCATGCCCTTTTGCATTTTCGCCATAGTTGTGTTGCCTTGTCTTTTTATGATTATGATGATCTTACTGGTTACTTTTGTAAATTGTGAATAGGAGGATGAAATGATGGCTGAATTGGTACAAAAATATGGTCCAAAAAAATGGTCCACAATTGCACAGCATTTACCTGGACGTATCGGTAAGCAGTGTCGTGAAAGGTATGCCTAAATGGCTTTTTTTTCTAACTAATTTGATGGTTTTCTCTTTACCATGATTCCCCCCTCCCCTCACAAATATTAATTGTTAGTCTAGTTACGTATTTTTTACCTTTCTGGACGATGAAGTTATAAATTGTGTTCAATTATGAATCATATTTAGCTGTCTCATATGTGTTTTGTGTGTGAGCTGCTGTATGCTGTATTTTGTACTCATGCAAATTGATACCAATTTTAGTTTTCATACTCATCTAAATCCTGCTATTAACAAAGAGGCAAAGGGCCCTTCAAATATAAACAGTCAGTCATAGTTAGTCAAGTGCTGTATTGTCACCTTTCTAAATGATGTAAATATTAATTTTACTGTTCAATCATAAAACACATATAGCTGTCTCGTATGTGTTTTGTGTCTCAGCAACTGTATGCTGTATTGGCCTCATGCAAATTGATATCAATTTTAGGTGGCATAATCATCTTAACCCTTCTATAAACAAAGAGGCGTGGACCCAGGAAGAGGAACTGGCTCTGATTCGCGCCCATAAGATTTATGGGAACAAATGGGCAGAGCTAACAAAGTTCTTGCCAGGAAGGTATGTGCATTAGTTATTTGTATAAGAGGCTGCAATTTTTCCATTTTTTATTTTTTTCAGTTTCTTTGTATTCTTTCATTCCTTGTAGACTATTTCTCGCACTATTGTTCTATCCTAATATTTATGTTATAACAATCTGCTTATTTTACTGGTGTTTGATACTTGCGAAATCTAGAGTTGTGATGTATCTGCACTTGTGTGGTCAACAGGACAGACAATGCTATAAAAAATCACTGGAACAGTTCTGTAAAAAAGAAATTGGATTCTTATCTGGCATCAGGTTTACTTGCGCAGTTCCCATCCCTTCCTCATGTTGGACATCAAAATCAACCCATGCTTTCTTCTTCTTCAAGGATGCAGAGTAGTGGTGGTGATACCAGTTCCAAAGGGATAGAGGCAGAGGAAATTTCAGAATGCAGTCAAGATTCGTCTGTTGCTGGCTTCTTTCAGTCTACAAGTGAAATGGCCAATGCAGTTTCACATATCAGAGAGGAATTTCCATCGACTCAAGAACCTGGTTTAGCAAACGAAGAAAAGTCAAGTCTGCCATCTTGTTCTGAACAATATTACAAAGCTCTGGAAGATGTTGCTTTTTCAATGTCAGATATTACTTGTGAAGTTGGTTGCTCTGACAAATTTCTTGAGCAAAATTTTTCGCATGATGCTGGGACCTCTGGCAGCAGGGGTCACCAGTTAAATATACATGCTTTACCAAATGTCTCATCACTGGAATTGGAGCATGAATCACCGCAATTGCGAAGACATTGTATAGGTACTAATGAAAGCCATGAAATGGTGAATGCTCCATTTCAAACTTCTGCTGAGTTGAACGCTTCTACTTCAATGGGCTATATAGCCATGGGTTCTTATAACATGTTGATATCTGACGATGAATGTTGTAGAGTTCTGTTTTCAGAGGCAATAAATGATGGTAATTTTTTCTCTGGAAATCTCCCAAAAGGCTCCAATATTGTCACCTCGGGCGGATACATAGATTCATTTCATTGCCAATCAACAGACTGCGTGATACCTGAAATGGGTGGAACTTCAACATCACAAACATATTGTCCTTCTAGACCTGACCTAATGGGTACTTCATACTCTCAGGCTTTTGTATCTGTAGATGGTGGTACACTTATATATGGTGACGAACCTAACCATTTATTTGAAACTCAAGAACAAGGGTTTGTCAGTAGTGTCCATGATGGCTTTATCTATGCCAATGGCTCTGCCGGTTCTCCTTGCAATAACAGTACAGAGAATACAGGAATACAAGAGCAACCAGATGTTGTAAAGGAATCTTCAAAATTAGTACCTGTAAATAGTTTTGGTTCAGGTTCAGATATCACGCACACTTGCCCTTCCATTGGTGAAAGACCACATGCACATACAGAGCAACAGGAGGCTGGAGCACTGTATTATGAACCTCCTCGTGTACCAAGCATGGATATTCCATTTTTCAGCTGTGATCTGATACAATCTGGAAGTGACATGCAGCAAGAATATAGTCCACTTGGTATCCGCCAGTTTATGATGTCTTCTGTGAACTGCAGCACCCCATTTAGGTTGTGTGATTCACCATCTCCTGATGATACTCCAGATGCTTTGTTAAAATCTGCTGCTAAAACTTTCACAGGTACACCATCCATATTGAAGAAACGACACCGCGAGTTTTTGTCACCATTGTCAGATAGAAGAATTGACAAAAAGCTTGAGATCAGCATGAAATCCAGTTTGGCAAGAGATTTTTCACGTTTTGATGTTATGTTTGATGACAGTGGGACCCAAAGAGCACCTCCACCATCTAACCATAAAAAGAATTCTAGAGCCTCCGCTGATGATAAAGAAAATTTTGATCTTGCCTTGGAAGGGAACAAAGAAAAGTTAAGAGATTGTGCTGCATTTTCTGATGGTAGAGTTGTAGAGAAAAGTTTTGATAGTGGTAATTCCCAGGACAATACAAAGCAGGTGACTGCTGATGTTGATGCTAAGACCAAGGTTAATGTTGACACTGCTGCCCATATTGTACGTTCTCTTACTAGCTTTCATTTATTTATTTTTAATTGTTCAGCATCAGCTTTCTGCAAATGAAGAAATTAGTAGTGAGTTTTCCTTTGGTACAACAAATTACGATGCGGTTGACTCAAGCTGATTAGCTAGTCTTAACTTCGTATGTTATGCTGACTGTGTTCTGACTAATAATTTGTGTGTGTGATCTGGTCAACATCTAGAAATTCTCCAGGGTGTTGCTTATGTTGTTGGACCTCAAAAACAATTTAATTTATAGTTTTATTCTCCTTTTTGATCAATTGGTTAATTCTGCTTTCCTTCAAAATAAAATTTTGCATATGTTTATGTAATCATTCAGTTTTATTGCTTTTCATTTCTTCTAGTACTGATTGTAATTGCCGCCCATAAATCTGGTTTTATCTGTGTTGTGGAGAGAATTGGTAGGTAATGACTGAAGTTTATTCAATAGGTTTGGTATATTTAGTCCTCACCCCCCCTATTTACCTTTTTCAGGTCCAGCAGCCTTCTGGAGTCCTTGCTGAACACAACATGAATGATCTGCTTTTGCATTCTCCCGCTCAAGTTGGTTCCAAAGCAGACAGAGCATTACTAGGTTCTAGTGTTAGAAGTCCAAGAAATCAACAATCTAGAAGCTTGGCAGCTGCATCAGATGAAGGCATTTCTAACAAATCATCTTGTGGAAATCCATGCATATCTGTTAGCTCCCCTACTGTTTACAAGATGAAGCATGAAAGTCATTCAGTAGCAGTTACATGTGTACAGTCTGCTTCCTCATCAGCTCCTGTGGAGACTACAGTTGATAATACTCGGAATGATGCTGTTGTTGAAACCTTTAGCATGTAAGATTCAGCCACTTTTACTTGTTATCAGTTTTCATATTATTGCTCTGGTGCATTCTTTGCGTGATTACTAGTGATAATTCAAGGAATGGTGCTGGTAGTGGAATTTTTAAGCATGTAAAATCAGCCACTTTCCCTTCAGTTTTGGTGCGTTGTGATGTGTGCCTGATTTCTAGCAATGCTGAGTTTGAAGCTTAGTGCCCCCTGCTGATATTTCGTTGATCATTGAAGATTGAGCATGATTGTTTCTGATAGGTTGCTTTGGTGGTGTTTGTTTCAGATTTGGCGGAACTCCATATAAAAGAAGTATTGAATCCCCTTCAGCATGGAAATCCCCTTGGTTCATCAACTCTTTTCTGCCTGGCCCAAGGATTGATACTGACATAACAATTGAGGTATCACAAGTTCTGATTCGTAAGCATTTTCGTAAAGTATATGGTTCTTTTATTGATATTTGCTATTTCCTCCAGGATATTGGGTATTTGATGAGCCCAGGAGATAAAAGCTTGGATGCCATTACGTTGATGAAACAGATAAGTGAGCACACTGCGGCTGCATACGCCAGTGCCCAGGAGGTTTTGGGAAATGAAACTCCAAAAACATTACTGAAGGAAAAATGCACCAACCATGGAAATCTGGACCAAGAAAACAATCATGTACCACATAACCATATGGGGAACCGTTCCCATTTGGCTCCAAATGTTCTGGTATGACAAGTTTTGCATAAGTTTCTCCATAGAACTTTTTTCCATGACAAAATAACTGGTGCTAGTAGGGCAGTATTGGTAGGCCAGCAATGTTCCATTTTAGTTATTTTCCACAAAAATGGTTCATTTGCAGTACTCCCTCCAGTGATTCATAAACATTATGGAGATGGTTAATACGAAGTGAATAAGCTACAACTATTCTTTTGTTTTTGTTTTCATATTTTTAGTTCTTGTATCCTACTATTAATAGATTCCTTGAAATATATCATAAAATTGGCTGAATAGATTATTTTGAAATCTTGCAGACAGAGCGTCGCATCCTTGACTTCAGTGAATGTGGAACACCTAGGAAGGGAGCAGAAAAGGTGAAATCATCAAACGGTATAAGCTTGTCAAGTCCCTCTTCGTATCTGTTAAAGGAATGCAGATAGCTATGGCTAAAAGCCTTTCACTGTCATTATTTGAAGTATCAATATTATACATATTGTTCTTCCTCTTTCACTGTTGTACTTCTTGATTTTTTGATTAATTAATAGAAGATGGTTCAAGTTCAATGTACTCTTTAGATTAAGTTACCTCATTTTTCAAGCAGACCATTTGCCTCTTAATGATCACAATTGGGAATTCCATTTTAGAAGATAAAGCATCTGCACTTCAAATTACCCAGCACAGATGGTATGCTATGCTGAGTGTGGGAGATTTCAAACTCAAACACACCCCCACCACCCCCCCCCCCTATCTCTCTCTCTCTCTCTCTCTCTCTCAAGACAAAACAAAGTGCTCTTCGGAAAGGCAAAGATTTGTATTCTGGGTTTCAGAAAAAGTAGCAGATAAGTACGGATTTGTTCGTTGACTTTGGATGCTGGCATTTTACATATGACGTATTATTTGAAACTTCCATTTTCCACAGCATCAATCAGATCAAAGCTTGTTATTGTAGATGATACACAAAATTCACTTGAAAGTTCATGTACGTGCAAAAGTATACAGTATCATGGTTTTTTTTTTTTTTTTTAAGAGAATAAAGTTAAATTTAGTTGTTGATATGTTGTACAATAAAACCGATATTAACTCGAGTCTCAAATAGCCATATTAGGTTAGTCGTTGATAAAGAAAAATAAAAAATAAAAAAAATCAAAGATGACATCGACGTTGTAAAATACACCACAATCACAATTATTGATTAACGTCTTTATGGTCAACGAACGGCTAGTTATTTATGCCCGGAGGCCCCTTTAAAAAGAACCCTAGATTTGAATAATGAAGCCCCTAACTCGTGGCCCAAGAAAAAGCTACCCATTCTCTTTTCTTTTTCCCATCTTTGCCAAGAAATAAACTACCCCGGAGCACTTCGAACCGGGGTGAAAAGGGTCACTAACCGCAACCGCCTAACACTTATCGTCTCCGCTAACCAGTAGGCGATTAACTGCCCAATTAGCGATTAACCACATTCTACTAACCGCTTTTTTTGAGCTTTTTTGTTGACCTTTCTTTTTTTTTTAGGCCATTTTAGCATAAAAAATTGCTATATACCACAAATTGGGCTGAATTGCTACAAAATGAGCCCATATTGAAGGAGCCCAAAAGTAATTAATATTAAAAAATGCAACAAAACCAATAATTACCACTATTTATTGTCATATATAATAATAATAATAAAAATATATAGATATTTAAAAAAAGCAGTTAACAGTTAATGTTTTTCAAAAGCCCACTAACCGCTAACCACCTAACAGTTAGCCGTGTTTAATAACCATTTTCAAAAGCAGTTAGCGCTTATAGCAGTTAGCAGTTCTAAATTTTCACCCCTACTTTCAAACTGGGTTTTAAATTTAAATTTTCCTCATCCACTTCTCTAGGCAAGGAAATAGAGGATAAAAGACTCTTCCAGAAGCAAGATGAGCCAGTGAGCAAAATCTTCCTCGTACAAGCTATAAAAATAACTCGTCCAAAATTTCTAAGCTTCAAATAAAATCTCTTCAACAATCCTCAATTATCAAACACCGCCATCTTTCAACCCCTCAGTACTTTAGAGGGCAATTATTGAAACAGAAATAGTTAAATATAAAGAGTAGACGGCATATGGGCAAGACCTTATAGAGTCTCACTAGAAGGAATGTTGCCTATAATATATAATATATATATATTCAGACAACACCAGTAACAGCAGCATGAATTGCGTCCGTAAGATGAGGGATTGTCCTAGTGCTAAGACCTGCCATGCTAATCCTCCTGCATAATTCACAGAAAGTAAGGACTTAGGAATTGGAGTCGAAATTGTTTTGTCTCATGTGAACATAATGTGCACCACATATGCCTAGACATGCTTTTAAAGAAAGCAATGCCTAGATCAGCTTTGGATTTGACAAGTAAAATTTTTTGTTTATATATATAATAGCAAATGCGCTGAGGTAACCATTATGACCAATGTAAACATGATTCAAGCAAGTGCAATTACAATTTATACTAAAAAAATCGAGAATAATAGAAAGCAAGGAAGAAAGAAAATTTACTGCAACTAATAAATTGTAATAATGGTTCGCTAACAACTTAAGAGCTCATATCCTCAACTTGTTACAGGAGAAAAGGAACATAAAATTTCCTTATAATAAAGCTCTTCTATGATTAATTAGGTTAATAAATTTCACTTTTAATGATATTTTAGTTACTTAAAAAAAAAGTTAAAGAAATAAATCTTCATACCCATCAGATGTCATGTATATATGGTACTCTCTAGTCATGAAAGCAACTTGTTCCGAGTTCAATCCCGTGAAAGTAAACATTCCAATCTGCTTAATAATATGACTCCAGTCCCCAGGTGTACCTGTCAAATAGGTTAAGTGAAACAAATGCATACCCTATGTCAACTTTTACAAACACAATTATAAAAAGGAGACAAGCATTCATGTTATGCACAATAAGGTTAAAACAGAGGTTAACAGATGAAGAAGAGGGAGAGGGGAGGAGGGGCCGAGGGTCCCAATCAATTCTTGCCCACACTTAAGAGGGTAATGCACACTCCAGACCACCACCTACCCAAGAAGTAGTAGTAAAAAAAAAAAAAACTGGTGCTACCATTAAAGGATGAGAACAGGAATAAAACTTAAAAAATGCTGACCTTTAGCACGTAAGGCATCAAAAAGTTGATGGCGCATGCTGATAATACGGTCAGCCATTGCCTTCAACTCAATAGTCCATTCATTGTACATGTCCCTGTAAGTACCACATAGAAAGATATATGCACCATAATAAAATGAGGAATCCACAAGCGAGAGAAATTCACAGACACTGTCTATTGTTAGGATATCTTCTTCTTTTTTTTCCTTCAATTTATTTATTTATTTTATTTCATTAAAAAGGAAAAACGTAAAAGGAGAAAAAAAAAATGTCCTGGTACTTCAAAGTTACTCCTTTTCCTAGTTGTGCTAGCCAGGAATCTTGTCAAGTTTTGAATTACCTGTCCTTGAGGATGGTAGCCACAATTGATGCACCATGAATGGGTGGGTTTGAATACATAGGCCTGATTACAAGTTTCACCTGGCTTTCAACTCTGCTTGCAACATCAGCAGTCTTGCAGACCTATATTCACACATAAAATTGAGATAACAATAATCAAAGAAAATATGCAGAGGTAGAGATCAATTGTTGCTCCAAAAACATAAATTGAACTGTTATCCCACCATCAGCCAAACATATGAAACATTAACTTTGTGGAAGTTGGTGTAAGAGTCTTACTATGCTCAAGGCACCAACTCGTTCCCCATAGAGTCCCATGTTCTTAGCATAACTCTGAGCAACAAGGCATTCACCACCATCGGCAACAAACATACGAACAGACTGTGCATCTGCATCCAGACTTCCACTTGCAAAACCCTTTGATGCCAAAAAAGTACAATTTGAGTTCATAAGTATGGGATGATGTTAAACAAGGAATAAACAAATGAATTCTAGTGATAGGGAAATTGCTGGCTGCACTTGTTGCATATAAAGTTGCCTACCTGATATGCACTGTCAAAGAAAGGCAATAATGCTTTTGATCTCATCAGCTGCCTGATCTGCTCCCACTGCTGAACTGTTGGATCAACACCGGTGGGGTTGTGTGCACACGCATGAAGCAGCACAATAGCTCCAGAAGGTGCAGAACCAAGGTCTTCTAGGAGGCCTGTCAGCAACAGTAAGTTAATATCTTAACATCAGAAAGAACTACAAAAATATTATGTTCTTTGCCAGCAATATATGCAAGAATGTCATAAACACCGAGTGATACAACAACATAAGCTAACAAACAAAGATAAAATAAAAGGCAGGAGAACACAGGATAAAAATACAAGAAACGTAAGGAATAAATTATTAAAGAAGATCATCTAATATTATTAATCATTCATAAATAAAGCAATCAATTCAAACTTGCAAGTCAGATATTCCAAACCTTGGAAGTTCAGCCCGCGTGTTGCTGGATCATAATATCGGTAAGTTTTCACAGATAGACCTGCCATAGTGAAGACTTTTGGGTGGTTTCCCCATGTTGGCTGGGGAATGTATATTGTGCGCTGCAGAACAACAGAGATGATAAGGGTAAATATGAAACCATATAAGGAACAATTATCGAAAAACAATTCAACAAGTAAGCACTTTACTTGATGGTAATGTCTTGCCAAAAATTCGCCCCCAACTCTCAATGAGCCGGTACCAGACAAGCACTCAACAGTTGTTACCCTGTTCTCTTGAATGGCAGGGCTATATGCATTGCCAAAAGAAGAAAAACAATCAGGCACAGAACTAACAAGAAACCTCCTATCTCAAACATCCTTATATTCAATACATATATATTTTTTATAAGTTGTGATATCAAACACAGTTGGATCTAATTCATCCCTTAAAACATTGGGCTTCCTTACCTGTCAGCACCAAGAATAAGCTTAGCACTCAATTTGTTGAAATCTGCAAGTCCAACAATAGGAAGGTATTCCTTCACGCGTGCCCTAGACATCAAACAAATGCAAATTCAATAACCACTTTGAACAAAGTTAAGATCACAATGATAACCATCAACTAGCTTACCTGTCATTAACAATCTGCTGCTCTGCTCGCCTCACTACATTAAGAACAAGAGGTTTTCCTTCCTGTTACGCCATTGACACTACCAGCTTAGTAACATGTCAAAACAGATATAGAAGCAAATGCATTTAACATTTAAACCCCATCAGACTCCTCTGAAACTGTTCATCTACAATCAATTAACCCCCATCCCATTTACGCAAAAACAAGATGCATATGTAATTAATGAAATTAAAGTTCAACAATAATACTTCGGATTAGCTCAACGAAAAAATAATTCATCACCTCGGTTCGGTAAGCGCCAACACCCAAATTCAGCTTAACCGGGCTTGGATCTTTGTTATATGCAACAGTCACCTGTTTAATCAAACAAAAGTTTAGTTTAGTTTCTTATTCGTTCAACATCTGCGGCCATTTACGTTTCATAACGCCGATATCAATATTAAAATAAAAATAAAAATAGAGCCTTGACGCTCTGTTTGGCCGCTGAGAAAATATAGAATAGCCTGAGAAACTCATCAAAGAGTTTCGGTGATCACACGGCCTTCAGCGATTGCGATCAACAACCATAAACCGAAAAAAATAACTTCAATCACAAAATCTTATTTCTAGGTATCACACAGTACAGAAAAAAGGAGAAGAACGCTATTTTCTGGAGAATAACACAAAAACACGCTTGGCAACATTTTATATTATTTTTCCTCAGTTTTCTCTGCAGCCAGTCAGAGAGAGAGAGAGAGAGAGAGTACCCCGAGGATGGGATCTTCGGGAGCACGAACAACGTGAGCGAAAACGGAATCGGCGTGGAAGCCGGAGGTGGGAGAGGCAGAAACGGTGTAGTTAGGATTCTGAGAGTCCATCGCAGGCGATGCGTCCACAAGGTGTCTGGCCAGGGCGTTCAACCTCCGATCACTAGCTGAAAAAGGAGAAGAAGGAGAAGCAATACTATGGGCGTCGGGTGGCGTGAACTGTGGGCGCATTTTAGTCCCTCTACCAAGCTTTAAAATACAATACGCCCTACAGTTTCTGTTTTGGTAAGTGCGGGGGCGCGTGCTTGAAGGTAGGATGCATTTTATAAATAAAGCGGGTTCGGTCTCAATGCCTGCTTACGCGGCGAGTGGTGGAGCCTGTCAACGTGGTGACGTGGTTTGATCATGTGGGCCCCCCTCTATTACTTTTTTTTTTTTTACATGTCCAAATAGACTGAAATAGTTTCTCTATTTGGACAATATTTATACTGTCATTTTTAAGCTATATATATATATAAAACACAGAGAGATTTTAGAATATTTTTTCCTTATTTTTATTTCTTTGTATTACCCCCCTACTGGCAATGGGTGACTTGGGTATTACTCTTCTGTGAAGACTGTATATGACTAAATATCATATATAAAAAAGGGGTTTATTAGGGTTTTCTCTATAGTGTTCTCCTAGCGTTCTCTCAGTCTTACGTAGAATATGATTTTAAAAAAAAAAAAATTGTAGTACCCTTTTTTTGTCAACCGATTAATTTTTATGAGTTAATAGTTAGGTTCTAATGCTTTAAAACTTGTTTTTGGATTCAAAACTAAAACATAAGGGTGAAAGGTTAATCCTTTAAGGATGGTATCACCCAAAATGGATTTGATCATCATAAATTTGGTGCTAATGCCTCAATTTTGGTGCTAATGCCTAAAAAAACAGGTGATGGAAGCCACTACAATTTTATTTTTTCTTAAATCATATTTTACGTAAGACTGAAAAAATGCCTGGAGAACCCCTAGCATTTTCCTATCAAAAAATATTATATATTATAATTTTATTTAACATTTATTCAATAAAAATAAGGTGGCATTTTTAACTAATATTTGGATTAGTCAATATTATTGAACAATTATAAAATAAAAATATTATATCTATTCAATCAGTTGGATACCATGCCTTATGAAGTAGAAGTCATTAAATTAAATTTTTCTTCCCCATTTTTCACTCCTTGTGCAAAAATGTAAATAAAAAAATTAAGAAAATGGTTATACATTGTTTGGCCATATAGTTTGCTCCTAGAAGCCAAACTTATTTCCTCTTTCTTTCTTTTTCTTTTTTTAATTTTTTTTTATTTTTACAACAAAATATCTTTCAGGATACATTCCATTTCTCATATTTAATTCTTTTATGTTATTTTGTGAAAAAAAAGGGTAAAATTATATATAATATACTATAATGTTAAAAAAAAACTTTTACTTTAATTTTGAAACATACTACAATGTAAAAAAAAGAAGCTTAAATTGTAATAGAGTAGAGAGAATATATATTTGTACTTAAATAAATAATGGTGCCATTTCGTTTATTACCTGGTATCGGGCTTATCTAGCGTTCCCACCGCCCTGAGTCTCCTTCGTCCCTTACCGGTGTCAGTCTCTGGCGTGTGCACAATCGGCAACCTCGTTGTGTCGGCTTTCCTTTTAGTTGTATTTTCTTTGTACTGTTTTTTAGCTATCTTTTATTTATTTGTTTTGTTTTATTTCCTATTATTGCTTGTAATAATGCTCTGGCCTATCTTTTTCGTTTAGATCCCCTTTGGTCCTGACCTGTGTGTCGTGGATGTGTATGTTACTCTGGCCATCGGGTCGAGGAGGACGAATGGTCCAGATTGCTTTGTCGTGGATGAATGTGTATCCTAGCTTTCTGGCCGAGGAGGATGAGCAAGAGGTTTTACCTCTTTGGGTCGTGGAAAAAACAATTCCTATGCAGTTGATGACGTCTGCTTAGTTTAGAAGAATTTAAACATGTCAAGCAGAATTGATTTTAAACCTAATTTTTAGTCATGGGGTAGCGGATGTCTTCAGGTTTGATTTTGCTTTTAGAGTTTTCTCTGTTTGCGAAATTGTTTGGATTTCTGCCTGTGACTTTGTAGCTTAGGCTACTGTTGTTTCAAGGCTTGCTCTGTGATTATAAGAGTTTTTGCTCTTAATTTCTATGAATGAAAATGAGTTATTTTCCCTTAAAAAAAATTTAATAAAAAATAAAAAAATTGGGTTGAATGATATTTTATCTAAATTGATTTGGAGAAAATTTATGTCCAATATTAAATTATTACATAAGGTAAAATATAAATGAATCAGATAAATATCAGAATATATTCTAACAATAATAATGAAATTATAAAACAAGAAATTATTGGTCTCAATAATGTATCTTTATTTTTTTTTATAAATTTAATATATTAATTATTAAATTTGTGTGATCTATTATTAATTTATGTGGGGTCTAATTTATATAAATTTAATAATTAATTTATAAGATAATGCGAGAGAAATTCAATAAAAACAGAACATTTTTGTTTTCCCAAACCCATAGAACTGGATGTTGATCCTGTTGCGTGTTGATGAAGGCTCAGGAAAAGTTACAGAGTGACGTAGACTTTAATGGGACCACTTCAAGGATAAGGTCTGGTGCAGCACGTGGCAATCCGTTTTAGATCATACTGTCAACGGTGGCACGTAAGTCGAGGCTGAGTTTTCTGACCGTTTCAGTACGAAACAAATCGGATACGTGAACAAACGTATTTCCATTAGTAAGCGTCACTTCACTCACTTACAATAAAAAAATATAAAAGAAAAATATAGAAATATGAGAAAGAAAAAAAAAATGGGGATGCTTCGATGAATCTCTATAGCCGATTTAGGAGTGGTTCCGCAAACCACAATGGTCATGGGCGTGGTTTCGGTCGCACTCATTTTATGATTTATAATCAATATCACAAAAAGTTTCAAGAGTTGTAATTTTTCTCATGGACAATATATTTTGTGGAAAAACAACTTTCATGATCCGTTCGGTCTATAACTGTGATGCTCCAAATATTGAAAATCCAAAATGCATTTCCTTGTATAGGTTTTAATCAAATTTACAATACACTCGCTCTTACAAACGAACGACTAATAAAATCAGTTCAAAGCTTTCAGTGATGTTTCGCCAGGAAAACCATGAGAACAAGTTTTGAAGGTTTTGGTCATAGAGGTTGGACACTCTTTGTTTGGTTTCGCCATGATGATGTCAGTATTGCATCATGACGAAATGGTTAAATGTTCTTGAAGCTTCTATTTTGTTTCGTCAGTATCTTGTTAGAATTCTATCTTGTCGAAAGTAGCAAGATTTAAGACAAAATCTCTATATGAGGTTTCGTCAGGATGATGTTAGTATCCCGTCATGATGAAGTGATACAAAAGCTCTCAGCCTTTCTTCGTCGGGATCTTGTCAAGACAAACTCAACTAGAAAGCGATGAAACCCTAGTGTTTTGTTTAATATCAACACAGTGGCTCTCTTTCCCTTTGTTTAATTCTAAATGTGATTATTATTAACATTGCTTATTAGAAATTGTCTACTAGAACACTGATTTTTCTATAGGAAAAAAGAGTTTTCAGGAAGATAAGATGACTTTGGCATGCTCCACGACTGTCCTCGGTATCGTATGGACCCATCGGCCTTCTCATTTTATTTTTTATATGTAATTGCTGATTTTGTATTTATTTTTGTATTTTAAAATAATGATTTATCTATTTCCATTGCTGATCAAGGATGTCGCCATCGCCATCTCCACTTCAAAGGTGACAGTAAAAACTCCTGCCTAAGTCGACTAAGGTACATCTTGCCGAGCGAGAGCAGTACTCCCTTATTCGGCTACCCAAATTAAGAGTGTATTGGGCATACCTACCTACTAAATCGCCATCTCCACGGCAAACGCTCCTGCTTGGGCCGACTAGGGTACATCCTGCCGAGTGTGAGCGGTACTCCCTTACTTGGCTACTCAAACAATGAACAGGTATGCCCACCTAATAAATTGATATCTCCACTTCAAAGGTGACGGTAAAAACTCTCGCGTGGTCTAACTAAGGTACCTCCTGCCGAGCATGAGAGATAATCCCATATTCGGCTACCCAAATAGTGTATAGATATGCTCACCTACTAAATTCCATTCATATATATGTAATTGATTAATGGGAACTCAATTTTTTACGGACTTCGTAATGAAGGTCAACGAACTTGGTTCAGACACATGATACCACTCAGGTGTAGGGGCTGAGCTCGGAAGCAACCTATTCAAGACAATGCATGATCCATATTTTGAGTTGATTGTTTTTGGGTTTGAATCTCCGTGTATAACTGCTAAATCTACCCCGTTTTGATTTGATCCGTATTTTTAGGTAATTGGGTGCACTTAACTAGATCTGCCCTATTTGCACATACTTTGATATGGTAATGTTTGTTTTATTTTTCAAGGTCGTGATGTTGGACTGTCCTGTTTTAAGGTTGGATTTAGGATTGATGTTTGAACATAAAAGATGTTTCGTTTGATTGCGAAGATCACGATCAATCGCATACATCCCTGCGATCGAACGCATAGCCTGCGATCGAGTGCAGCCCTCCGACCTGGCAGCATCTCATTTTGTATAAATAGGACCCTTAGTGTAAATTTTCAGAAGTCCTTTCTTTTTGGGCGCGTTTTTAAGAGCTTTTGCCTCTGTTTAGGCTATGCTCTGCCCATTTTATTGTAGCACTTCATTATTTTCAGAAGTCTTTTATTTGTAATTGAATATTAAAAGTGAGGGGTGAGATGGCGATAGAGTGACGGAGCATGCTAGGCATACATGCTGTACGAACTAAACAGCAAAAATTTGATCCATTTCTACAATAATGCTGAAGTGTATTTATGGATTTATGAGGTTTTTTCCCTTTTGAAATCGAACCAGGATTCATAGTAACTCAATTTTGGATAGACTGCGTAATGAAGGTGAACAAACTAGGTTAAAAACTTTGAATGTTAAAAGCGAGAGGTGAATAGAGCGAGCGACCAAGCTAGGCATACATGCTATATGAACTAAAGAGCCAGAATTTGATCAATTTCTTCAAGTATACTGAAGCGTATTAATGGATTTTTATTTTATTTTATTTTTCTTTTTGTAAATTGAACTAGGTTTCATAGAATCATAGGAACTCAATTTTGGACAGACTGCGTTATGAAGGAAAATAAGTTATAACATAGGATACCACTCCTAAATCTTGAATATTTCTGGAAAATCCATATATAAGCTTTAATAAACTCTCAAGTACTTATAAAAAAAAATAAACTCTCAAGTATATTTTTGCACTTGACTTTAAGAAATTAGAAGGCTCTCCATATAAGTAAAAACGAAACCATGATAAAAAAAAAAAAAGTTTTATAGCAGCTACATATTTTGTTTTTTGGATGCATCAATTATCTTTTGACCAAAATAAAAGGGTAGCTTGGTCATGAAGAATGAAATTCTTTTTGCATGCTATAGTTCTATTTGGAAATTTCTTTTAAAAAATGGTTATTGGTTTCTAGGGTAAATTGGGTGGATTGCTTGGTGTTTCTCAAAGTAGTTCATTTTTGTTGTTGGGAATTGGGACACATTTTATTTTGTAGGATTTGTACTAAATCTTGAAATTTTGGTTGTAAGAAGCGACACCATGGAATATAATTTCTCTATTTTACAGGGAAGTGGGATTCTCTTATATAAAATGCATTGTTTGTTGGGTACTATCACAAAAGAGTTTTTGACATTGATATTTCGATTTATTTATGTTCTTGATCTACGCCAAAGCTTCAGGTCACAGCACTTTTTTATCATTTTTTTAAAACCCGTAGTTTAGTTTGGTTTTGTTCTTACTTCAATTAAAAGTCTAAAACTAAGTCTACCCAGTAAACTTAAGCCACGGCTAGTCAAAGCTAATTCTTCTCCTTTTTTCTTTTCCAGATTCAGGCCAAGGGGCTGAGCAACAAGGAATAAGGGATTCAGAACAAATTTTTCTGGTGTTCTTGATTCTTATTTTGAGTTTGTTTTTGTGTTTGAATCTCTTAGTATAATGATTGTGTTGAGTTGTTGATCCATGTTTTGAGTTGATTGTGTTGAGTTGTACAAGATCTGTCCTACTAACAAGTGCTTTACACGGTAATGCTTGTATTCTAATTTATAAATATTTGGATCTGCCCATTCAAGTGTCAGGGTTGACCCATTTCTTCAATTATCCATCACATTTATCAAAAAATTTAGACATTATAAAAAATGAGGCTAGGTTTTTGAAGAAAGCATAGAAGAATACCTTTTCCATCAAGCTTTTTCTTGACTACTGATTTATTAGGTGGTAATTTCCTGAATCCACTAGCTGTGGCAAGTACGTTCTTCATGAATTTGGCAATCTATTTGAATATAACAGAAATTATTTGTTGATGCTTTTTTCTAAGCTGTATATAAATTAATAGATATTTGTGCTTACGTTTTTAAATGAAGATCCCATTGATGTCTTTTAGGGCACACCGTGAGAGAGAGAGAGAGAGAGAGAGAGAGAGGAGACTAACGAACTCTTTCTCAAAATGTTCACCTGTAATAAGAGAAAGATCCCTGTGTATCACAGGGGTATCCTTATACTGTGACCCTACTCCCTCACCGTGTGAGAGAGAGAGAGAGAGAGCGAGAGCGAGATAGGGTAGAGGGACAAACTTGACTCAGTTGCTTTAATAATAATAAAGAAAAAAAATTGCAAACTCTCACTGGAAATACTTAAAATGTCTTCTTCAAGAATAATAATAATCTCCATTTCAAAGGGGACAGGAAAAACTTCCGCCGGGGCCGACTAGGGTACGTCCCAGCGAGCGTGAGCAATACTCCCTTACTCGGCTAACTAAATAGTGTTGGGTATGCCCACCTACTCATCGTTGTCGCCAGCTCTAATACCTCAAACATGAGACTTTTTCTGTTGGCTTAAAATGCATTATGTAATGTCTCAATTTATACTTCCATATTATTGCTTATGCTTACCTCCTTATTATTCGTGCTTTACCTCCGATTTATTTATGCTTTATCTCCATACTACTTATGTTTTTCTCCCACATTTCTTATGCTGTCTCCATGTTGCTTGGGCTTGGTCCCAAACATTATATATGTTTTGTTTCAAAATTACTTACGCTATATTCTCACACCTTAAAAATGGTGCCAACCCTAACAACAGGGGGAGCCAAAGACCATGTTATGTTAAAACTAACAACCATTAGTGGTGGCACCATTGCCCCCTTTCCCTCTTTGCGGCACACCACTCTAACGTTTGGTTGTCTTACAGAGACCCTAATCAAGAATTAGATGTGTGCGGTCACTGTTGATATTCTTCTACATCAACACCTAGCATTACTCGACTGTAGGTAACTAGTGTTGATAAACTTTTGGTATGAAATTACAGATCTAGATTTCTGAACAGTAGAAGCATTTGACAGTGCTGTATTTGACATAGATCATGACATCTTGATTCTATTAGGTTGGTGACAAAACATCATAAGCCTAACAACATCAAGAGATGTGACGTGTCATTTGATTTTTTTTTTTTTAATAATGGACACAACAATACATAATTATATTGAAGATATATTTGTTCAGCATTGATTGGTCAAATATACTTTAAATACAAAATTGTATTGATGCCTTCGATTTTTGTTCCTACAATTTGCTGGCTCCCCAGCCTGACTTTTAATGATAAACACAACGTTCAAAGTATCCATTTGGTNAAAAAAAAAAAAAAAAACCCCACTCACCCCCCCCCCCCCCCCCCCCCCCCCAGCAAAAGAAAAGTTATATACAAAATCACAGTTTAAGAAGTACTGATTCTTCACTGAAATCTGATTCTAAGAAGGTCCTTGATATATGAAAGCAGGCTTCCTCCCCCTGGACTTGATCTGCACAAGAATTTACATTTTCTACATATTTGCCTTGTCTCATCCAATATTGGGGAGTTGGGTATCAAAAGAAATGAATGATTAAAATCAGATATATCCAGATAGCTGCAGTGAGTGCTTGGCTCAGTACCTATGCCCCAAAGAATAATAGCTAGCACAATTACATTGATCTGCAAATCATGGGTACTAGAAAGTTTTAGTTTTCCTTCACTCATTCTTTTCAGAATAATTTCCCAGCAGAAAATCCCAGAAGACAAACAGAAAATAGCAGAATGGTAATATTGATTTGAGTTCATAGTCTTGAAAGGAGATTTAAATACCTGGGGTACCAAAATTATGATTAGAATGAAGCGGCACATGTGTAGATGGAAGATCACAAAACTCTGGAACTTTTTATGGTTCGCATCAATGTACTCGGCAATTTGCTGTCAAAAGAGAAGACCAAATCCAATGAGAAAATACAGCTCCATAAGAAAATTATGAGAATTGAGGGTGCTTCCATAAGTGGGTTTAAGAAACCATACTTGTTCCCAATCCATCCTGAAGAAAATAGTGACAACCACACCAACTTCTAGGAAAAGAAGAGAGCAGATGGAGACGATGTACTAAAAACTGGTCAAGGATGGCTGATAGATCATGAGATGTACAAATCGAATTGAAGAAGAAAAAAGCTTAGGCTCCATATGTTTCACCAAAGATCACCCACATAAGAACTGAATATGCAGTTCTCATTGAAACCAGAAAAAGTTTATAGCAACTTCTTCCTAATAATGTAAGAAAAAATTGCATTAGAACTATGCAAAATCAGGCTTACCATAGCAATTGTTCACAGTGGAACAGAATCTTTATGGAATGAATTGACACAAGATATTAATGCGGTAAGTGACAAAAAAAGGAAAAAATGTTGAAGAGGATACTATGCAGAGTGTATAATTGCTGATACAATTAGCAACCATATGACCAGATAGGGTGCTCAAGGAGACAGCAATTCCCACTGCTAAACATGTGTATATAAACCTGAAGAAAAGAAGAAAAAAATTCTCAGAGAAATACAAAAGTACAAGAAGAAGAAGAAGATCAATGGAAAATAAAGGGAAATTGACC
Source organism: Carpinus fangiana (assembly GCA_006937295.1). NCBI lineage: Eukaryota > Viridiplantae > Streptophyta > Magnoliopsida > Fagales > Betulaceae > Carpinus > Carpinus fangiana. The sequence goes on from CM017325.1 coordinate 29,114,793, forward strand.
AGGGTCTTGGTAGAGATGAAACAGTAGAGAGCAGGGCAACCCCATCTTGCCACTTCTTGAGCAGCCAAAGGGTGTAAATTATCATCCCAATCCCACAAAGACTGAGAAAAAGGTTGACTACCCTCATGGAACTCTGGAGGCAGCACCTGGTGCAACTCACCATTTCTGACAATCAGTGCCACCCAAGCATCTATCCAGTGAAGTTTCATAGTTTTCGTAGATGGCTTGCGGTGGTTGGGGGTGTGTGCTCTTTTCAGAATATGTTAGATTGGGACAGATGGAGGAGTGCTAGTTTGTCGGAAGGTAAATTTGGAATCGCAAAAATGCATGCCCACCTACCATTCAAATTTCAAAACATATATAAACTAATGAGACCCATTTTTTTTTTTTTTAATTACTGTTTATATAAGATGGGGACGTCTAATTTATCAAATAAAAAATGAATGAAGCATTTTTTTTTTAGTTAAAATCTGCAACTTTCTTTTGGATCGAAAGAGAAAAGGACAGGAAACAAAATCAAGCAAAAATCCTCCTAATTGGCTTATTCTGCATCTCCATAAGCAACCTTGAAGAATGGGAGGGATGTGAGATGAAATGATTTCACATGGCGCACATATCAATGGGCATACATCCAAAAATGTATGGACGTGAATTGAAATCACATGGTGGGTCTAGGCCATATTTATTGTTTTTTTTTTTTTGTGAGTGATTTTTTTTGTGCTTTGTGCATTAGCTGACTTTGTGGTGTCCCGTTAACATCCTTTCATGTTTGGTAAAAAAAAAGGCACAAATGATTAGCCCTTGGTGGATAGAGAGAGTGAGTGAGAGAGAGAGAGAGAGAGCTGCACTCTTTTTCCTCTCGGTTTTAAGATGCCGCCCCAAGAAACAGGAAAGAAGAAGGTTTGCAGAGACCGTGAGAGAGAAACCGGTAGCCGCAGGTACCCAACAAAAGACAAAGTTTGTATTTGTATTACATCTTCAATAGTAAAATTCTTTGTGATTGTCTCCGCCTGTAGACTATCGAGGGAACCAAGTAAATAACTGTCAGTGTTTTTATGTGTGATTCTTTTGCTAAAAGATATGACCAATTTTGCTAAAAGATGTGCCTTGGAGTTGGCATTTCTGCTGGCTTTTGATGGAGACCATCTTCTGAAGTTAGTGAGTAGCTGGTGAATTATCATTGTGATGTGAGCTTTGGATGGTTTCTCTGGGACAACTAATTGAGAATTCCCTTTTATGATGATGGGAAAGTCTCCATAGGAGGCTGCTAGTTTTTGTTTTTGTTTTTTGTTTTATGTTTTATGTTTTTTTTTTTTTTTTTTTCATAGGAGGCTGCTAGTTTTTTTTTTTTTTGTTTGTTTGTTCATCTGTGATGGGTAACCTGAAAACTGGCTATCAATGTGTCTTAATCTTATAAATTACCAGCACGGCAACCTTGTCACCTTAGACACATTGAAGTGGCAACACATGATTGTCTGCCAAAGGCATCCAATGTCAACCACATGTACAGCAACCTACTCATCGACACATTATTAAATGGCAACCAGAAAATGCTTATAAATGATAAAACAGCAATAAAAAAGACAAATTAATAACCAATTTCATAATTAAAACCTCATACACAACAAATAGGTTTTCCAGTTCTATGATTTAGAAAACACCTAATCTCTATCCCGTCATACACAGATAAACATCATCACTTTCGGGGGGGGGGGNGGGGGAGGGAAGGGGGGGGGGAAATAATGCAGGCTCATAATTGACTTCTGCATGTTCTAATTCTATCCATCAATCAATTAATATTTAATATCGCCGTCATCATCAGGTACCTTTGATTGGCTAATGCTAAGGAGGACCACTTTTTTCAAAATTCTTCGGAAAAAAGTGATTTTCCATAGCACGTTTGATTTTTATTTTTTATTTTTAATCAAATAAGGGAAAATGAATTACTGAGAATGAAACATCTAAAGAGTGAGCACCCTAATAACAAAGCCCAAACGAAAAATACAGCACAAATATAGAAAAAAAAATACAAGAAAAGGTCCAAATTGACCAAACCGCAGACAAAGGTTTCATCCATGGCCCTAAAGAAATCATAAACAAACTGAGCCATTTTAGAGTCGCACAAGACGGTACTAAAATGCAAAAGAACTTAATAAAGAGTCCTATGCGGTAAAGACAACAATCACTGTTAAATGATTGTTGCAAGCATGGCACTACAAAGAACCGAGATGGAGCCGTTGAAGGACGACCAGCATAAAAAAAACTCCCCCACAAGATCAAACCACTTCAGTTCAGGGAGGTTGTAACCCACCAAAAATATGAAATACAGCAAAACTAAACAGCATGTACATAAAACACAGGAAAACATGAAAAAGACTACAACAGAAAAACAACCACAAAAAGCAGCCGCACCAGTGGAGGAGAGGCGGATGGAAGAGATCAGGTCGCGTGTGGGAAATTCACACGCTGGCGCGTGTACACATCGCACGTTTGATTAATGGAAGGAATATGTTGGCCTATTTGTTCAACACTTGACGCCATTTGTTTTGAAGAGAAAATAATTTTGATTTTGCATATTAATCCTCTGTGCGTGGCAGCTTCAAAACTGGTGCTTGGTTACTTGGTCTCAAGAAAGTGGGTGGATGAAGCTCCTCGGAGAGCTTTTATGATATACATGTAATTCAAGTGGCCCCACTGCTCCTGAGCTCCACCCACAATGCTCTCCTCCACTTCCACCTCCAAATCCAAACCCTAGCCCCAATAATCCTGATATCATACAACAACCTCTTTTGTGGGGAACTTTTTTATGGGCGAAATTTAGTTTTGTTAGATCTAACAAAATACATGGTCCCATGTTATTTAGAATTTGTTAAATGACATGACTCACAACATATACACTATTTAGATCAGTAAATTTTAATATCAACCATGAAATGGAATTGGAGAATATCAACCATGAAATGGTTCTCCAATTCACTTGAAATGGAGATGATCCTATTCCATGCACCTCATACAGCAGGATTAATCCTTTTTTCTTACCAATAAACTACGAAGTTCAAGAAAAGAGCAGCTGATTTAAATCACATAATTAATATCTAACCATATCCACTAATTCAAAAAGGCAGGAAAAGAATAAATAAGTAAGAAGGAAAAGCTTTTCCAAGTACTATAATAATTGAAAAGAACTGGCAAGATCACGGGCCAATCCTAGAAGATGAGGGGCAACTCAGTCCAGCTTTATCCTGTCCAAATCACTGATCAGCCCTTCTAGCTGTTACCAAAGAAAACATCAAGGAAGATTACATTAAAAAACCACCTAGATGTTGGAGTGCAAGAGAAAGTGGCTTAACAGCAAAGAATTGGCATACCTTGACAATCTGACGCAAGAAGTAATCCCCATATCTCTTAGATGATTTGGATTCAACAACATGAATCATGTCCTGCAGCAATATGAAACTGTGAATTGCAGCACCCTTAAGAATAGAAGCTCTTCTAATAGTTTTCTGGTTTTTAATAACCTAATCTTGTTTGGTTTTAGATATTCCTGTATGCTGTAGATTATTACTATTATATCCAAATTACATAGGCTGAAGATAAATCAAAACATTGATATGCATAAAACACATAGCAAGGCAGGATCACCAAGCAAAGGAGAAGGCAAAATCAGAATCACCCACAGTTTCATTGCATTTAGGTGCCTTTTTTCTTTTTTACGTTTTCTTCAATAGACTTATAATTACCACTTGTAATCCACATACATGTTACAAATGAATGGGTTGATACACAACAGTGAAGGATAAGGGCATAACTTCAGCTGACAACTATTGCATCCAGTTAGGCTACAAAGTTCGAGTTTATTTCACAAAAATTCCATGAGCAAAAGCTCAAAATTGTCTTATGAGCAAAAGCTCAAAATTGTCTTTAGAGCCTTGGACGATTCCTGACCAAGTTTCCCAGGAGCCAAACTCAAAGGAATAAAAAAATAACTGAAGGAAATAAATAGCCATACATCGTCAACGTAGAAATCCACGTCAGCATTGGATACAATTTTTCCATCAACATCAACAGCATGTGTCTTATGCTTGTATGTCATCAAGATAGTCCTGTAAGGCATAGCAGAAAAAAGTTCAAGATATCACCTTTACATATTATCACCCGAAGAAACAAAGATTTTGCGTCAAAACCGAACTCCTCATGCAATACCTCAATGTAGGTTCATCAACTTCCATGTAATTTGCAAGTTTCCCAAGGGAGATGGTTGAATACACTTTCAAGAAGGTCCTGACACCGGATAATAACTGTTGTTGCTTCACTTCATAAAGAAACAGTTTCAACTGAAGCCTATAGGCATCCTGCAAGAAATAAATGCAATTGGTAAAATCAGAAAATATCAACGTGCAACCAACCTATAGAATAAGTTAATAACCTGCCAAAATAAGCTTTGATTTTAGGTAGTACAACAATGTGGAAGGACAGGAAGACATTGAGGACCATCACAACCTCAAAAGAATTAGCAAAATATTCCCACAAACGAGTAAAGAAAACATTCTAAGAGTAAAGAAGACATTTTAATCATCCATTTAATTGCAGACGCATGCTTCCACAAAGTGATGGTTAACCCATGGAAGCCCCTTGAAAACAATGAAAATGACAAACATTGGTCAGTTACAGGCTGTAAGCATGGTTCACTGGTTCAAGAAACCAATGACATTGGTTTGGGTGTCGAATACCCACTCCACCAATGCCCATTATGCATATACCCCAACTTTCTCACTGCTACTCTAACTCATTGGCCCTAAATCCCACCCTTTTATCCTCCCCAACAACCACTGAGCAACTTTGTCATCTCACAGACCAACTACATCACTACTGGCTTCACCATGATTAGATTTACATCGGCTACTTGTACTTGTTATTGTCAGTCAAGTCTTGCAACAATTAGACAACGTAAATGGCAAAGTCAATATCATTGTGGCCGGTGTTCCAATGAGGTTTATGGGTTGTATGGGTGGAGTTATGGGAATATCATGAGGGATTGGAGGGAGTTTGCTAATCATACCCAATTTGAGGTGGGAAAACAACTTCAAGGTTAGATTTTGGCATGACACATGTCTGGGAATCAGACCCTCAGGCCTCAAGGAAGCTTCCATTGATTTGTATAGTATAGTTTGTGTTAAGGATACTTCTGTGGCAGATCATTTGGAGATATCTAACGGCTCCCATCAACAGAACGTAAGCTTTATCAAAGCAGCTCATGATTGGAAAGTAGGCATCTTTGCCTCATTCTTCAATTTGTTGTACTCTAGAGTGAGCCAGTGAGGAGAAGACAAGCTTTGCTAGGCACCTTCCAAGAGGGTCGATGTTAGATCATTCTATAACATCCTTATCCTCATGATGGTACTCCTTACCCATAAAAGAGTATTTGGCAGAATAAGGTCCCCATGAGAGTGGCGCCCTTTGCTTGGTCGACCGCCCTATGGAAGATCCTCACCATTGATACCCTAAGGAAGCAACATGTCACTGTGGTGGATTGGTATTGTATGTGTAAGAGGTGTGGGTAATCTATGGATCATCTTTTTCTCCACTGTAAGATTGCTTGTGCTTTATGGGGTGCTACCCTTAGTCATGTTGGGCTAACCTGGGTTATGCTTGGGAGAGTGGCTGACCTTTTCACTTGTTTGAGACTTGAGGGGGTTGAGTAGCAATCTTCAGAGTGCAGCAGTCTGGATGATGGTACCATCTTACTTATTGTGGTGTATTTGGACAAAAAGAAATGACAGGAGTCTTGAAGACAGTGAGAAGCCAGTAGTGGATCTAAAAGTCGTATCTTTTACCATTGGGCAGCTACTTCAGACGTTCTTAATTTTCATGGGTTTCATGATTTCCTTGACTGTTTTTCTTTTTCTAACTAGATGTTTCTCTTGTATACTTCATGTGTACTTAAGTTGTGCCTTTTCACTTTTTAATGAAATTTCGATTACTTAAAAAAAAAAATCGTGGGCACAAAGAGACTGACATTGAGCTCAACACGATTTGAGTACACTTTGCACCCCCCCCCCCCCATCCCCCATAAAGGATTTTGAGCTTTTGGAGCTCCTCATGGGATTCAAGCTCAGGGTCAACAAACGATTCACCTCAAAGAGGCCGGGTCAGTTGGCTTACTTGAGGTTAGATTCGAAGGATAGAATTAAGGCCCAAACACAGGCCGCTCCACATGATGGAGCCTATGCAGGTAAAGTGAAACCTGAAATCCTAACCTAGCCAACCAGTCGACCCAAAACCAACCAACAACACTCAGTTAAGCTTGACTCAGTTTTCAAGGTTGATTGGTTTGGTTTTGATTTTACCCATCAACACCATTGGTTCAAGCATCGGAATCCAGTGAACACTAATCTAGGGGTTCGGTGCTCACCCCGAGTTAATGGGTTCAAAGATTCTTACAACGAAACATGGTTGCCAATTTATACTGCATACAGTTAATGACTAATAGCAATAATTAAAACATTTAAGATTAGTTTTTATGATCTCAACAAATGGCAACTTCTATCAAACAAATATCTTCAGTTCTAGTCTCAAAATAAGCTGTTGATAACAACTGTAGAAAAAAGTTATTTAAAAACACTAAGCAAGATGCACACTTGAGTCCAAATCTTTTCCAAGTATGGACTCAAATTGAGTAAAGTAAATACCTGGTTGTAATTTACAAGAGGCTCCTCAAAACTTGGAGCTGAAGGGGTAATGAACTTAGGGCATGCATATGAGAAGAGCTCATCATAAATACCAAATGCCTCATCATCATATCTTTGCATTCTGATCATCTTTTCACCATACTTCTCCCGCAGCTGAGAGTTCACAGTTTCCTCAACAAGTTTTACTTGGGGACAAAGTGAAAGACAAATTGCCAGCAAGGCATACATCTGCTCATTCTTCTTCAGTATCTGCTCATACTGTGGAGACTTTTGATGATATTGCTTGGTCTTGTAAATGTACAAAAGAATCTTATTGAATTCACGAATTGCCTCCACATACCTTCAAGAGAAGTAACAGTAGGTGTTGAGCTCAATATGCAGATAAAGAGAGAAAAATCTTAGGAATCTTTTTTTAGTGGTAACACATGCACCCAATGGATCTTCAACCCACAACCTCAATCCCATTATAATGAAGAAAGAAAATGCTATTTGAGCTAGATCTCATTGGCCGGGAAAAAAAAATTATATAGAGATATAACATGAAAATTTACATATTTACAAAGGCGCAAACCGAGAACATTTTAACTGAAAGTAACTTTATTTTATTTGTGAGCTTTATGTCTACAACTAGCTGACAATCATTCCGCTCTTTTTCATTTTCATTGTTGGTAGGAATTTTTGAGAGGGGGGAGGGGGCAGCTATGGGATTTATGTTAAAGTTTCAAATTCTAAAATAACAGGGCAACAAGTTACCAAGAACCTCTTAGGCACCATTAAGAGACAAGTGAACCAATGCATTCGGCAATTGATCAAATTTTCTTGCACAAGTAAAGCTCATCTTCCTTTGAACAATTTCCTGCGTACCACACTTTCCAATAAACAACTTTAAATCTTCTCATAATCCTAACTCTCTTATTCACCATAAAATTATGGCTCCCATCAAATCCAAACTTGCAGTTATAAAACATACAACAACTCTACATCCTTTGATGATACACGAAGCATAGGGGTGTCCTCCAGACCTCCATAGCAAAGGCTTCCAACTTCACTGGCATCCTAATTTATTAAACCCCAGCCCTTCCTCTGCTCTTATATAGGCTAGCAAGTAGGTGACGATGTTCAAGTTGAGGCAGTTTCTTCTCCCAATATAAACCACCTAGAAAATCGCTCATCTGCGAGTAGTGTTTCCAACCTCTGAATTTGAATTTCAAGATCATAAGCAATCACAATTTCCCATAACACAAAATTATTAATTTACTTATTTTTACATGCTTGCACCTCTAAACTGTCTGCAATGTATACATTCCAAATCATGTAAGGATCAATACTTCTGAATCTTGGAAATAGGGCTAACATCCACAACTTATTATATATATATATATAAGTAATAGACAAATATCAATAAAAGCATAAGCCCCCCCCCCCCCCCCCCACCCCCCCGCCTCTACATAAGAAATATACAAAAGGAAACACTTAACTAGAAGGAGCAAAAAGAATAAAGAAATCACTATAACTAATTGACAAAGGAGACACATAAGCTTATATTATCAAGCTTAAAAGAACATAAGACACTAATGGGAATAGAAAATTTAATTTGGAAAATTAATAAAGAAATGATAGAGCTTAATAACAAAGCTAAAAAAATGAAAACTGAATTGTAACAACATCGTGACAGAAAGTTCTACATCTTTAGACAAGAAACAATAGCAGACCCAAAAGACACTAAAAGAGTCATAGATGCAAAGACAAAACAGCTCAAGACCTAATGGAGACGGCAATAAATAGGTTAGCATACCTCCGCAACATAAGATTGGCAAACCCATAATGATATATGGTAGTAATATGACTTCCGATTACACTTGTGTAAACACCTTGTTGACTAATGTCAATGGGAAGTAAGCACTTTAAACCAGTATGATAATCACCCAAAAGGCAATGAACTCGCAGCAATCCCACCATGCTGAAATACCCCAACACCTTCAAAACGTTACTCCCACCACTGTAATCATACCCATCCGTCGCAGTAAACTGTTCCAGACCTTCCTTCTCCTGCTCAAGAATCTGAATGATCATGGACCTCTCCACAAGGGCTTGCAAGTAGTTCAGCACACCATACACATTCCAGGCCTGTAATAGAAACAGTCGCTCTAATTTCAGCCCCTAATGCTAACGGGGCGGAATATAAAGAAGCACGCATATATGACCATGAGATGTGTTTTTTTATTGGCAGCAAAAGTTTAGGGTCTAATAGCATGCTGTTTTCGTTCACATTGATTCACCAATATTCAAAAGATAACTTCAACTGGGTTTACATTCCTATAACCTATTGTTCTCAAACATAGTTACAAACCTGGTCAAACTGCTTGAGAAGCGAAATCTCCTGCTCGGTCTTGTTCTTCATCTTAGCCCTGTACTGGCAAAAGCTCTGAAACTGGTAGACAAACTCATCAACCATATCCCAGAGCCACTGGTTGGGCAGCTGCATGTTGACGACCCCGTGAAGCACGACCTGGAAGAGGCTGCAGTAGTTGTCCCAGGAGTCGATCCTCTGCTTGAGCGTGGGAGAGAGCCTGGCGTACAAGTGGCGGAACCACATCTCGCGGTAGAGCAGGCAGAAGACGTGGTCGTTATCGACGAAGTGGGCCACGGCGTCCACGGATGGCCAGGGCGTGTCCTTGAAGAGCCGCTCCGACAGCGTCTGGAACGACGTCTCGTACATCTGGTGGATCTCGTACACATTCTTCTCCCGGATGTGCCTGTACAGGTGCACCACGAACGACTTCACCGAGTCCGGCACGAAGTTCGGGTCGTATCCGAGCGCCGCGTCTGGGGTTTGGGATTGGGAAGAGGCTGGGGCCGCCGAGTTGGCCGGTGCGTCGTCGTAGTCGAAGCTCGCCATTGCTTGCTACAACGGCTATGACCTGGCGATATGGCACCGATATATGGCACACAGAGAGAGAGAGAGAGAGAGACGCAGAGAGTGGTGCTAGGGTTTACTGTGGGAGAAACCGATCCATCTGTTATTGGGTTCTGGAAATTGGACTCTTGTTGTGGCGCCTCCAAATGCCCAATGGCATACGGCCTCATAACCCAAGTTTGATCTCGTAAAGTAAACCCCAAATTTGGTCCGTTTGAAGTGCTATTTCTTTTCTTTTTTCTTTTTTCTTTTTTAAATATTGTTAAAATATATTTAGAAAGGTGAATTTAATTAAATGTGATATAAAATTCATATTTGAGATAAATTAATTTTTTGTGGTTTTTTTTTTTTTTTTTCTGGAAATCAAGGTGTACAAGTTAAGTCACTTCTCAAAGGGTAACTCAATTAGCTTGAAACTACACATCATAAAACAGATATTACTAATTCAAATTATTTTATCCCTTCTATTGTAACGGAGGTTAACATATTCTCACCTCTTTTGCGAATATGTAACCAAAAAAAAAAGTTGATTACTTTGAATAAAGTTCATGCTTCACAATGCGGAGGAAGAGAACAAAGTGGATGGTCATGATTTGGCCTTCATTGTCAAACAAATTAAATCGATCGATTGGATTTCGCATGAATAGAGTTTTTTTTTCAAACTGGGTTAGATAAAATTCTTTCAACTTAATTTATAAAAATAACATGTATCTTTTACATGTGAGAGCATTCCTAGCAGCTTCACCAAATTTTACTCACCAAAATAATCAATAGTACATTTTTACTTATTTTATAAAACTCGCATTTTTCATGATTTATTTTGAATTGTTAGTCTCATCGACTTTTTTTTTTTTTACATGTCCACACAAGAGGGGGAATGAGTGATTCGAATCCCCCCACCCCCTATCCTTGTGTGGACATGTCAAAAAAAAAAAAACTAGTGACCTCCGTTTTATTAAGTGTGGTCCCAGCCGATTAAGCTACCTCTTGGAGACTAGTCTCATCGACTTATTTTCACTTCCATATCAATTTTGGAATTTTTTTGTTAAAAAATAAAAATACAAAACAAGGATTTTTCGTCTTTATTGTCATTCAGGAGTAATAATATTTAATGCAACTATATGGCATAATATATACTTTGATTTCATTGAAAATGGAGAGAGGAGAAAAGAGAATGGAGAGAGGCCTCAGGCAGAGAAAAGGGAAAGAAAAAGAAAAAAATAAGTGAGAAACGAAAAGTAGAAGGGAAGAGAGAAATTATTTTTGCTTGATGAATAGGTGAATGAATAGTAAATTTTAAGTTTGGTGAGTATTATTTACCTCACTATTTTTTTTTTTTTAGTAGTTTTCTTCCTGGTTGATTTGATTGTCTTTTCTTTCTAAGATTTTTTTTTTTTCTTTTCTTTTTGTTCTCTACCTTCATTTTGTGTTGCCTAAGAGCACCCATAACAGCCTCACGAAATCCATTTTTTGGTTAAATTGGTGAGACAATTTAATCAAAATGGCTTAAATGATCACTTTTCAGTCTCACCAGTTTAACAAAAAAATTTGGTGATGTGAACAATACTCATCAAACTTAAAATTTATTATTCACTCACTTATTTATTAATCAATTCATTTCTCTCTTTTCTTTTTTGTTTTTCATTTCTCTCTCTTCCTTTAATAGTTAAAAAAATGAATAAACAAATCTTTGAAAAAGAATATTTAAATGAAATAGCGAAAGTAGATTGTTAAAATAGTGAACCTGCTAGGGTACTCTACAAAAATAAATTGTTAAAATAACTAAAAGTGTACTTTTGGTTATTTTGGAGAGTAAAATTTGGTGAGGCTGCTAGGAATGCTCTAACAAACATAAAAGGGAAAAAAATCAAAGATAAATAACGCTCAGAAATAGCGCCAATTGCTGAGAGAGAGAGAGAGAGAAAGAGAGAGAGGGAAGAGGCTGCGGAAAGAAAAAGAAAAGAGAGAGAGAGAGAGAGAGAGAGAGAGAGAAATGAAAAGTAAAAAGGAAGAGAGAAAATATATTTGTTTAATGAATAGGTGAGTGAATAGTAAATTTTATGTTTGATTATTACTATTCATCTTGTTATTTCTTTTTGTTAAAATGGTGTGGCTAAAAAGTTGCATTTTAATCAATTTTGGTTAAATTGTCTCACTAAAATAACCAAAAAATGGATTTGGTGAGGCTGCAATGGATGCTCTAAAGTGGTGAGGTTGAAAAGTGGTCATTTAAGACATTTTGTTTAAATTGCCTCACCAAAATGACCAAAAAGTGATTTCGGTGAGTCTAGAAGGAGTGCTATGAGAAGCACATGCTTTTCTTATTATTATTAGAGAACATGCCTTTTTTTAATTATAAAAACAAAGTTGAAAAAAAAATTATTAAAAAAACATGTACTTCTCACATGTTATTTAAAAAAGTATATACTTTTCACATCTAAATGACGTGTTATTTTTATAAAACAAGTTGAAAAAATTTCATCCAACCCAGTTTATCGGAAAATTTTATCCGATTTCCCACCCTTTTATTCGATGGCTTCAAATTGTCTGGTGTAAAAAGTATTGCAAGAGCTGAAAAACATCCAAATAATGTGTCTCGTTTTTTGTAGCATGGCTATGTATACGGATTGGTATTCGTGCATTCTTTTTAACTATAGGTAAATGGGAAAACCTGCTATGCGGTACATCTGCAAAAGCTAAGTTTTGCAGCAACCAACGGGAGATTGACACATAGGAAAAATGCACAAAATTATTCTAAAGCCTAAAACACTATATTTTTCCTTATTTGTTCTTTCTTCCATTTCTTCTTCTCTACCATTTCTTCCTTCCAGCCACGACTCCTAGCTCTCCCATTTCTTCTTCTTCCTTATCCTTGTGATTTAACAGAGAAGCGCTGGGCCACTACAGGCGGCTTCCCTATCTAGTGGATCCCTTTAGGGTAATAAAATCCCTAAAGAGTTAACTTTTCCCTCTAGGATTTACTTTTGAATTAAAAAAAAGTTTTAAGGCATTAGAATCGATTTTTAAGGCATTAGAATCGATTTTTGAGGCATTAGAATCTGATTTTGAGGTTGGGTTTACGTTTTCCGGTTGGGTTTGGCCGACAATGAAGAAGAAACGGCTGGTTGGGTTTTTCTGTTATGTTTTCCATTTTTCTGTTATGTTTTCCGGATGGGTTGTTGATTGCAGAAATTGAAACAAATATTTTGATTGGGTTGTTGATTGCAAAAGAGGGGATTTGGAGTTTGGGTTTTCTTTTTTTCGTTTGGCAGATTGGGGTTTTTGCAGAAAAGTGGTCGGAGAGCGTGGGTAGGTCTGGCCGTGAGACCCAGCCGTGGGTCACAGTGGTTTGCTGGCGTCGTGGGATGCTCTCCGGTGCCGTGGGATGCTGCTAGCCGGCGCCAGTAGTTTGTTTGTGGGTTCGCCGGCCATTGGTGCTTTGGTTGTGGGTTCGCCGGCCATTGGACATTGCAGCACCTGATTGGACAGAGCTTCTTCGGCAGCAAGGTCTGGCCATGCCCGATTAGCTCCGCGAAGGATTGAATCGCCACCATCGGATGCGCGTAGATCAGCTCCACCCCTTCGGGAAACGGCGCCACATGGTCCAGGAACGCCATCTCCATGCTCGGAGCTTCATCGTCGCCGGCCATTGGTGTTTTGGTTGTGCATTTGCTGTTATCTGGTGTTTTGATTTTATTTTGTCAACATGAGTTTGGTGATGTGTCACCACAAGAGTGGATGCTGCAAAACACCTATTTTGCAGCATGACCGTATAGTAGGGGCTCCCTGGGTAAATATCTATTCAAATATGTTTGCATTGGATTCAAAGGTTGTTTTGCAACCAATGTAGCCATGTTTGATTGGTGGTCATGAGGGCATACTCGTTAGTGGAGTGAGTTATGCTAGGTCTGACTCAGTCGAGCTGCTTGTGCTGAAATACCAATGTTGTAATACAACTTTAACATATGGCATGCTCAATTATTATATCAAGTACTATATTTATAATGTATTACCATTGAAATTCTTTTTATTGAACGTAATACTTCATTTATATTACTACTTGTGATTTATGAACTTTTTTTTTTTTTTTTTACATTTCCACACAAGGGAAAGGGGATGGGGGATTCAAACCAGTGACCTCCGCTTCAAGAGGCGTGATCCACAACCAATTGAATTACCCTTTGGGGACTTTATAAACTTTTGTTAAATAATTGAGTTTGGTACGTGATAACTATATTATTACTCACTAAGTCGGGGACTTACACATGTATTTTTCTACATGTAAAACATGTGTTGTTTATAGTTAGACTACTTTTAGATGCCAAATTTGAGTAAGGAGGAATTTAAGATTGATGCGATCATTTGGCGTTATGATAGTAACTGGGTTTACGCTTGAAAACTCATTGCATGATTTCGGAGGTTGTTTATGGTAACTAGTATCTTTGGGTGACATAACATACTAGAGTTTAAGACATGTGTATGTACTAAGGTTTACTTTGGATCTTTTTTTTTTTTTGATAAGTCAGAGTATTATATACAAAAAAAAAAGGCGCAAAGCGCCTCTAAGTACACAAGAACGAGAACGCAGAGCGCCTCAAGTATACAAAGGAAACCCAAACCAACAACCCAAGGAACGCACAAATGCGTCTCTAAGTACACAAAAAGTATACTAAGGAACCCAAAAAGAAAACCCGAAACATCCCAACAGCAGAAAGAAACCCAAACCAACAACCCAACACAAAAATTATACAAAGAAAACCCGAAACAACCCAACCCAATAGCCTAACAGCCGCCCTAGTGCACCTCCGGAGGGAACGAAAATGCATTCTTTGATCCCGACCAACCCCGTCACCGCTTGCCCTTCACCGGAGAGATGGTGCAGTCCAAATTTTTGAGCTCTCTCATCCCCTGAACCTTAAGAATAGTAGCTTCGACAAGATCCCGAAGTTTCTTGTCTTCACCTTCCCGAGATAAACTTTGGATCTTTTTATAGCAATGATATGTATGATATATAATTTTAGTGAATGTAATGATAAGCATAGTGAAGAGTTAATTACAAATTAATTAATTTTTTGGAGCGTTATACTCAACCGAGGGTTGCATACATATAGTAAAAAGGCTGTATAAGGAAAAGTATGCCCCACTAATGACCTTACCTATTCAAACTTGATATAGAAGGAAGGATTGACTCTACAAGAAAGGGATGTGCTTCGGTATATTCAGAAGGAAAGGCATTTATAGGAATCAACCACCTCCCATGCTGAGCTTTTCACCTTCGATATTTGCATTATCAGACCTCCTTAAAAATAACTAAATGGATCCCCTCCATTTCATTTGAAATGGAGAGGATCCAGGTCCCTTTGCCTTACCTATGACAGTTCTATAAAGAAGGTAACAAGCCCTAATGTGAGGCATGTACATAATTTCTCCTCAGCTTTTCAAAAATTACCCTATTTTGACATAAGCATCGTAGCATCCACCGTCTACTTTCTCCGGTGAGTCACACGTGTTTGTTTTTGCTTATCTTTGCAAGTATTCTTGGCCAAATGACTGGGGTGGGGTGGGGTCAATCGTATTAACAGTCTATACATGAATTCTTGTTTGCCATTTCACTCTATCAAGACTCACATCCTTCATTAGGTGGTGCATGCTCAACGAGCTAGCTCCGCACAAACAGGCGCACCATCATAAGACCAAGTAATTGATAACCAAACACAACTATCAATTCTGAAAATGTTGAGACAGAAAAACAAGTATATCAAGTTCACAAGTATTTATCAGTAATCAATGGACTTCCATACTGGATACAAAACTAAGCAAGAGTAACTACTAATTCTTGCTTTTCTTTCACCCCACCCCCACCCCCCCCCCCCCCACCACCAAAAAAAAAAAAGATGAAAAATTCGTTAGTTATTCACAAGCTACATTACCTAAGACGACAAATGAAATGAGACCTTATACAGTGGACTTCATCCCCAGCCAAATAATCCACTCGTTGCATGACATCAGTTGAACTATCAAGAAGAAGTTTGTGCATTCAATAATCCAAAACTCCATCCACTCCCAGTGCTTAAGTCATTAAGAAATTGCAAGGAAGATTGTGTTATTCTGAACGCCTAACTTGAAGATCACACTCTTTGCCTGTTAGAACCCGTACGATTAGCATGAGGCGCTTCCTGGTAACTGTCAGGTTCATCTTCTTCGTCAGAGGATAGGAGGGATGACCCCATCCATGCCTTAAACCCTTCATTAACGCGCCTTTCCACCTCTGGTGTGGCTTCCAAGGGATTCGCTTCCAACATTTCCAGCCCAAGGTTTCGACCACTAAAGTCTCCCTCATCAAGAATCACAGCAGCTTTCCTTCTTAGGAAGAATGCAGTCCCCCCAAACAGAATAACCAGCCCCCATGACGAGATCTCATAGCACCAAAATAGGGGTACAGAGCAGCTGTTCCCTAATGTGAGGAGGGATGATCCAAGAAATAATGCGAGAAGACCAAAGATGATGGCAAAGATGATATTCAACACAGACAGACAACGAACCCCACCTATAGATTACAACAAAGAAGCTTCAAATCCACTTATTTGAGGTGTTCATGCAACATTTTTCCAAGTCTTTTAGCCTCTATCAGATATGACAATGATATGATGAAAACTGAGTAAATTGTACAAGAAACATCTCCATGGTTATGATTACATTAATTTCCTTTTCATTTTCTTGCACAAAAAGTAAATGAAAAAAATGCAAACAAAGAGGAAGGATGTATCTGGCTTTAACTTTTGAAAATCCAGTTGCAGATGATTTTCTGTAATCAACGTGTAATCCAAGTAGACTTTCTGATTTGTATTACTAGAAGAAAAATTATATTAAGACAAAATGTAACAAGGGTTAAACATAAATGTAATCCAAGTAGTCCTAATGATACGCTAGCAAGGCTTAAACATAAATGTAACAATATTCCGGTTCCAAATGCAAGAAGAGATAAAATATAAACTCTGTAGTTCCAAGCCAAAAATTTGTGGATTATTCATCTAAATCTGCCTCAAATCAACCAGACGAACTGTGTCCAGTCTACCTAGAAGCTGAAAGACCCTAACTTTCGTTCTTCACACTGTCATGTTGGCAACCAAACAAAGCATAACAGTGCCACTTCAGGGTGAAATACATCACAGACCAACATTTGGTGGGCTAAATTGTTTATGTAATCAGCTTTTAAACATAATCAGGATTAGAGATGAGAACAATCTAGCGAGGATTCTAAGAAGAGTTCATAGCAACATCCCAATGACAGGTGCAGCTATTCCTAAAATAAATAGAAAGGATCACTCCCATCATATTTGAAAAAAAAAATTGTTTCACGTCTTCAGTAATTGAAAAAAACAAATAAAAATAAGAAGAAGAAGAAGAAGAAAGGGGGGTTGGGGATGTTGTTTAGTTAAACGATGGGCATGAAAGAAAAATACCACTCATACCAGCTAAATTTCATTTACACGAGAGAAAACAAGTTAGAGAGAGAGCACACCTCTTTTTGAAGCACAGTAATTATTTTCGACCACCTTCAAGCACTCATGTCTTTTTGGAGCAGTATAAGCAACAATGAGTCCTGCAGCAAAATCAGAACTATGAGAAAACAGAAAATCATTAGACATAAAGAAAGCAGTAGATTACATGGATATAATACAAACAAACCATTTGGAACCTATGCGAAAAAGTATCCAATGAAACAATCTTGGAATTGATCCCAGAGCAACCAAACTAACATTGATGCAGGACATGATTTTTATATTGGATGGGGTACAACTGAAGGATCAGAGCTAATATAAGAGACTCAATAAAATACTGGAAGTTTCTTTCAAGTAAATGAGTTTGCTGCAAGTAACATACAGCCATAGATAAATACATTGAGCAAACAGCAAAAGGTGCTTGACCATTCATTATTTTCACATATTTCAGTTTACTGCAGAGCAGTGACTGTAAGTACTTCAATCATCAATTTTAAATAACCAGTATCTAAAACAAAGAGCAAAAAGACCATGAAGATAGAACCTTCAATACAAACCTGCAACTAAACTTAATATATTTCGACAAAACTTCTAGGTCTCTATCCAGAAACATGAAGGATGGATGGAAAGATACAATTTCTTGATAACATTTTTGCTGACTTCTGAAGATGAGACACAAGTCCTTTCTAACATACTGAGGAAATGCTTCAAAAACTTATTTGAAATTGCTTTCAATTCTATTAGTAGTTTGGAGAGTTTTGTGCTTTCTTGACTTAAAACACAAGAAGAGAGTTATCCCCTTCATTATTTCCATAAACTTCAGATTTAATGAAAATCTAAGTATGTTTTCACCTTGCATGAGCTCTTTTACAAACTTTCCAAGTCAGTTTTCCAAGCTAATTACTTAACAGTTTCCTCTTTGTTTAGAAAAAAAGCTTTTAGAAGGTAACCCAAAGGTTTCCAATTGGACTCCCAGCCGTTTCCCAATCTCACATATGCCATAAACATGTTTTGAACTGGATTCCATTTCTAGAAATTATGCTCAGCGCCTAGGATGTTGCACAGACAGCATGTCGTCATGCTA
This sequence comes from Carpinus fangiana, assembly GCA_006937295.1. NCBI lineage: Eukaryota > Viridiplantae > Streptophyta > Magnoliopsida > Fagales > Betulaceae > Carpinus > Carpinus fangiana. The sequence goes on from CM017325.1 coordinate 29,132,985, forward strand.
AAATGCATCTAGCGAGGTTAATTCTGTTAACTGTAAAAAATTACTAAGCTTAAAAAGCTAATTTTTGGCATCAAGATCTAATAATCGACAGTAAATCCTCCTACTTGAGGATCTTATAACTTCTCAAATATTATAAAAAGCGCATACCGACATCAACAACGTAAGAACTTCCTTTATTATTTCTCATATAAATATATAATCCTAAATTTGCAGCTATATCTGACATTATATACGACTGTTCTGAAGTGGAAAGAAAACCTAGAATTAAAATAGAAAAAGAGAGAGATGTTTCAATGTAAACAGAATGAAGTAATGAACCTCCCAGAATTGAAATAATATTATATGACCCTTAGGATTAATAAGAGCCAAACCAAACACAGACCTCAAAATCCAAATTCTCTACCATCCCCCGACTCTTCCCAGAAAACTAACAAAAAACGCGAAGAAGTTCGAAATAAACGAGAAACAAAAAGCTCGGAAATTTGCCTTTACCTGCAACAAGATAGAGAGCCGAGAGCAAGAAAATGAGCAGGGAGGGAAAGAACACAACCATCAAGTAGTAATCCACAGTCTCCTGGTCGGTCAGATAATACGCGCCCGGAAAGAGATCGGAATCTCCTCCTCCGCCTCCTTTGGCGTTCAAAGACAGAGGCTGAAGCCTCTCGTCGCTGCAAAACGGCCTCTTCCCACTGTCGCCAGGGAAAACAATGTTCAAACTGATAGTCGTGCATATAATCACCAGGAGCAAAATGAAGGCCACGAAAGCCGTCACGAGCGGCCTCTGAAGCTTGCCCCACGCCTTGTCCTCATCCCGCAGGGTCTCGTACTCGTGCTTCGGCATGAACGCCTGGCGAAGCGCGTCCCCGATCACCTCCATCAAGAACCAAATAGCCTTGGATTTTCTCTACAATTTGAACAGACGAGCCAGATCTAAGCAAAGCCAACCAAGTTCGAAGCCAGGTTTTGAGGATTCACAAATTGGAGAGAAACCAAAAGGAGCCCTAATTTGGAAGACTTTGAAGGATATGAAGAGCCCGAGGTGGGATTTATGGGAAGAAGAAAAGAACGAGGGAATTACAGGGGCAACTGCTATTGTGTTTGTACGTCCGCGTTGTAGCTAATCAGATATCTGGCGTGGCGGGGGTATGGACTCCACTGTGCACACACGGTGACGCGTATGATATCTCCGGCTTTTAGAATCAGTTACGCGGTTGTTAGCAGGAGAAGAAAATGTCGAGCTTCTTCTTCAATTCGTCATGGAGAAAGCAGCAAACATTAGTACGTTGGAGTTGGTGCGAGTGGTCAACACGCTATCTTTATTTCTTTTACGCGTTGGTTTCACAATTAATTAATTAATTAACTGAAAATCGTGCCGAGATTAATTAAATTAAATTAAATACCAACTCTGGTTGCAGTAATAAGTTGTATCATGCATGTACGCGTATAGTTTATTAAATTCAAACCATAATCAATTTAATAGAAAGTCTTTGTGAGACAGGTTAGAGAAGACTTCCAGTAGGCGCCCATCCTATATCACTATTTGATTTTGATTACAATAATTTTTTTTTTATATATTCACACAAAAGAAGGAAGGAAAATTTGAATAAGAGAGATTTAAATTAGTAATTTTTATTTTATGGAACATAATTCACAACTAATTAAATTATTCATTGGGATCAATTAATTACCGTAGTTTTGCTACAAAATCATTTACAAACTTATTGGGCATAAATTTTGGCTTATTAATTTCTTTTACTTATTTTACTTGTTGATACACAGTTTCCCGATTGGTGACGTGGCACGCTTGTTGACTTCTTGACGAGTGATTCGAGCTTGACCTTTCCTGCACAGTAGAGAAAAGAATAGGATCGAAGAGACTGGGGGTGAGCCGGCGGGGATACTCCGATGCCTAAGTCAGCGTATGCTTTGGAGATAATGGGGAAACAACAAAAGCTTTTAGAGTACTAGAGTTGCGTTACCAGAACATGTGGAGATGACTTGCATTATATAGGCATGGAGTGATTGTTCCCTTGTCAATGACTGACTCTTCCCTGATTTTCTGCAAGGTAGTTTGTTACAGGGATTTTGGGTAGTTATCCATATCAAGACCTGAGGGGATCAAGATAAGATTTGGTTGTTGTGGCACTTTAAATTTTGAATGCTGATAGATAATATATCTGATCTTTTCGAAGTGCTTGTTATTGAATGAAATGGATAAGATAAGTTTTTTGAATTTAATATCTTGATCCCTAGCTTTTCGGGCTTTGGAGGCCTTAAGCTTATCAGTGATATGTTGTGATCGAGGCCCGAAACGGTTTCTCGGGTGATCGAGACCTGAGGCCTTCTCGCCTGTTCGAGGCGTTCTCGGGTGATCGAGGCTGGCCTGGGCTCCCGAGGCCTCGAGACGCTCTTGGGCTCTCGAGGCTCGAGATGCTCTTGGGCTTTGAGAACATGGGCCTTGCTTGGGCTTGGTACAGGCCCTATGGTTTTGTGGGGTTGATTCATGACC
>CM017325.1:29136677-29177237 GCA_006937295.1 Carpinus fangiana
TTTGGAGGACCAAGAGCAAGATATCCACAGTATTATGCTGCATACCAAGAATTGTTGGTTAGTTCACTTGGGATTTTCTGTTGAAGTACCTTTTCTGTTTGACGATACTTAGTTGATGCATTGTGAGATAAGGAGCCCCTTTTATGCACCATTAAATTAGTATGACTTTGCCATTTCGTTACTGTTACGTTATCATGGCGCTTATGATAATAATTAGGCCATCTTCTTTGACATTCTCTGAGTCAAAGCCCATATTTGTCTCAGCGTGCTGGAGCAGTGTTCCCTCAGAGATCTGAGATGTCTGCGCCTGTGTTCACACCTCCACAAACGCAACCCTTGACATCTTATCCTCCTAATATACGCAATCTTGATATTCCGCAAGAGACAGCCGAGTCATCTGCAGAGTCTGAGTTTCCAACCCTGAGGTACATCTATAACTCCTTTTTTGTAATTTATATGGAAACTTACCTAGCAATCATTTTGTTAATCAACGTACACGTTTGTCTGACTATTTAACTTGGTACTTCTTTTTTAGTAGCCCATGATTGAATGATGGAAATACATCTGATTGTGGGGCAGTTATCCAACCTCATATAAATGTACCAAATTTTCATTGCCATCATTGGATGAGACATGTCAATCTATATGCTTTTCTAATGCTTTTATCAAGTGTATTGTCACCAGCATGTTCTTTTACATGATTTTTGGGGCAAGTGTTGTATCCTATCCTGTTCTTAAATTCAATATTTTGATTGAGGAGCATTGATGAAAAACTATGGCTCCTGGTTCCTTCTTCTTGTACTTGGTATAGTTACTAGTAAAATTCCTGCCACTACTCATTTAGGGGGAGGGATTGAGTACCGGATTAATAATGACTTGAAGTTGCATGATGTGGATGGTTTAAATGTATATGGAAGAGAGCCTGAGGGATGTTCCTTTGGATGAGAGGATTTGAGTAGTCAATATTAGACTGAGCAGACACTACTAGTGCTGATGGTTGCATAACATTTTTATACATCCTTTTCTAGCCAGTTTTGTCGACTAATTATTTTTCTTTTTTAATTTTCTTTTGCAAGCTTGTCAGAAATACAGAATGCACGAGGAATCATGGATGTCCTTGCAGAAATGCTAAGCGCATTAGAGCCAGGGAATAGAGAGGTATATTTGAAATGTGAAGAAAATGTAGAATTTATACTCGTAATAATACCATTATCATGTGAACAATGCAGCAGTAATATAGATGCTGAATAATTTTGTCAAATAAACTAATATTTTCATCAAAAACTGTGCTATTTGGAAGTTTGTGTCATCATCTATTTAATTTATGATGCTACACAAATTTTTGGTGTATATAAATTGCAAACAATTTCAATATTCAAAATTTTTCCTAGATGTATGAATCCTTGTCATTATTTTATCGCATATCACAGTTCTCACAAATCTGTATTCCATGCTGGATAATCATTGATCTGATTTGCAGGGGCTGAGACAGGAGGTCGTTGTTGACTTGGTGGAACAATGTCGTACATACAAGCAAAGAGTGGTGCACCTTGTTAACTCAACTTCGTAAGGCCTTGCTTCTTCACCTGTTACTCACTTTCGTCATATTTGTGATGGTTGTGAAAGCTACCATTTAGGCTGTGTTTGTTTCAACGTAAAATAGTTTATAGGGAAAATCACAGATTTTCTGAAGTTGAGACCTTGAAAATAAAAATAATATTGAAAAAGTTTTGGTATGAAAAATATTTTTCCACTGCAACAACAAAACAATTGGAAACGACTCAAAATTGCTAGACAACATCAAATACTGATGTAAAAAAAATAAAAATAAAATAACCCCCACAAAAACCGTAGATGGGGTGGATAATTGTGATGGGGGGAGTTTTTATTTTGTGATGTTTGGGGGGGGGGGGGGGGGGNGAAGGAAATCATTAGGGGGTGGGAGATTGTAGCTATAAACTGGTTTGTAGCTAATTCATATAAACCCATCTAATAAAGTGATGTGTCTCATAGCTATTAAAAAAACATATCACTTTATTAGATGGGTTTTTATGAATTAGCTACAAACCAATTTGTAGCAAATTTCTGTTCGGCATTGGTGTGGTGAGAAAGGAAATCATCAAGGGGGTGGGGGGTTGTGACAGAGTAGGGGGGATGATAGGCGACAACTGTAGAGAGTTTAAAACTTAATCTTTACCTAGTCTTAATATAGAAATCATGCTGGGACTAAGCAATAGTGTGCTGCGTTCGCTTATTCGAGTCCTCTTCTAGGTGAAGGCTTCCGACTCTAGTTTCCTTGGCCTATAGAACCATCGACAACATTATTTGGGTTGTTTTATAAATGAAATCAAAGGGCAAGTCGAATCCTCAGTAAGCAGATACGACATACATATATCATAAAACTTTCATTTCAAAAACATGAAGAAAAAAAAAACAAGTCAACTTTCACATATATCATAAAACTTCTTTTTTGGTTTAATCTCTTGAGTAGCCAACACACAATTACACCATGTGTGTAAGGGTTAGTGATCACGAGGATCCTGGCTTCGCTCTCATGGCCACTAGTGGAGTCACGTCTAGGATATGGACATCACTTGATAAATTATTGTGTACTCGAGTGAGCCATTCTGGGCAGGCCATACAAGATGGTTGCCCCTGCTCATTAGCTTTGGTATCATCGCACATGATTTCATGATTTCATATGGGGAAGGTGGGTTAATGTAGTTTGGTATCCTTGTGAAAGTTTAGGTGACTCAATGCAGACACAAGAAATGGTGGAATTTTCAAAATTCTTTTTTGTTAAGGGACTCATGGATATTTCGTTGATCAGGGGGGAGTTTCAAGTGGTCTAATAATTGAGATGTTGAGGCATGGTCTTGAATTGATAGATTCTTGCTGTCTTCGTAGAAGGAAGAATATTTCTCATATGTTTCTCAAAGACACCTTCCTAGATTATTGTTTGATCACTTTCTGCTGATGTTGGCTTGTGGTGTGGGGAGTGGGATAGTAGGTATTTTAAGTTTGAGAATTTGTGGAAGCAATCAGAGGATTTTGTAGAGCAGCCTAGAACTTGGTGGGAGTCCTATAATTATTAGGGTTTTCCTAGGTGGGAGTCCTTACTAATGTGTCTCCTTTTTGCTTCTTTAGTAGTTTGCGTGGATTACGACTAGGGGATCTATTGTCTTCATTATTGTTTGTGGTTATTATTGAGGCATTAAGTAGGATGATGTTTGCTATGGTGGATAGTGAGCTTTTATCTAGATTTTTGGTGGGATCAAGGAATCATGAGGAAATGATTGTGTCAGATTTTTGTTTGCAGATGATATGTTGATATTTTGTGAGCCTAGTTGTGAACAACTTTGAAACTAGAGATGCCTTTTCTTATGTTTTGAAGCGGTGTTAGGGTTGAAGATAAACTTGTCAAATCTGTACTTCGATAATTTCAGGGGGTTTGGGGGTGAAATTTTGATTCAGTTTAATCGAGTTGGGTAATAAGTGGTTGTAGAGGTATGCTACAAAGAGGGAGGCTCTGTGGAGATCGGTGGTAGACATTAAATATGATAATTTTAGGGGAGGTTGCTGTTCAAAGGAGGTTGGGGGGCCCTATGGTGTGGGAGTGTGAAATTGTATAAGGAGGGGGTGGGAATATTTTTCTAAATACGTGAGGTATGAGATAGGAGATGGATCTAAGGTTTGGTTTTGGTGTGAAGTTTGGTGTGGGGAGTAGCCTTTGAAGTTATAATTTTCGGAATTATTCACTATTGCTGGTGGGAAGGATGTGTGGGTGGCGGATCATATGCAGTTCTAGAATGGAAACATTCATTGGAATATTTTTTTTACAAGACCTGTGCATGATTGGGAGGTGGAAGTGGTTTTTGTTTTCTTTGACTTGATGTATTCTCAAAGAGTAAGGTAAGGAGGTGAGAATAAAATTTGTTGGATTCCTTCTAAAAGAAAATGATGAAGTTAAGTCTTATGATAAGATGTTATCTACTCCGGTAAGTTCCCATTTTCCTTGGAAGAGTATTTGGAAAGTTAAGGCTCCCTCAAAAATGGCTTCTTTGTGTGGATGGCGGCTTTAGGAAAAAATTAATTTTTGATAATTTACAAAAGAGGAATGTTATTGTGGTTGAGTGGTGTTATATGTGTAAGAAATATGGGGAGTCTATTGATTACCTTCTTCTTCATTATGAGGTTGGAACATAATTGTGGAGGGTGCTTTTCCAGTTGTGGGTTATGCCTCAAAGGGTGAATGAGTTGTTGATGAGTCAGAGGGGACAATTGGGAAATTGTAATGCTTTGAAAATGTGGAGGTTTGGAGTGTTTGTGCTTTATGTGGTGTCTTTGGAGAGAGCGGAATACGAGGAGCTTTGAGAAGTGAGGCTGTGATGTTAGAGCTGAAGAAGATGATGTTTTTTTTTTGATAAGTCAATGTATTATATACCAAAAAAAAGCGCAAAGCGCCTCTAAGTACACAAGAACAAGAACGCAAAGCGCCTCAAGCATACATAGGAAACCCCAAATCAATAACCCAAAGAAAGCGCAAACACGCCTCTAAGTACACAAAAAGTATACAAAGGAACCCAAAAACCAACCCCGAAACAACCCAGAAACAGCAAAGGACCTAACTAACACCCTAACAAAAACATCCCTAGTGCTCCTCAGACCACCCTAGTGCACCTCCGGAGGAAACGAAAACGCCTCTTTCGAACCCAACCAACCCCGTCGCCTCTTGCCCTTCACCGGAGAGATGGTGCAGTCCAGATTTTTAAGCTCTCTCCTCCCCTTAACCTTGGGAACAGAAGCTTCAACAATATCTCGAAGTTTCTTGTCTTCACCTCCCCAAGACAACCCCAAAACAGGAGCGAGGTTCAAAGCGTTAGCCACCCGATCCTCCCCTACCACAGGAATAACACCCACAGCCTCCGCAATCAAAACCTTGTTTTTGTTCAGCTGTTTGGCAACCTTTTCCTTCACCCTCCGAGTATACCAAACAGAGGAATTAGAAGGGTTACCACTATCCCTCCTAGGCTCCATCACAGCAGCCCCATCAGAAGACGAGCAGACCTGCGACGGAAGCAGAACAATAGCACCAGAGCTAGACCCCTCCTCCGAAGTAGGATCCTTCCCCTTAGGCACCGGCAAGACCTCCTTCAACACCACCGGAGGGGAAGGAACAGGTCTCGGACCCAAGAACCCTCGCCGAATCAAACTTTTCGCCGGGGCCGAAGGGCGCACCACCTGAATATCCTCCGCCCCAGACGAGGTGACCTCATTATCCCTGCAGGAAGGGCTGGAAGGGCTCACCGGCTCGTCCACCTCCCAAGGAGGAGCAAAAACCTCTTTGAGAGACACACCCAAGCGGTCAGTAGGCCTCGAGGAGAAAAAATCCTCCCAATCCCTGCTCAGAAAACCCGCCGGAAAATCCTCCGCAGAGGGGAAATGAGAATCAGGGACCAGCAACTTAGCTCCATCAGCGGACCCGTTTCCGACACCCAACCCATCACCGGCATCATACCCAGTGCTAGCAGCGGTGGCAAGAGTGGCCTCCGTCGCCGGCGCGTCTCCAAAAACCTTCACCCCGACGTCCTCAGCGATAGACCCACGGACGCACACCGAGAGAGAAGGCTCACTGACCGTAGACGCTGGCGCACCCAAGCACGCGGTGGCAGGAAAGACCTCCGTCGCCGTCGAATCTCCAGAAACCTTCACCCCAACATCCTCAGCGACAGACCCGCGGGCGCACACCGATGGAAGAGGCTCACTGACCGAATACACTGGCGCACCCAAGCACGCGGTGACAGGAGAGGCCTCCATCGCCGGCGAATCTCCAGAATCCTTCACCCCGGCATCCTCAGTGACAGACCCGCGGGCGCACACCGATGTAGAAGGCTCATTGACCGTAGACGCTGGCACACCGAAGCATGACGACGGCTCCACAACCGCAATACTCGACAACGGCGTCACATCCCTAGTCGCCAGCTCCAAGCCATCTTCAGAACCCAAAAAAGTCCCCTCCGAATACACCAGAGACGACGCTTCGACACGATCCGGCTCTAAAAACAAGCCATAAGACATTTTTTGACCCGTACCCGTGTCAAGACCCAGTAACGAAGAGTGACCCGGATCCGAGTAAAAGCCCGAATCTGATTTCTGGTCCGACCCACGAGCCCAACCCCCACCAGAGGTGGTTAGGCCCACCACCCGGACCCATTTCCTCCTGCGATTGGGCTTCGGGGCATGCCCAGCAAAGAGCCGGTCTAGTTTGCGATTAATTTGCCCTAGAAGACACAAAACCCTACAAATACCGAACTTACCCTTCTTCTTCCTCCTCAAACGCACAGACCCAGCCGCCATCACCGGAGGTTCCAAGCTTGAGCAATCAACCGCGAGCCGCACATCCTCCCCTCCTATCTCCGCCTCGACACGCGACGAGATCTGCAATGGGTCCAAGCTAACCGAAGACCATCCCAACCTCTCAAAATGAGTCTTCGATTGCAGCGTCGTACCTCCAAGAACGTCCCCGCCAATCTTCGCCTCAACGCGAGTTCGAGACTTCGAATGCAACACCTCCGCAAAAGAGCGGTTCTTAGAGCACTCCCCAGTTACCCTGGCCTCCATGAGTTTGGTCGGTAAAGGCTTCGCACTCGACAAACCGGAAGCCACCAAACGACGCAACTCGCCCGCAAAGCGCCGCCAGCCCCGTCCATCACGCCCCTCCGGGAGCCATAAACCACCTTTTCGACCACCCTCCGCAAACACAGCCACCTCCAAGAATCTCCCTGCCTTATTAGCACCCCCATGGACCATCAACGCCTTATCCCCCTCACGGAATGACTTAGCGATGTCCTCCTTCACCTGACTCGCCGCTTCTACCGTGTCTACCAACCAAGAAGAACATTGGATGCTCACGATAATATACCCTACAAATTTTTTCCTCCTTTCCTCCAACCGGAACAGAGAGGACCCCTCCTTAGACGAAAAACAAAAGGATTTGGCCTCGATGGAAAACCTCCGTTCCATCGCAGCAGCGCCGAACCCTAAAACACGACACCTATCGGCCTTACATGGTCACCGAAGGCGTCGACGTCTGAAAGCAATTTGAAAAAATTTTGGACTTTTAAACATGTAAAGCAAATAATTGTTTAATAAATGGAGAGTATGGAATAGTTTGCTTCTTCTTCTTTTTTCCTGAGTTTTTGGAATTTTGTTCTTTTTTTTTTTCTACACTTAGAGGTTCTCTTGTATACTTCATATGTATGAGGGTTACGTTTCTCTGCGCTTTTGATGAATTTGCATTACTTGTAGAAATAAAATAAAATTCTATTGTTTGATCTTCCTAATGTTGCTTCCCATGCTAAGTAGTAGATCTTATTTCTCTTCGTTAAGACACTTATTTCATATTTCAAGTTGATTTTTTTCTTGAATTATCACACTATGCACTTATGTTCAATTTACTACACATGATCAAGCTACAAAGAGCTTATTCTCCTGATCTTTTAGAGTGTAGGTCTCAACACTACTTATATCTAGTCTTCATAAGGTTTTTAAGTCACCTTAAGGTCCCTTAGACGGATCTGGTTTGGGCCAAAAAGATAGGCTTTGAGGCCTTAAAGTTCAATTAATATGTTTGTGTGTGTGCGTGCTGAAATTCCAGCAATGTGTCAGTGAAGATTACTCCCACTGTAAACCGTACATGTGTCCAATGATCTCATGGTTTGGACCATTGGAAAGACAACTAAAAGAGATTTTATTCTGTGGTCACTTGTTGCAAAACATCTTTTTAGAAGAGACCCTACAGCCACCATTCTTGGTGACTGGCAGTGCTTTGGTCTCTACAGTGCAATGCAACACACTCAACCAGTCATACAACATGTCATGATAATGTCAAACATTCAGCAAATCATGTAATCATGTTTTTTAAACCATATCTATGTCCTCTTAGGAGAAGAAATAAGATTCAACAGGTTTTCCTTAGTGCTGGCAGCATGCATAGGAAACTCAAACATCAAACTTTAATGCTGTTATCCATACTTAAGTAGGTTTTTGTTATGGTTCTCATAATAACATACCTAAATATCAATTATAGGATTTGTTAGAACTCATGCCCAAGCAAAATCTGGCTGTGTACTTTGGGCAGGAACAGTTCTCTGTGCAAGAACTTTCTTGCACTTTGTTTCCAAGATTTAGGACATAGGAATTAGGAATAACAGGAGAATTTTTTTTTTTCAGATTTATTGAAAAGGATTTCTCGAAAGGTTGAAAGAATCATTGAAAACACTTAACCAAAATCTTGATTAGAAGCTGGACAGCAAGTTGCAGCTTCCAGGAATCAGTTTTGGGGTTCAAATTGCCACTGATTATGCATGGAAACAATACAGAAATTTTAGATAGGCTATATGAAATATGAATTTCAGTTTTTCAGTTGAAAAATTTGAGAAAACCTGGGGAATTCTGCGTATTTTGGTTGCAGCTGTGAGGGCGATTGTTTGTAGGCTTTTTAGGTCTTAGCTTGAAGAGAGAGAGAGAGAGCTTAGTGTTCTGAAACTCATGTGGGGTGTATTTCGAGGCAAACTGACGGCTGAAACAATGTTTAGGATTGCAAGAAAATAACGTAGGTTATTTGGAGGCGGAAAACAGGCGGCTGTTTAGGGTGAAAGTAGGGTTTTAATTAGGTTAAAATCTGGAGACTGATTAGGGTTTCAACTTGATTAAAATTTAGGGGCCGATTAGGGTTTGTTGTAAAAAGAAAACTTTACTTTTTGGAGAAAATTACCGCTGGCCAGATTCTGTTAGGTTTCAGACTTAACAATTATTGACTTCTTTGTCCTTTGTAAGTCTTTTTCAGCCCTCTTACATAACCCTCTATTAAGCGCATGAAATTAAAAGAGAAAATTAAGCAAACAACTACCACACAACAAATTAAAAAACTAAAGCAGCAACAACATAATAAAATTACCCTAGCGGTTCTAGGTTGTTTCACTCTCTCTCTCTCTCTCACACACACACACACACAGACACATACCCCTAAGCATGTGCGCACATGCACACACATACACACACATTCGTTGAGTGTATGTGGCATGTATGTGTTTGTGTCCATGGATCATCTAGAGTATTTCAGAATGACATTAACTGTGAAAAGTTCTTTCATTAGTGAGCAAATCGCACAACCCCTCTGAAATGTTATTAGATTATGTAAAGACTTGAAACATTGTCATCAAAATAGTAATCCATCTATTTCTTTCAGGGATGAGTCACTGCTATGTCAAGGATTAGCACTGAATGATGACTTGCAGCGTTTACTGGCCAAGCATGAAGCCATTGCTTCTGGAACTTCTGTTCTTGCAGAGAAACCCAAGCCTGAAACTGCTGGAGCACTTGTTGATGTTGATGGTCCTCTAGTTGTTACTGGGGATAATAGCAAACAACCTGATGGGAGGTAATAGGGATTTCTTCAACTGCTTCACTTTTACTTCTATATCTATGATAGTATGGCGACTTAATCCACTGGTATGTCATGTAATTATCGGGATTGACTTAATAAAAAAAATCATTTTTTATCGCAGCAATTAGAAAAAGTTGTAATAAGAAATCGATGCTATTAGGTCTAATTAACTCTCAAGGGTAGCTCAATTGGCTGGGGACCATGCCTCATGAAGCTGGGGTCATTAATTTGAATCTCCCATTCCCTCTCTCTCCCCTTGAGGCCAATTACTTATTATTTTAATTTTTTAATAAAAAAAAGGTCTAATTAATGCAGCTTTCATTAAAAATTGAAGTTCTAAATCCAGCTTTATTATAGATGTGAATCTTGTCCTGCTTTTTTTATGTTTGTAATGGGAGCGTGTTGCTTGCTTTTATTTTTTATTATATAAATCTTAAAATTGATAATGGGTCTCAGTTGGCCTTTTAGCCTTGCGTAGCCATTTTGTTTCCCTCATTTGGTTTTCTTTTATGATCTTGTTACTTCAAATTGAGCTAAGGTCCTATTACTTATCAAAATAATAATAATAATAATAATAATAATAATTGAGCTAAGGTCTTAAGGAATTTTTAGTAAAGCTCATCAACCAAGGATTTATGGAAGGTACATTCTTGCAAGTGGTTGATTGACATTTTTTGGTCATTGCACTTGGTAGAGTTTAATGCTCTTAAGACTCTTTCTTTGGGTTGCTGCATCAGATTTTAGTATTTCAAACTTTCATGTTTTTTAGATCTCTTCTCTGCTACTAGCTAGGCTTCTCTCTTATATATTTTTTGTGTACTTGGGTTGTGTCCTTGTGCTTTTTAATGAATTTGCGATTATTTATATATAAAAAAAAATGTTGGAATCAAATTTCAAGATGATCCAAATTTGAGTGGATTTTGAGTTTTGTGTGTACGCTTGGCAAATATGGTTCTTCCTATATTGAAATTGATTGAAATTTGTTGAAATATTAATAGGACTTCAAATGGATTTTTTTTTTCAAAGCTCTAAATTTTATGTGATGAAATTTTTGTCATTTAATAAAAGAAAATAAGATTTAGTCAATAGTTTTTGGATTGATGGGCATTTCCTTTCTTCTCCTTCCCCCCGCACCCGGCACTGCTACAGAAACAAAAAGTGGAGGGCAGCCGGGTATGGTTCCATGTGTTTTATTGGGCTCTTTAAAAAAAGTGGCTGATAAAATCTAAAATATTTATTAGATACCATCTGGTTATTTTAGCTATGAGAGCAGGACTTTTTCTGCAGATCCACCTCAAGTACCAATGCAGGGTCACAGCCACTGAACCAGTTACTGCTTCCTGCACCTCCTGCAACTAATGCTGCAGTGCCTTCAGTAAGGGTGGATCCCAAAATGGACCTGCTGAGCGGTGATGACTATAGCTCACCAAAGGCAGAAACTTCAATGGCTCTGGTTCCTGTGGGAGGACAACTACCAACCAGTCCTGTATCTCAGCAAAACGCCCTTGTTCTTTTTGATATGTTTTCAGATGCTAATGCTGCTCCGAATTCTGTCAATACTCAAGCTGCCAATCAGGTTGGACAAAGCAATATTTTGGCTTCGCAAATAGAACAGCCGCAGAATTTTCAATCTCCCAGAGGTGGATTTTACCCGAATGGAAGTGCCCCAAATGTTGGATCACCACAGTATGAGCAGCCAATGTACGTACAAGGTGCTGGTTCTGCCTGGAATGGCCAAATTGCCCAGCAGCAGCAGCTACCTTCGTCTGTCTATGGTGCATTTCTCACTTAAATCTATGCTTTATGCTAGAATTTGTAATGCTTTCGACACAGATCCTTTGCAGCAACGTTCTCCTATCACTATTTTCTTAAAAATTGTTCATTAATTTATAATGAAGACAGAAGCCTTCTATTTTATGTTCACCAAATAACCTGCAGTCGTTGGGTGCAAACAATTTTTTGGAGTCAGGTTGCCGGTAAAGCCGAAGTATTACCTGATCCGTGTGAAGAGAGTCCGAGGTTTACCCGACAGGAGTGGGTACACAAAGTGGCCCTGCCTTGGAGGGATTCCTCATCATAAAAAAAATAAAAAAAAATAAAACTCTGGGCTCTAGTTGTCTGCTTTTGTTATGTGATTGCATGAGATTGTGCGCTCAGCATACCTGTGCAGGAACTTACAATGCTTATTTTTGAACAGGTGCTCAAAGCAGTGCGTCATTACCACCTCCACCTTGGGAAGCTCAGCCAGTGGACAACGGTAGCCCAGTAGCAGGTGCTCAATATCCTCAATCAATGCAAGGCACTCAGGGGGTTGTCATACACGGGCATAGCGGTGCACATCCTCTGGGACCTCAACCAATGGGGAATGGCCAGATGGTAGGTATGTATATCCAGCCAATTACAAGCAGTCATTTGTCGGGAATCAATAGCCAGGTTGGACAGAACCAGCACTTGGGTTTGCACTCTCAGCCGATCCAGGGAGGGCCATATATGGGAATGCTTTCGCATCCAATGCAAGCTGCCCAGATGGCATCTATGTATCCTCAACAGATGTATGGGAACCAATATGCGGGTTATGGCTATGGTCAGCCTCAAGGGCCGCAATACCTAGAACAACGAATGTACGGACTATCTGTTAATGACAACAATGGCTTGAGAAACTCCTATCAGGTTTCTCCTTCATCGTATGTCCCATCTAGCAAGCCTTCTAAGCCAGAGGATAAGTTATTTGGGGATCTTGTTGATATGGCCAAAGTGAAGTCGACCAAACCCACTCCTGGTAGAGCTGGTAGCATGTGAACTCATGACTGGTTTTGGTGCTTTTTCTTTTCATCCATTCTTTTTTTTCTCTTGGTTTGCTAACTTGCTTCTTTTTCTTTTATAATTATTTAATATATATAATTTTTGCTTTTGACCCTCATTTGTGTTGCTTATCTGACATTGGCATCATGTACATTCGTTGTAGAGGACAAAACAAAAAGGATAGCTCCCTTTGGATCAAGATAAAATCAATGAGATTTCATTTTTTTTTTCTTCTTTTAGAATTGTGGCATATTTTTAATTTATGGCCAATATGACTATATGAGTGAAATCTGTTTGAACTTTCAAGGCTCTCTTTATTTGTAATGCCCCATTTGGCTTACAGGAGCCTCTAATTGGCAGTGAAATCCATTTTCAATATACTGCAATTTGGCTTGCTCAACACTAACAAGCAATTGTAGAATCTGTTGTTCACTTGACTCTATAATTAATGGAGATAAACATGAGATACCTAACTGTTGTGCTTATGAGCTTAAGATTTTTGTTTGTAAGCTCTACATGTTCCAAGGAGAAGCCAAAAGCATGTCTAATCTGAAAAGCAAGGCTGTTCATCATTTAAGTCATTGAGGGTCATAATGTCGGAAAATCTTGGTAAGGCTGGTATTTTTTTCTTCTTTTTTCCCTTGTAGATGGAATATTTACTGGGAACATTCCCCCTCTGTGGAAAAGTATGCCCATAGAAATTGGGGGAAAAAGTAGGATCAACTTCTATGTATGTTTGAATGGGGCATACAAGAGGGTCTTACATCCTGTAACGTGGTTTAAATGTTCGATGATCCTCTATTTTTATTTGGTAAGTAATGTGAACCTACAATTAAGAAAGAACATTTTGCTTATTGTGTAGCCAGCAAGCAGCAATCAAAGTTTACTCCATCCTATTTGTAATGGAGCTAAACGTTGGTTTTTTTTTTTTTTTTACATGCGACCTTCGAACTAGTGACTTTCGCTTCATGAGGTGTGGTTTACAGCTGATCGAGCTACAACTAAACGTTAGTTAATGATTTTAAGTGTGGTAATCTTCTTCATCCTCGTAAAAGCCACAAAGAGGCTTCCTATTTCTGAAGGCTAAAATGGTTTCAGAAAATGGAGGGAAATGAAATAATTACCAAAAATGAAAGAAGAAGAAAAATGACTAGTTTCTCTCCTCAATCCAGAGTCCCTTCAGCTTTTCCTTAATCTCATATATTTTTTCTTCTTCATCTACTCCCTCTTATTTCTACCCCTAAACCATCACTATCACCTGGGCAGTGTTCATCGCGGATTTAAAAATTGATTTTGGAGTTAAAGATACTTGCAACCTGTGTAGTTGGTTAATTGCTTTGATTTGAAAATACTTATAAAAATATGAACAAACGGATAGTTGACAATGTAAAATCGTACAATATTTGCCAGTTTCTGGAGAGCCAAGCATACTCCATATAGAATTTTACTCAGAATCCGTAGTTTTCCCCTTCAAAGCACTATTTTCAGTTCATGGATTTTATTATCGGATTTCACCATATGTTTGGCAGAATCTTTATTTTAATTCGCAATTTGATTTTATGTAATAATTAGAGTTTTCATGTTTTTGTCAAAATTTGGTTTTCTTCGGCTATTTAAGCTTGACTTTTGGGCTTAGTTCAACACCCTTGATTTGAGAATACTATTTCATACTTTTAAGGTGAGTAATTTTATTCATTATTTTTTTTATTCAATATTTTATATTCTTCAAAGTTTATGTAGCATGGTTTCTCCGATCAAAAAATTAATCTCATGCATCAAATGCTATAGGGTCGGCTGTGCCACATACGCTTTGAGAAATGTGGATGGTGGGATGACGTTCAGCATTACTCATCGATTGGTAAATAGTAACCCAAATTTAGTTGGATTGAGCTTAAGTTGAATTCAAATGCTGACCTGTACATATCCTAAACAACAATGTTATGCACAACTCTCACTTTCGTACATCCAATTTTTCACACTCATAAGTGACTTTTAAAATCATCATTAAATTAAAATCCAATAAAGATTCATTATAAATCCAATGGTGGTTTTAAAAACCACCATTGAATTAAAAATCCAACAAAGATTCATTACAAATTCAATGCCAAAGCTTGATGGTCTCCAAATACACGTCCACGGACAGGTCAAAGGAGATACATTGAAATACACCAAGCAGTACAATAACCATAGAGTTTATTGCTTGAGGAACTTGTCAAACCAATTGCTAGCTTCTTGTACCATCAAAGGTGTCATTTGGTGCCCAATTCCAGGTTGTGCAATCAACTGCATGTCAAGGAAGTGCAACAAGCTGAATTGTAAAAGGGCAGCATATAAAAGAAAAACCGAAATTAAAAAAATAAAAAATAAAAAATAAATACTGAAATAACCATGTCAGTGAATCTCCCAGACAAAAAACATTGCTAGATGGAAAAACCTCCTCATGTTTATGTTTGTCTAGGCAAATGAGTGAGAGAGGGAAAGAGACCACTTGATTCTGCTTTTGCAAAGGATATTCAAGAAAGGGTTTCCATGAATTGATAGCTAATCTGAAGATTGTTAAGATTTCAATTTTATAATCTTTTATCAGCTACTTCGAGTCTAACCTTAAACTTATCAGAAAAATGGGCCTCTCCATAAACCTTGCTTGCTCTTTCTACCGGAATTTTCAGACCAGCAAGTGGACAACGAGGATCGTCCGCACCTAAATTTTCAAAATCCAATAAAAATGATTCAACACAAAGTGAAGATATAAACCCACAAAAGTTAACCTGGCAGATAACTTTGTTGATGAAAATAATAAAAGATAAAAACAAAAAACCAAAAAAAGCCTAGAGCACCACTAGCCTTGTAACCCAGTAAAATTTTGTAGGAAAATTAAGATTAAGTTGCAAATCTACAGACATGTCAATGCAAGGAAAGATTACCTCATGTGTTAGAATCTGGGAACAGGTACGTTATTTTATATGCAGCAAACTATTTGAATATTCTATATTTTTTCATAGATTGTGTAGTATAAAATCATAATCATATCACAGTTGATTGCCTACAGAGGGTCACCATGTGTTTGAATCAAGCATTTAGATACACGAGCTTGTGTTTGAATCAAGCATTTAGATATACGAGCTTATAACCAGTGCTATGCGCGGAATTTTTCATTATAATTTAATTTTAAAATTTAAACACATCATTTTTCATTATAAGTTAAAAAGACGTATAAAAATATATCTCATCTATTTAAATAAAAAAAAAAAATTAGCAAGAGACATCATATAGATATATAGATATAATTAACGTAATTAATGACGCTAATTAATAATTGATTTTTTTAAGAAAAAACCGGTTTTATATATATATGACGTCTTTTTTTTAAGAATCCTAAACGTATTATTACATAATAATTTGATTTATATTATTTGTTTCCTTATTTGGTTCAGACATTAATAATAATTAATTTATTGAATAATTTAAATATGAAAAACTCTTGAAATATAATTAATGTAATTAATGACCGGTTTTTTAAGAAAAAACCGATTCACTCTTAAAAAACCAGTTAAAAAATTATGCCTTAAAAAACCGGTTTAGCCTTTAGAAAAATAAGTTCACGTCACATGTTGCAATATTAAGACACTTTTGACTTTTGAGAGTGATTCGGCTTTTATATATATATATATATATATATATGATGATATACGATTACACATGGTTGAAGGGCAAGATAGAATTTTACCATTTAGAATCAGCAGAGGACGTGGAGCAATAGCTGGAATTGTGTAAGGTGCATCAAAGTCGGAAGCTAGACCAGGAGCAATCTTATCCCACACCTGGTCAGTAAAGTAAAACTGTAAGAAGTAATTTTATTTAGGATGCACATTGAGAACGATAAACTCCAACAGTGATGAAGAAGATCGGAGTCACATGGGAAATGTCATAGATGATATAAAGGAGGAATTACGTACAGTGCCTCATTGGAAAGTCTCTTTTGTTAGGAGGGAGGGAAATAAGGTAGCTCATGCACTATCCAAAACAGCTTTAAATTGTAACTTGGATCAGGAATGGGTGGAGCCACCCGATTGTATCCAAGACCTACTGTTGTTGGAGCATTTAGCTCTGGCGTAATGTTTTTTTCTAAATGAGAAGCTGATGATTTTATTCAAAAAAAAAAAAAAACTCCGACAAGTAAGTTGGTCTCTGAAGCATGGAACATGTCAAATGATACAGGATATGTATGGATTCTAAACACCACAACCGCAATTATTCACATCATAAAATAGAAGCACTAGTTAATGAACATTGATGCACAGTGGAAAAATTAAATCAACAGTAAAAGACTAAAGTCCCGTTCAAGCTTAGCAACGGTCATACTCTTAAGTATTAAAGTAAATATAAAGACATTAATGTAACCAACCTTCTCCACCACTTCCGTGTCAATGACACTCTTGCCTAGATCAATCCGTGCTTCTGCATCAAAGAAGAAAGGACATCAGAGAAACATAATAAAACAACAGCTGCAAAGAAATGTATCCAGTAGATGTATGCTTCAAGAAGCACAGTATTTGATATGATATGCATTTATCATACACAGATCCTACTAAACTAATCAAAATCAAATAGAATTTTAATATCAATCCGTGCTTCTGCATCAAAGAAGAAAGGACATCAGAGAAACATAATAAAACAACAGCTGCAAAGAAATGTATCCAGTAGATGTATGCTTCAAGAAGCACAGTATTTGATATGATATGCATTTATCATACACAGATCCTACTAAACTAATCAAAATCAAATAGAATTTTAATATTTAATAACCTTAAGGTTTTTATTACACATTAAACTATACTTTCAAGCAGTCCATTTAGGGAAAAGCAAAAGTAGTTTAAAATCAATTGAGCCCTATAATGAAATACATGCCTCAACCGTAACATGAACACAGACAATACAGGTACTATAAAGATGAACAACATGTGGTCAGAGCAAGTAACAAAGCTAATCATGCTGCAATCAAATACTTCATTCTAATTTTTTTTATTTGTCAGTTTTTCTTACCCTCAAAAACAGGCTTTATACTGTCAACGCGAGCTTGCCACTTATCATTCTCTATGGCCCATCGAAACCCCTATAATCGATATTGCACAAAATTCAGCTAAGTGCGAAAAAAATCAGCCACACTAGGTATAATTCTAAACTTTTAGTTGGAGAAAGCACCTGGACACCAATTATAGGAACAACCACTGCATAGCGGATGTCAGCAGCAGCACCAAACCATGCATGCATACCTGCACTTTTTCAAAATTCCAACATGAGTTTGCATGTCAAATCATCACTTTCAAATGTGCCACGCTTTAAAAATTCATTCAACCAACCTCCAAGTGATTCACCGGTGATTCCTATCCTGGCAGGGTCTATATCTTCCCTATTAGTCAGAAAATCTGCCAGTTTTATCAAGTCCCAGACCTGCAAGAATCAAGAATCTGCCTTCTTATGAACCAAAATAATCAGACAACTAAACGACAAAAGGGTTTACTAACTTCATCAACTTATTAATTCTCCTATTAGCAAGTAAGAGTTGAGCATTAACTATATGCATCCAACGACAGTATAAATGGAGGACATACCGTATCAAATATGAATGGCATTTTATCACCTTTTTTCCATGATGAAACAAGAGCCTGCATTCGAATAAAATAACCTGATTAGGGATTAACTTTATACAGGAATAAGTGTTTTACTTCTAAAGGGGCACTAGGACTTCATGTTCTTGGTTCACTTTTCATTAGAAAAGTATGTGAAGCTTTGGACTAGGCTAACTCGTGACAGAATCACTATCCTGAACAATATTTGCTTGCATGTTGGCTTGTTATATAGTCATGAGCTGGCCTTCACAAGCCAATAGACCATATAAAGAAAAACCAATTTTATACATATTCTGTAAATATAACAGAAATAAATGAACCCATAAAAGAAAAACAAAGTAAATGTACAAAATGCATACATCTTGATAGGTGGTTTTACTGCTGGCACGTTCACCATGGTAGCGAGAATCTATGGCGATGGCTATATATCCCCTAGAAGCATATGCCTGAGACAAGCAAAGCAAATTCACCAATGCCCCATCCCAATAACGCAAAAGAAATGGAGATTTAAGGCCAGGAAAAAAATCATTAGAGCAACAACCTCTAGCAATGGCCGCAACCACTCTTTGCATTTATGTGTACTATGAAGAAAAACAACAGCTGGCTTTCTTTGATGATTGTTTTCCTTCATGCTTAAAATCAACACAGGCAAGCGTCCCTGGTCTCCTGCCTAGAAATTATCATCCATAATAAGTTCCTATCATGCTCAAAAATTAGCAAATGTGCTGCCATCAAGAACTAAAGTAAATCTCAAAGACCTGCAAGCCAGAATGTATGACTCAGAATTACACTAGCTTATGTATGTTTAGCTTTTTTAATATCAGGGTTGTATTTATCATGGTTGTACTTTCAGCATAAGGACAGAATTAAAAACTCTACACAGTTTGTTGACCCAAAAAACCGCAAAAGACAGAATCTGTAAGAAGATATGTAGTTGGTCACAAAAAAGAAAAGACCAACAAATAAAAATTGCATCAACATGTATTATGAACTATTACCAACAAAAAGCACTTCAAAAAGAAGTTTGACTTCTAATCAGATAGACTTACATCAAGGCTTAATCAATATGTATGCTACAAGTCAAAAACATATAAAGATTTACACCATTGCCCTACATTAACTTGCTTTAGTTAGTCTTGGAAAATCAATGCCACCTTGGCCACCTTCCTAATGCTGTTAACAATGGGAAGGAGAAAAAAAAGAAAAAAAAAGAAAAAAAAAGAAGAGAATTTCACATGGAGTAAGAGCTTTCGAATTTCTTCAGGTGAAAATTAACCCAACTTCAAACATCTTTGTGATGCAGGAAACCTAGTTTAGGAAAATTGTTTTACTTTAAAATAAAGTGGGTCATTACACCTTATGGCACATTCATTCAGTTTGTTACGATCAGATAAAGTTCAAATACCTTCATCCTTCTAACAAAAGACTAGCACTGTAACACCCTCATATTTGGTACAAGAATTTTAGACCAAGGTCTTGAGCTTAGATATGGAAACCAATTTCATTAGACCTAGTGAGCTTAGTAAAGATTGCATCAAGCCCCCTAAAGAAGATCATGGGAAATAACTGATTTCATAAATTAATATTTAATTCATAACATATGACATATAGAACAATAGGCAATAAATCCATATGATTTTAATGTAACATGACCTTTTGTTTATTGCCTTCGTAACAGAAACCTCTTCATGCA
Source organism: Carpinus fangiana (assembly GCA_006937295.1). Classification (NCBI taxonomy): domain Eukaryota; kingdom Viridiplantae; phylum Streptophyta; class Magnoliopsida; order Fagales; family Betulaceae; genus Carpinus; species Carpinus fangiana. The sequence continues at coordinate 29,156,251 of CM017325.1, forward strand.
AATGACCACCTTGGCAAAGAGAAAAGAAAACTTTACATGTGTTGGACTAGTTAATAAGGGAAGGGAGACCTTTCCTTGTTGGGAGAGGCATGGTGTCTCTTGCACTTCAACCTCCCTCATTTCACACGACCAAACTTTTCTCACACTCTCATTCACTTTCAAGAGCCCAAAATACCACATTCTACTCCTCAATCACTTGGAGAAGCTCTTTGAGCTGTAGTGTACCTTACCTCAACTTTGTAAGTAATCCATCCATTCCTCTCTCAAAGGTATTATTTTATATGTTATATATTCTTTGAATGTTTAAAAACATATTATGTCATGCGAAAACCTATTGGTGAATTTTGCTTAGGTGGTAAAAATTTTATTTAAGCCATGAAAATGTCACTATGTTGCTTTACTAGATAACTTAGCCCACATGGTGTTAAATATTTTTACACCCATTAAAACGGATAATGCTAGACATCCCAAGGGATTCTTCCCAAAATGCTTCCCAAATGATGTGGCAAGCATTTTTTTCCTTAAAAATTCTCATTCTCTTTCTTTTGTCTCCCACTCCTTCCCAAAATAGTGCTTTCCACATCATTTGGGAAGGATTTTGGGAAAAATTTTGGGACACCTAGCAACCCTCCATTAAAACACATGTCAAGAAATTTCATAAAAACATGTGTCATATTTGGGAAAAATTTTGGGACACCTAGCAACCCTCCATTAAAACACATGTCAAGAAATTTCATAAAAACGTGTGTCATAGCTAAACCCATGTAACATATGCATCATTTTCTTAAACCACTTCTACTTTATCTTAGATAACCATGGGTTTTGTAAATAACCAAGTGTACGAATATATGAACATATATACCATGCTTTAATGAAAACTTGTAAAGTCATTTAGTGGCCAAAATGCATGATTTTATAAGATGGTAGCTTTATAACCTAAAAGTTATTCAAGTTCATGTTTACAAAATATTTTTCTCTTCTTGTAGAAAATATTTGCCTTTAAAAGTGAGAACTTCATAATGACCCTTTTAATAACGTGATTTCAAAAGAAAGGGAAAGAACCCCTAAAGCCCATAGTGATTATTGATGTGAAAAGTGCATTTTAAAAAAGTGCCATGAGCTTAGATTTTAGGTTTAGTCATAAAATTTTATAGCTAAAAACATCTTATAATATGGTTCTATTGAGTTGTAAAATATTTCTAAACATTAACCCTTAAAATGATTTTTTTTTTTTTTAATTGGTTTTCATATATAGCGAAATCCAAACTTAAACCCTTAAAATGATGTTAAGACTATTCTAAAGAAAACAAGTTATTTCTCATACGTGGCATCAAGAAAGGCTTTGAGTTAAATCTGGAAAATTTATGTCCATGGAATGTTTGGGTCCAGGTGGGCCATTTCTGACCCTAGCCCCCATAAAAACAATTTTGAGATTTTTGGAAGAAAAAGTAAAGAAACCACTTGACTTATTAAGCTATGTTCGTATGCACTTAGTATGCTAATACCTTATACTTCGGCAAAAATATTATTTTCTCATGGCATGCTTTATAGTGGTTATAGGTGCCTGGGTCATCACAAGCACCACCAATTCCACAACTAAAATTTGTAAACTAAAGAACTAAATAAATCTGTTTCAAAATCTGAACAACCATTTTAAGCTCCAATTTACCTCGGTGATCAAGTAGAGGTTTTCCTCCTTCAACCCATCAATGTTTTCCTAGCACAACATCCAACAACATAGTCAGAAATTGCCAAACAGAGAATCAAAAACCAACATATATATATCAAGAAAATGAAATAGATGTCAACTGCACTGGATTTTGGTTGAGTAGCGTCCTGATACAAAGGCTTAGCCACAGGTTTCGCAAGCTCCACTGATAACGGAACTGATTTAAAAATAATAATTAAATAATTAAATAATAATAATTAATATCCCTCCCAAAAAAAATAGTCATCCACGGGTTTTGGTTTTCACCTTCGGTGGATCGTCTGCTACGCTGAACTTGGAGGAAATGCGAGCGGAGGTTCTCGGCGTCGAGAATTTGTTCCATTTTGGTCGATCCAATCGCCGTTATGGTCTGGGGCCGGTATTTATAGAGGGAATTTGGAGGGTAGGGAGGCAAGCGTGGAGCGTGGCGAAGACACGTTTGAAAAAGTGCAGGTCGTACGCGAGAGAGGAGGGTCAGAGAGGATGAGAGAGTTGGATGTGGAAGGTGATCAGCAACATTGAGGAACATTATTAACAACTGCCAACTCTGTTACTTCTTTATTTAAATTATTTCATTCCTTATTTAATTTCAGGGACAACGTGGGATGTCTCATATTGATATTGTGTAGGGAACCCGTTTTTATTTTTATTTTTACTTTTACTTTTTTAATCAATAATAAAAGAAATTTTTTCAGAGAAAAAAATACAAAATTAGTTAGTGGTTCATCAGATTTACAATTAGCTTTATGTAGTTTTAAAATAATTTAATTTTTACAGCCAAATTTTCTCTACTAATTTAACATATTTCATTAATGCGACACTAATTTAAATAGAAAAAGTCATAATTTTATTGATTTTGACGTTTTACGCTATCAGAATCTATTAAGTTAATGAACAAAATGCTTTTGAGTATGATGTTTGGTCCAAACTTTTGGGTTGTAGATGTGAATTTTATCTTGGCTTTTGGGTCGAGGAGGACAAGTGTTAACCTGGGATTTTCAGCCCTCAATGTCAAGTAATAATTGATATCTATGTATTAGTTGGTTATGTCTGATATAGACTGTAGTTCATTTGTTGATTGGCCATAGGTTAGTGGATCTATTTTGAGAGTCTGAACTGTAATACGTTTTGTATGACGTTGGTATTTTTATAGTTAAGCTACGGATACTTCAGGGCTTGTCTTGTATTGTAAAAGCTTTACTCTTGATCTTTCATGAATGAGATTAAGATGAATTTCTTTCAAAAAAGAGAAGAGAAAAGTTAATGAACAAAATTCGATTGTAGGTATTAAATTTTTTTTTTGGCATACGTCAGAAATTTCTGAGTTCATTTTAATACCATATAAAGCTAATTGTAAATCAAATAAATCACATTGACTAATTTTATATCTTTCCCCAAAAATTATAATACTTCAATATTTTTCTTAAATTGACAGATTAGATATTTACTAATTAATAGACAAGTTTTTTTTTTTTTTTAAAATAAGAATATCATAATGGAAAATTTAGTATTAAAGCAAGAGTCTTGCATTTAATTAATGGTAAAAATAGCTAAATATAACTATTTTTCTCATTTTAGCTACACTGTTGAAGATGCTCTAAGATGTATTTGATATACATCTCAAGGATTTGAACTCTAAGTTCGAATCTTCCCATTAGAATCAAATTAACCAACTCTTTATGACTAACCTAAAGATTTATCTTGATAATTATTCATATTCTTGGGATGCGAATTAGGGAAAATTAAAAAAGAAATGATTCGAAATGTTGAATAAGACACCTAGATTTTACAAATACGCCAACTCACACCTTGAATCGGAAAATTCCCTTCAAAGAATCTGTCCCCACTGCCGTCTGTACAACTGAAAAGAGTTTTGTTTGGATGCAAAATTACCAAGAAACGAAGGTCGAAGGAAGCGACGGAAAGAAGACAGGGAAGGTGCCAGGAAGCTCTAAAAGGGAACAAAGCCTTATGACTTAGAATAATACACTATCAAAATGAAATCCGACATTCTTTTAGAGATTTAAAATTCAATTTGTACTAATCAATGTCAACACAAACATAAAATCATTTGGATTTAGGACGTAATCTGTAACGGTGCTGATGATGAATGTACTATTAATGAACTTAAAACAAAAAGAAAGAATGCAAAAAGAGTGAAAAGAGAGAAGAAAATAAGAATTCTTATTGAACAAGCAATTTCGAGGATTGCTTAACCTCCATGAACATTTCAAGGATGCTCCCCCTCCAAGTTCAGAATGAACTTACAACAATCCAAAAGCTAACTAATGAAAGAATTCACTACTAGCTGTATACTACAATATCTCCTTCAACCAATCAACTAACTGTTAACAGACTAACAACCACTAACTAACATAACAGCAACCAACTAACTGTTAATAGACGAACAGCCACTAACTAACATAACTGCTAAGTAGTTGCTGTAGCTCTTCCCTTTCCCCACGTGCCTTCTCTACTCAGTTGCCAGCTGTCTTTCATACCAGCTGCCACCTCAGCTCTCACTTACAGCCCTACTGCATAATCCCAACACTAAACAATAAGATTGTTGGAGAGAACGCCAAGAAAACACCCAAGACATTTGTTGAAGGCTACAAAAAAGTGTCTTTGATACCATGTAAAAATATATGATGGGAATAATAAAAAAGAAGAGAGAGATCGGAAGCGGATAGAGACGATAGAGACATATGAGCATCATCTAGTACATTGAAATATTGAATTGTTATAAAACAATATTATATAAATCTCTGTTTATAAAGAGGTAATGGGCAATGAACAAAAAATCCTAGACTAAATAAAGTAGGAAATAAACCTTACAAAGGAAAAGAAATAGAATATAAATTATTCTAACATTATGATTATAAAAATGTTGTATCAACAAAAGGACCTAGATAAATTAATTCTTCAAACAAGAACATTTTAACAAGAGGACCTAGATTCAACTTCTACGCGAGCAGTAAACCATGGGTGAATTTCAATTAGAAAAATGGTAAAAATAATTTAATTTTTCATTCTCTAGCTACGACTCCCCATCAGTAATTGGTTCTATCTTTTCCCCATTTCCATCAGGCAACCCAACCTGTAAAGACAGGTCCTTGTTACAAGAAGTGACTGCAATGGCATCTGGAGACAGTTGGGTAACAGGAGAGTTTATAATGCCTTCGTCATATACCTCCTTATGACTTGCTGTTTCACTGCCAGATTTTACCTTTCCATTTTCTGCGGGTCTCTGTTGGCTTCCAATATCATTTTTGGCTAACGGTAAAGGCATTGTCTCTGCAAAGTGATAGAAAAACAAATGTTTCTTATTAGATTAGTAATAAAAATGAGTTTCTAGGATACAAACTTAACAAAGGACCCAACGTTTGAGAAATTTCCTGACCTCTTTTTTTTTTTTGTCTTTTCAAAATCCAAAAGTTTTTGACTGTTGGTCATACAGACGACGACACATACTCTCCACACATTCATTCAATTTACACAAGGATGTTGATACTACAATTTAAAATAAATAAATAAGTGGAAGATCCACTCGAGTTGAAGGAGAGGACAGGGAGCAATTAAGTGACAAGCTCTCATTAATTTACAATGCCCCAATAAGCTGAATATTGGGCGTGCTTGCATTTATAGGACTTCCAATCGATTTCATGAACTGAACCTTTTAGACCATGCTTCTTTTGCACTCAAGAAAACCCATATTCAAGATTCACATCAACAACTTAAGAACTGTATAGTCAAGAAACTTACCCTGTATGCTCCCACAAGTTATGAGCCGGTTCAGAAAATCCCGGATCCCGGTCAGAACAAGCCTTTCCTGCTCTGCATAAAGTCTTGTGAAGACATGCCCATTAGATGACTTCTGACTAGTGTTTTGACCATGGCCCGCCATCCCACCTGGTGACCCAGCTGCCATAAACATTGTATCTGGTTCATCACACATCAATGCAAGCGTTCCAGGAGACATTGGCCTACCATCATTCATATTAGTTGCATCAGATCCCGAATCACTGGTTCCATCTCTGTCCACTTGATTCCAACTCAGATGGTCATCAGAAATTGCGTTCTGACTAATGTGTCCTTTTTTACCATCTCTGCTCTCTTGAGTGGACAAATCAATAGAAATTTCAGCATTCTGCCCCTCTTTTTGCCTATCCAATTTGTCACTTTTTTCTGGAAATGTTAAAAATATACAGATTAATGTTTATAGAAAGGGGGGGGGGGGGGGGGGGGGGGGGGGGGGGGGGCAGATGTAACCCCTTTTCAGTATGATGTACTCTTTTGCTATAACACAAACAGATCTTTTAAATGCTTGTATTGACCAATTTTCCTACCTGTCCACTGTATGGTTTCCTCTGCACAGACAAATCAAAATGAAAGTTTGAGATATTTTCATTAAACTACAAAGGAATAAACCAATGGTAAAAAAAAATGATGAGAAAAAAAATATACTTGATGTTGGACTAAGATCCCAAAGAACAGATTGAAAATAGCCATGTTGTAGGATGTTATCGATTTGACATGTAAATCACGTATCCCAAATTCAATATGAAAATACCACTCCAAAGTAATTTCTTAATTTCAAAGTTTCTGGCTTAATAATTTGGATTGTAGGATTCATTCTATAAATCATAATATATTCAGAACAAAACAATTGGAAAACAAAAAAAAAAAGGAATAATATTGCAGGTATTGATGAGACACCATGGGGTGGGGGAGAACTCCTCCATTCTTGCAAGTACAAAGAAAAATAATAATAAAGACAAAAGAAATCATGGGCAGTCTCAGACTAATCCTTTTCATTGATTTTTTAAAGAAACTCTACACTTGCCTATCTCTGTGTATATATACACAGAGATATGGAAGAACTTCCATTTCCAACACAAGAGTATAGTAAACACAACTGTAAAACATCAGCAAGGACTAGCATAATATGGTAGAAAAGTTATTTTGAAATTTACTAATCATAAAAAGGAAAACTACTTTATGGCAGTACTACCAATATTCAAATAGTTTTGTAGACATAGAAACATAATCATTTAGTCATCATAGCCATTTCGGTCAACTAATAAGCTTCGAAGCAACCTTAATTATAAATGAACCAGCAAAAGTTCTATCTATTTCTGTGCTTTAATCACAACCTGCAAGTGTCTTCGTAGCTTCGTCTGAAAGTGTGACAAAAAGTGAGCAGAGATCCTTAATGTCCTGTAGTTGGAGGATGCCGGCCAATGAAGATCTTCAATCATGAGAAGTTATGACAATTATCTTGTGAAAAGAGATAAGACAAATATCATCAAGTATGTGCAGAAAAGAGACAAAATATGCCTACCTGTACTTAAATTTTGAAGATAACAGAGATGAAGCCACAGATAAATTATTTTCCTGAACAAAGTTTTAAAAAAATAATTATTGCATTTTGTATACTGAGAAAATGGAGTAGCGAAAGGCAAAAAGGATAAAGAAAAGAAAGGAAAAAAAAACCCAGGAATCTTATAGCAAGTAAGATTAAAGAGAACTCTGAGAAAGTCGGTAGTTCTTTCCACAGTTCGTGTCCAGAGAGAGAGAGAGACTAGGACTTACAGCAAAATGAGATTAAACAGGATGTTACAAAATCAATAGTTCCTTTCTTTTTGATAAGTAAATAAACTTTAATAGATAAAATGCGTGAAAGAGGGGCTCAAACCTAGCACAAGCGTAAGTTTTCTAGATCTTCTTAGTACTATTCCATTCAAAAGAGTGTGACTACACAAAATCATATTTAAATTTGGAATACAGTCATAACGTACAGGAACTAGAATTACTTTACAAGAGAATTAAATGATTCAATAACTTATGTCCCTTCAAGTATCACTAATGATAAAAAATAAAAATTGGTCTACAGATCCAAAGTTACTAATAAAATGAGCCAAAAAAAAAAAGGTGCAAAAATATAGAATGAACATTCACTAAGGATCTACTGAACAGATTAAGATCAACCTATATAATCTCATATTCAAGGATCCTAAGAAAGTGTACCTGTTGACATTGTGGACTCATGTGAATGGATTGATCTTTGGCTGCTATCCCAGAAAAGAGTTTCCCATATTTTCTCTTCTTGGATGCCAGAGGGATCCCATAACCGGAGGATCCAATGGCCCCACTAATGGCCGCATTGGCTGCCTGTTGAACGTGGATTGTTGTATTATGGTCCTCATGAAAGAGAGCGCTTCTTTCTTCACTTCCTTCAAAATTTTTGCAGCTCACACATTTACAGTTTTCAGAACACAAAATACTGGCTTGGAAGCACTCGCAGTACTTCTTGAGGCACCCCGATTTCTTGCAGTGGCATCCTTTGCTGTGCTTTCCCACCACTTGAACTTCTGCTGAATCATCCTAGAATTTTTTTAAGACATAATCAATGCAATGCCAACTACAATTAGTAAAGATTGTATGCTTGACTGGTTGACCTAAAAAAATAACTGTTCTTTATAAAAATTTAGTTCATTTTGCTCAATGAATCAAGCCTTTGCCCTCCTTTTTATTCCTCTATGCAGCGATACAAAATACGCCCTTCAAAAAGCCAGATACTATGATCCGAAAAAAAGAAAAAAAAAAAAAGCTTTCTCTGAACAAGCCAAACCATTTGCTAGAAAAGGCAACATGTTGGTCTATTTGACTAACCAAAGCAGTTCAATCACAGTTGACTTTGCCATTTCAAGTTAACTTACAAAATAATTTTTAAACAACAGAAAGGAATTCCTAAATAAGAAAAAATCATTTATGACTTTATACACACAAGTGCACAGCAAAGTGTCACCCTGACCTTTCAGAAAGAAAAAACATATGCCCTTCAGTTAAAGTTACCGAGCCAAGGCCCCCTTATTATAAGGGTAGTAGTATGATTACATCTATTGTTCACATTGTAGGCTTGTAGCTTTTAGACAAGGAAAAGGTGTGACAAAGGAAGAATTTTGAATTTGCAAGACAAGTAAAGCCCTTAATTAGAAGTGTCCATTTTTCTAGGTCTTTATGTCAAGACAATTAAATATAGTACCCTTGCATGTTATAAAATCATGAGGAAAATTTTTAAATAGATCCTCACGTTGGAGTTCCAGAGAATTTAAAATGAAAATAAAAATAACATCTGTACTTAATCTGGTTGATGGAATAAACATGATACCTAAAACAGTTATAAAAATGACAGAGAGGACTAAACAGACCACTAAAAGCTACGATGAAAATTGTAAAAAAAAAAAGATAAATGTTGCACACACTCCCACGTCCAAACTTCAAAGTGCACACTCACGTGGCATTAAAAATCACCATTGGATCCAAAATCTAATAGTGATCCATCTAAAATCTAATGGTGATTTTTAGCATCACATCAGGGAGTATGAACTTGGAAGTATGGGAGTGGGAATGTGTAGCATTTCTCAATAAAAAAAAAATCAAGTGCAAAATCTCTGCATAAATTCAAGTACATGACATTTCTAGCATATATCAAACTACTTTAGAAAGGTACTCCTGTCAACATTTAATTCAGTTAAAGTCAGTGGAAGAGCACTGGTCAAGCAATCTATTGCACAAGTTGGAGTCAGAATATGTACCATACTACCCCGAGATCGACGAGGACTACACGCGATCTTTGGCCTGAATGCAAATGGATTACGCTCTAAGGTTGCTACAACTGCCTCCTGCCTAGCAGCCTCATTCTCCACATTATTCTGACAACTTATGCAGTTGCAATTATCACAATAAATTCCAGCAGAGAAGCACTCACAATACCTAACAATTGTAAAAATTTGCTACTTTAAAATAAGTAGGAAGAAAAAATGATGCACCACATATATAAGGCATGAAAGCTAAAAAGTTCTCAACAATAAATCACTAAGATTCCAAGAAGTTGCCCTCCTTTAAATTATGGTATTGGAAAGTGGATTCAGAAACTCAACATTATTTACAACTAAACTCATTCAAAGACACATTTGAAAAAAAAAAAAAAAAAGAAGAAAAAAATGATCTCATATAGGAGAGGAATAGAGGTGGTTTTCCACCCATGGGTAAGTGGAGAACTTGATTACAACTCCATGGGCGTTCTGTGAATCTATGTGTCCTTCTAAGAAGTCTTGGCTTGTATCCTTTCATTTCCATTTTAATGTACTGCAAAACACTCTATCATAGTGAAAGATAAGAAAAAGGTGTCCTCTTTAGGAGGGGAAGGGGGAAGGGGGAATGAGAGAGAGAAAGGAGATGGTGAAGATCGAGGTGGAAAATCACTACAAAACCCTTTACTCTCATGCATATGATACTTCCAGAAAGGGAACTTGCATAGACATTATATATTCCGACTTGTGTCATGCCACTGTTGAGCAATTTTGCATATATCCCTCTTTTAATCACAAGAACAACTTAATATAGAAAGAGGACATAATCACAAGAACCAAAGCTACCAACAAGTGTATTTCGTGCTAAAAAGGCATACTTACAGCTTCAAGCATTGAGAACTTTTGCAATTACATTGCTTTTTTTTCTTTGGAGTGCCGTCTTTTGCATCAATGTTAGCCCGTGGTCTCGATGTAGGGGACTCCTGCTTACTGAAGAAAAAGAAACATGTACAAAGGTTAAAAGAACAAGATAATACAACTGAACTTCATAATTGTATGAAAAGTTTCCATGAAGAAGCAAAGCCATACATAATTAAAAGCATGTACACACAAAAAATGCGAAGAACTGGGCAGTTCATATCATATAGGTTAAAGAAGAAAGTCACATCATATGGATTAAGTTTTTTACTAACAAAAATGTGAACGATTGGGTAGGTTAATTATCTTCAGTGCTTAAAGTAAAATAAATCCTGTGTAGGGTGGTAAGAAGACTTGCTCTCGCTGCTGGATCTATGCCCAGCGTGAAGGGAGCAATAATAACATTTTCATGACAGGGAATAAAGCTACTACTAGTGTACCTGGGTGATGAACAGGATTTTGCGAGCAGGGTTGAAAACCACCTGCTTTCTCTCCCTCTAGAGGTTTTAGCTCATTTGATGCACAGATCATGTGGTTAATTTTAAATTTTTTGAAAAATTAATCATTGTCTCTTCAAAGATTTCTCGAAATATCATAGAGAGATTTTTTTTTTTTTTGTTCTTTACATCTAGTAGCTGCCATCTGCCACAAAAATGCCTTGCTAAATTCTTGCTCAGTAACGCAACATCTTTTGCAACAGTTGATTGACATGTAGTAAGGTTCTTGAAATTATTAATTATTGACTTTCATCATAATAATATAGCTGAATCTTACAGATGGCATGCTTATGAATGTAGTAGATACTCCATAGCAATCACTTTTACCATATAAACATATCATACCTATTTTGGATAATTTTCTTTGAAATCAAAATCTCTATCTTCCAAGTTTTAGGTGGCATAATTTACGATCTCCAACATCAACATTGACATTAATAGATCTCATCATTGTATCAGCGCAACCGTGAAAAACCAAATCTTGAGCATAGATGAATGAAATAACCATTCATATTGATTGAATTTTTAAACTAGAAGACTCAACTCCCAAACCAAATCTAAAATTACTTATTTGGAAAAATAAAAATAAAAATTTAACAGACTATAAATATTCCATGAAAGACTTACGCAGCTTGCAATGTCGGTGGCGGGAGTTTATAAACTGGATGGGACCGGTTCACCGTCGGCCCTAGCTGCTGCCGCGCTTGTAATTGCGGCAGCAATGGCTGCTGCTGCAATTGCAATTGTAGCGGTGAGCGAGGCTGCTGTGGCTGTGGCGGTTGCTGCGAGTGTGACGGCGATTTTATTTGCGGTTCTGGATGCCTACGTGACTCTAACTGCGAATGCGATTGTCTCTGTGACTCAGATTCTAACTGTTTCTGCTCGTCTTGGGATTCCGGCAAAGCCACATTCGCCAAGCCCCTATAAGTGCCTGTGAAATCCAATTGCCTCGCCAGTTTTTTCGGTTGAAAATCGGAATTCTTCTCGTCCTGCTCCATTTCCTTTTCAAATAAAATTATTAAAAATATTAAACACAAATATAAATCCGAATCTATTTAATCGAATACACAATTCACTTTGTTAAAATTCGGAAACAAATTTAATACTGAGAACATTGACATTGAAACGATGAAACGCCGCTGTTTTCTAGTCCAATTGTCGCCGGAAAAGAACGCACGCGCCCGGAATCCTCTGGCCACGGGACTGACAAGAAAACAGTGTCGTTTTCGAGTTCCTGTCAGGGCCAGAATCTGAGACGCGTCGCCGGAGATAGGCGAGTTCGATCAGAATCGGAAACCGTGGAGTCGTCCGGTCGTTGGTGAAGAAAGCGAACGAGACGCTTTGCAGCTTCGACGGTGCTAAGGCTTTTCCTCACTCAGCCTTCAGGTTGCTTTCTCTCCCTCTCGAGGTTTTGAAAAATTGAATTTGGATGAAATTAGAGGGTTCGATGAGAATAGTGGGCGATTTGACGGACGAAATTGAAAGGAATCTTTAACGGCTGAGATTCAATTAAAGACGAATGAACTGTCTGCAGCCGTTGGATTGGGAGACATAGGTTTTTCCCTGGGAAAGTGACGTGAGTGGATTTTGGCGGTAATCCAGTCTAAAAGGGATGTGGGTTTTGGTTTGTTGTAAACGTGTACGGTTGCGATAGATTCTGACTTGACTTAGGGTATAAATCAACGGACGATATTTGAAAAAGTATGGATATCTACTAGGGGTGGGCAAATTAACCGTTACCGATTAACCGACCGATTACCGATATTAACCGAACCGATATAACCGTTACCGTTAGTTATCGGTCGGTAATCGGTTAAAAAATTTATACCGGTAATCTTATCGGTCGGTAATCGGTCGGTTAAAATTTTATTATCGGTTAACCGATATGACCGATAAGTATTTTTAATTTTTAATTTTTTTTAATTTTATACTTTTTACTCTTTTGATTTTTATTTTATAATATAAAAAATATGTAGTGGATCAATATAAAAAAAGATTTAATAAGCTAGTTTAGCCATATATATATTTAGGCTCCCAAAAGGGCCAAAACAACTAATTTTTAATAAGTTATTTTAGGCTTCAACCCAACAAAAAGTATTTGAGCTCTCAAAATAACTAATTTTTTGCCCAATTAACAACTAGTAAAAAGCTCAATAAAAAGTTAACAAAAACCGGTTTAACCGGCCGGTTTAACCGATTACCGATATGACCGATTAACCGATTAACCGATAGCTTATCGGTCGGTAATCGGTCAAGAATTGGTTAACCGATAGCTTATCGGTCAATAACCGATAACCTTATTAACCGGACCGATATGACCGATACCCAGCCCTAATATCTACGAAAGTACGTGCGATTTGGCAAGGCACTTTTTGATGGATACAAGGACTCATTTTGTTTTCGTGGAAAAAAAGAAAACGAAACTTTTCAAAAACAAAAAAAAAAAACGAAAGCCATTTTCAATTTGACTTTTGAAGTTTTAATTTTTAGGATGCACTCCTCAAATTTTTAAAAATTTAAAAGTTTAAAAGGTGTATTGTAAATGTAGAATCAAAATTCAGACTAAGTGGGCCTTGCGGCCCATACTTGGACAAACCCGTAGTAAAGGCCCAAAAGATTGTGCATGTCCGGCTCAATCAAATGATGTCCTCGGAGGACATCATTCGGAAAAACCAGTCGAATGATGTCCTCGGAGGACATCATTCGGGTTTTTCCGAGTGTTACTCTCGAACATAGGTCACTATGATTCTCGGTCTAGCCGAGAATCTCTTCAGCCAATTATGCCGATTATGATGACGTCATCCGCTGTTCCTATAAAAGGAAGACTCCACCTGCAAATCGAAGGTATCCTGTTCTCTCACAACTCACTCATTCTCTTCAAGTTATTTTGATCTTCCATAATCAAAGTACTGACTTAGGCATCGGAGCTCCCGTCGCCGGGACACCCCCAGCCTTCCTTATAGTTCTCTGTTTTGCAGCCAATCCTACCTATAGATCATCATCACCAAAACCATCCACAACAACGATCTAGCAATCCGACGAATCAGGATCCTCCACGTCATCCTTGGAAAACTGTGTTTTAACAGTAAAAATTAGAACATTGAAGATCGAATTAAAAATCATTCCAAACTTTAAAAATAAAATATACTTTTCTCAAAATATAATTATCATGGTGCTTTGAATGGATTGAAGTTTTGGCAGGACCAAAAATATGACCAAGATATTTTCTTATTTAAATAAAATTCATAATAGCTTTATTTATTATTTTCTTACATTATTTAAATATTTTTTAAAATAAAATGTTAGAGGAAAGAAAATCCATTTAAATATTATTACAAATAAATGATAGAAGAAAGAGAAAGACTTTTTATATTAAAATAAATATCAATGGCACTTTTGTTTCCCTGTGCTTTTTTGGTTTAGCACTAGTAACAAACACCTATAGCTCATTCCCTTCACCATATCAATTTTCTTATATGTTTCCTAAATTCTTGTGTAGCTACAGTGATATCCAATGCATTTGGTAGCATTAGAATTGTAATTAAGTAGAGCCGAGTCGAACTTTAAGATTTAAAATTAACTTATTTATGAGGATATTTATTCGAACTGAGCTATAAAATGTCTGTTCATGCTTGACTCATTGGAAGCTTAGGCAAGCTCGAACTATGATATTAAATTTTTAAATGTATGATTCGAACTAAATTTAAGCCCAAATTTTTGACCAACGTCTATATATTTATCTATAGTGTATAAATATATAATATAATACCCAACTATGTAAAACATATTATGCAATATAGCATATAACTATAGTTTATAGGTATCAAATTAACAATATGTTATTATATATAACTAGATAGGATCCGGATCCTTTCCATTTGATTTTAACGGGATATGGGCCAGTTCACGGCTACGATTTGTTTTAAAGAGATCGTTGGTGCAAAAAATGCCACATCATCAAGCAGCTAGTTAACGGATGTTGAGCTTTAACGTCAAAATATTAACGTCACATTACACCTGGCTTCTCCAGCTGCGATGTCGGCACCAGCAGCTCTTTCTCCGTGGTGGGTTTCTCCACCACCTCCTCCGTCGGTGACTTGGGTTTGGAATTACGAAAGAACATGGCATTTTCTTATATCTTGATCATGACTATTTTTTCGCTTTTTTGGCTGAAAATCTTCTAAGCCATTTGCATGCTTTTCAAAATTTCATCTAGTCGAGAATTGGCAATTAGTGTTTTCATTCATTCTGCTGCTGATTCATTCATGGGAGAAAGCCACCATCGAGATCGAGCAACCGGTGCCGGAGAAGCCAGTCATGTTGAGGAAGTGGGGATGCAAGAGCGGAATTTGGGTTTGGATGGAATACCAAACTGCTTCTTCCTTGTTCTTTGTTCTTGGCCGAGGAACACCCAAAGCCGGCAACGGAGGAGGAGGTGAGAAATCCAGACAGACGCCGGTACCGGAAACAGATCCTGAGAAGGCAGGTCCGCTTGAGAAAGTGAAGATGAAGAAAGAGGGGATTTGGGTTTGGAATCCAAAGAGGGGATATTTTGATCTTAGAGGTCAACATCCGTTAACTAGGGCCTTGACAACGTGGCACTGTTTTGTGCGTCATGGATCTGTTTAAATAAATCGGTGCCGACAACGCTCCGATTTATTGAAATGGAGATTATTGAAATAGAGAGGCTTCGGTTCCAACTAGGTAATAGAAACTATATAAATAATGTGAGCAAGTTATAAGCATAGTATACTATGTATAACTAATTATATAATTATATTTTTTAAAAAAATGGTTTGACTATTCTGCCGGAGAAAAATGGCTATGAGCCATGCCATTTGGCTACTGAAAATGAGTTATACTTATTTCTTAATTATAGTATTTTATTGACTACTCAAGTGATACGAGCTCTATATCATATATAGTATGAATTTTCATTGTTATTTTATGATTGACTATTGCTATACGGTTAGCGATAAAATCAACCTCATATTCTTTTTCTCATTATTACTATTAATTGTATTTATTTTTAGAAAACAAATCAAAACAATCATCTTTTGAATTGAGTTATATTTGATATTGACAAGCTTGATAACAACACATGTGCAGTCATTGAGATTCGACACCTTCAATATAACTCCTATCCCATAAGGATTTGTTCTATTGCGAGTGTTTATTTTTATTATTAATATTTTTGCACATAAAAAGACCACATCAATGTTCTTTCTTATTCAAGAACATGAAGAAAAATTTATTCCATTTCAAGAGCATGAAGAACAAGTTATTTTTTCTTCAAGAACATAATAGATCTCAGGGATGTTTGGGCAAAAGGTTACCTTAGAAGATAACAAAACCACCAAGATCTCCTCCTTCTCTATCCAAGTCACTCCTCACTCTAGGATTAAGATTTTCTGGTCTTGGGAGAGGTTAAGGGTCAAAGAGAGGGATTTTTATAGGGGGTGGAAGCATGCCCTCCTCTTAAAAAGTGGAGTATGGGTTAAAATTATTTTTCAGAATGTCAGTGAATGTTCAAGTACTTTGGAGGCAAACGTTCAAGTACTATTTACACAGTGGATCAAAGGGTTTATGCGTATGTTTGTGTATTACCCAATGGTACAAAGACTAGTCAACGAACGCTCAAGGTGGTCCCCCTAGCAAATGCCTACACTAAAGTTAAGGGCGAACATTCGGATGGTCCCCTTGGCAAACGTTTAGGCATAGAATAAAAGTTATGGTATTCTTTGGAAAATTTCAAGGGATTTAGATCACTGATAAGGGGTTTAGGTTTTTGGTATAAAACCTTTGGATGACGTGTTTTATGAAATTGTTTTGTTACGTTTGGGTAAATCATTAGTCTTTTAAAACCAATGATTTTTTGGGGTATTACACTTGCAGAGGTATATTTGACATAGAAGTCAACATGTAACATTGAGTCATCTCTGTTTAACCTTAGCCAATGAGTATATCATTGCTAATCCTTTTGAGAGACCTTCAAAATTGGAATATCTGGATATGGCTAAGAAAACACACATGCATTTCTTTTATCCTTAAGTACTTTATCCAAATTACATTTCCAGACAACGTAACTTGGTTCAGTCAAATCAATAACATAAACATAAAGTAGTTAATTAAGAAGAAGCAAAATGAAGACATTCTAGTTTTGACAAAATATTTAAATTTGAGCATATATCAGGCATATAATTTAACCAATAAATAAAATATGTAAACCCAATCCAAAAACATATAATATTTTAAAAGCTTCGGATACCCAATCTTGTAATTAAAAACACCCTCTATAGGGAGTAGGGCCCACGACCAAGGTGAAGTGTCCTCAATTACGTGGACTTAGGCGAGACTAACATCTCATCATTAATGTTATTACCCCATTAATGACATTCGTGTTTTGCAGTCTCTAAACTCAAGATAACATAGCTCATTAATTTGGGAGATTAATTAATATCTTAGACCAGTCAAGTGTTTACCGTCAATTAGATTTGATATGGTTGCTTTATTGGCTCCACATTGGTATGGTCGCCATCAATGCGTAACCAGTCTCATCCATCGAAATCTACTCTTAATCCACGAAGGAGACACCCTCTGTAGGGAGCAAGGCCCATGGCCTAAGCGAGGTACTGTTACTTCATCGTTTATGACAGACTTATGACGAAGACTACTATTCATAACCTGAATCTCCCACTTGATATTTTAAAAATTTATGGGTTGTTTTAGTGGTTGCAATTCCTTTACAACTTAAGATCTTTTCACTTCTGTTTTAAAAAGAAACAATTTTTCTTAATTAAATTAGGAACCTTAACCATATCCATATATATATATATATATATATATATATATTTTTATGTCTAATAGACCAAATTTCAACTTCTGAAAAGTTATTGATAATTTGTCCATTAATAGCATGGTAGTCTTTCCTAAACCATAAACTCTAAACCCTAAAGAATTCATAAGAAAACATTGTATACTTTCGTACTCTTTAGGCATAAACTTGAAAATCAATTTTAAGAATATATAGCTAAACTTTATGAAATTAATAATGTGAAAATTTTCTTTTATGTTGCCAATACGTTGTATCAGGTATACAATATATTCGATAATCAAAATTTCATAAATATTTAATTATCACACGAAATAGATTTTTACAAAACAAATATGCTTGCAGGATTTTCTGAATTCCAAATCTGTCCACAAATGTTCAACGGATCATAACTCTTTCAGTATCACTTGAAACATAAATCTGTTTGGACCATTGCGTCAAACACAATATTTACATGTGAAAACAGGTGCCCAAATATTTGTAGGACTTGTCTATAGCATCAGATCTAAAATTGTAATTCTCACAGGTCTACTGCAGAAATCCAGAATTTCAGACCCGTCGATGAATATTAAAATGGTCATATCTCTTTCAATAAAAATTGAAACACGATTCCATTTAGACCAAAACATCGACCACGGTTTTTACATGCAAGAACAAGTATTAAACAATTTTTATGACTTACCTAAAAAAATCAGTTAAAAATTGTATTCCCTACGGGCCTTGTAGAAAAACTGCAATTACTTTGTCCTAAATGCGCGCTAAATTCAATTAAAAATAGCAAATGAATTCCAAACGACTTGAAATTTTGCAGTTTAGATCCTAACATGTTATAGAACATGTTATGGGTCTTATATGAATTTTTAAGTCTTTGGAAGTTCCCGAAAAAATTTCGAATTTAGCAAATAAAAAACTGAAAAATAGTTTTCTATTTACTACGTTCTTCACCATACTTTCAATAAAGTTGGAATTTATACCAATTGTTAGGAATAGGATTCTAAATCAAACTTTGAGCAGCGGAATAAATCGAATTCCTTGTCCAAGAATCTTTTATGAAGAACATGTGAAGAACAATTGATATTTCAAATTAAATTGCAAGAACGAAGAACACTTACTTGAAAATCAATGGCCACTCCTGGCTTTCGGCAAAAATAATTTTGCTTTTCCAAGAACATGTTGTTTCTTGTTCAAGAACACGAAGAACAATTTCTTATTTTTTCAAGAACATGAAGAACAATTTGGGCTAAGATGCACTCAATCCCACTTATGATGCACTCAAGCACACCTACGCACTTGACAGATTTGCGATCTTATCTTGCAGGGTGATTTTGGCATAGCAAACATCACACTCATAGCCATATTTAATGTAATCCTATGACCTTTCACATGCATAACAAATACGATGAACTTGGTAATAAGCATGTAAAAGACATTTTATATGTTATATACTCAAATCTTTTAATCAGTAAGTTGTATAACATATATTCATTACAAACATTTGAATGTCACTATAGATATAAAATCATTGAAATTAAGAACACAATCCCAACATTATTATTGCAGTTCGATCGGGTGTCTTGGGTTGCTATTAGTTGGTGTTTGATGATATATAGCTTGAGAAGGTGGGTTGCTTTAGGAGTCAAAGTTTTGGATCGACTTGAAGGAGTCGTGGTTGGATGAAGAGGGCTGTCTTTGTGGGTGGCGGATGATGGTTAAATTTGGTGATTTAATGAGTTGGGATGTAAATATCGGGGTGGCCGATAGAATGGAGAAAGGCTTTAATTTGTTGAATGTGTTATGAGGCTATTCTATAAAGTTGAACACTATTATAACCATAGATAAGAGCTTTCATGCACTACAATATATGCCCATACCATATATACTCATTTACTTTACTAACCCATCATTAATCTCATTATAACACAATATCAAGCCATGTAGATCTACATTAAACCTATCTATATATTAAGCAGTAGATTAACCACTAGAAGGGGGAGGGGGCATTGCAAAAATTAAAATATTGAGAGAATTAAAAGGGGGACACTGTAATATTATGGTAATTAGAGGAGGATCAAATGTAGTTTTCCCTATAGTCTATTTAGTAGACTCAACAGCTATATATATAACTTGGATGATGTGTGTGTGTGTTTTTTTTTTTGACAACTATTGATCTAATGGTTATTTTTATTGTCACGTTATCGAGCTGTATAACATTTATATAAAAATCTACTAAATGACATTACTCATATATATATATATATGATTATGCTTTAAAAGCAATTTGACTTTAGAAAATGAAACGGACATCACAAATAACACCAAACCCCCAAACGATTGGCCCCAAACTAGCTACTTGCAGCTGGCCACTCACCTCCACAATGATCATAAACTATAAAATCGTTTTAACTAATTCTCATTTGAATCCTTAATTAGTTGCAAACACAGTTGACCTTTGCCTTAATTTTAATATATATATATTTCGCTAGTGACCTAGCACGCCTTTTATAAAACTAATATCTCTTTTGTTCTATTCCCAGCCATACCCATGCTGTGCATGCATAGGCTATATGTATGCGCAACTACACCAATATCCCCTAGTTTGCTTAATTCTACGCACTCATCACCCATCACCAATTTTCATCGATGCCCATCACGTATATATACCATGCATTGATCACCATGCATGCATACAACTGCCTCTGTTGCTTAATGTCCCAAATTAACGATTTATTTTATGCCTTCTTCTTGAAAAATTACAAATTAAAATTCCGAGATATATATTTTCAAGTAATACTATTAGTACTACTCTCTTATACGGTTGTCATATAACTATATATATATATATATATATATGTATATCACCAACAATATTATAAATAAGAAAAGTGAAGCTAAAAGCAATTAGTAGATATGGATGGAATCATGGAAATAAGAAAAAAGTTACCTACTTTTTAGTGGTAGGTGATCATGTCATGTGAAGAAACATCTATTAATTACTTGCATATATTCAAGAAAAGTGAAAGCATTCAACCTTAAATTTGTATGCATTCAACCTTAAAATTATTCCAAGGTACTTTCAACGTCGGCTTTACTAGAAAATCTATATATATACGCCATCTTGTAGGGAAACAAACACATATATAAATATATTGGGAAAGATACAAATGATTAAGATAAAACACGGAGGAACGTTCCTTTGTCGCTATGGAAATGGAGGAGGATATATATTCTTGGCTGGTCCACTCCCTGCAGGTGCATGGGCTCTTCTCTCATCACCTTTTATATTTTCTCATTTCTCACCATATTTATAAATATATATTAAAAGGAAGTTAACTGTTCATATATATATATATATGACCCTTAATTACCATGCATGACTGATATATTTGCGCGCCTCCCCTAACCCAAGAACAAAAGAGGTTGTCCCCCCACCCCCCCCC
>CM017325.1:29177677-29312096 GCA_006937295.1 Carpinus fangiana
GCATGAAAAAAAGAAAAAAGAAAAAGTATTTTTCTTCAATTGAGTCAGTACATTTTTGTTTGAAGGGAGTCAGTAAATGTTCGTTGTATCTAAATCGAACCTGAATTATGTTAATTGTCTGAACAAACTTGCATGAACTCAAACTTTTCAAATTTAAGTTGATTTTCTTTTCAAAATTTGTTCACAAACAAATTGAACTAGATTTTTAGGTTTATCATGTTACAATTGATTATGATTATCTTTTTTTATTTTCTACTCTTACCCTCAATGAAATTTATGCCAGCCACTAGATGACCCCAATAAAATTCCCATTTGGAAAAAATGAAAATTACAAGTAAACTATCATTAATACTACTAAGGATCAAGAATATTGGGAACATTAAAGTTTCACCAAATTTAGGAAAGCAATTTATGAAAAGAAGCAGAATAAATAAATAACTGGCTACAAAAAATACGGCCAGACAGTCTGTGGTTGAGGTAAAAACAAAAAAAGAAGGAAAAAAAAGTGAGTTGAAGAAATTTACATCATGTTGATCATGATCAATTACAAAATACCTTGCCTTGATCATTAGAATCCAAACACATGTACGAAAAATCCAATTTATGAGGGTCCAAAAATGTGAATCTCGATGGTTTGAGTTTCGAAGTTACCAGTATATATATAGTACATGAAAATGATTTTTATAAATAGACAAAAACCATTAAAATGACAACATGGGTCCATGTCCTACTGTTATGGAAAACACTTGTGGGTTATGATTAATCTTAATTAAGTTAATTAATGCATATATCTACAACTGTTAGGCATGCATTATGCATAGATCGAAAGAGCAAGACAGCAAGTGCCAGTACTTTTCTATTGTATCTAAAAGAGATCTGGGTCGTCCCAAACAACACAGCTGCGTACGTTATTGATGAATTAATGTTCAGTTGTAATGAAGAGAAACCTGATGATCACATGCAATTCCATTGGGTTTGTATTTTAACTCTCTTTATGGATCGTTTAAGATTTCTAGTACTCCTTTATTATTTGATATATATTGTTGCAGGTGGCGGGGGCACCTGCTACAAATGATAGATAATGATTGCCATTTAAGCTAGCTAGCTCTAGTAATATCTTAAACAATAATAACATCTAATTATCTCATCTATTAATTAATTGCTATATTTTCATCTGTTTTTAAATGGATATATATATTTTATCCATTTAAGGGTTTAAACTTTAAAGTCACCCTTTCATATCAGTGATGTGGGGGCTATCATTTTGTAGAGACCACTAATAATATTGTAGCCATCGTACAACTTTACATGATAGTGAAAACTATCGTACAATTCACACACATTTAAAGTGAAGTGGCACTTTGCTAATTAAGCCTGCCCATCAAGGGGAAAACTTTGTATCACTATCTCATATATATAGATAACCTTTGTCGAAAACTTTGGAGATTTTAGATTCTGGAGAAAACTTTTATGAACAAATACATGCAATATATAACAATTAATGATGGGTCGGTCGTCGGCTACGCAATTCAGAAAGACAAGTTTATCTACAAGTAGAGCTGTACAAGATTAATCCAAGTGTGTATATACATATACTTTGGGATTCAAAGATGTGTTGGGTTGATGAGCTGATTGTATGAAATAAACCAACTCTTTTACTAAGAAAATGTATTAATGTTTTGGTTGAATATCAAAGAGATAAATTAAATGAAGTATATGTAGAGTTGTTCAAGAACTGCTACAAATGAGTTCTAGAGCATATTGCAATAGAGTTTCACTCGATCCCCATGTTCCATGATTTACACAAATTAAACTCCAGCTAGGTGTTCTTCCATGCTTAATTTAAACAGAAATCTGGGAGCTGAGTTTGGGGGGGGGGGGGGGNGGGGGGGGGGGGGCACCCCAGTTTTATCGTACAACTCCAGTACAACATTTCTGAGTCTTCTGTGTTTGAGATGAAGATACATAAGAATTCAACAGCTAATTATTAAGACATCATATCATCCAATTTGATCATCTTTAAAAATTCTAGTTAATTTGTCAATTTTATCATATTCTTGATGGGAGTTGGGTAATGAACATGGATCGATCCTTGATATACATGAAGAGAAGAAATAATGGGAGGCGACAGGGATCTAGGGTCATGGAAGCACTCACCCAACTACTTGACATATCTTGAAGGGGTCTTTTGGATCTATTATTACACAAAATATGAAAACGGGCCCTCCCTTCCCCATGAGAAGAGTGAGCCATCCCTTTCATGATCCAGCTTCAGATATTAAGATGGAAATTCTCTGCACAGATCCATCTCTGATACCCAATATTTCAAATGGGTGCAGTACCACTGACCCACGAATGCAGTGAGTGATGGAAAAAGCAGCTTGCAGGGGATCGAAGAGGACACCCACCACTTCTTTCAATTCTTCCCTTTCTCTTTCTCTTTCTCTTAATAATACTTTGCATGCATTTGTTCCATTTAAATCCCACTTTAAAACATGTTATAAACCCACCATTAATTTGTTTGCATCGATCTAACTGTAACTGTTCTGCCAATTAATTAAAGAGTTTACAGAACCCAAAATCCAAGAAAAGGGAAAGGGCTGTGGCCTGTGGGCAGGGGATATTCATATATATATATATATATATGTGGTTTAAGTTTTGTAGGCTAATTTGGCAAAGAAAATAATAATAATAATTAATAGTAATGGCGGTCATTTCTCAATTTACTGTTCAGAGTGTTTAGGGTTAAACCAGTTGTAAACGTGTTAGGGTTAGACAGATAAATAGGGGGACCTAGGGTTTCAAAGCTTTGCCTACTTAAACATCCCACCCTCCAGCATCGCACGTGCTGTCCACGCACCAATCGCAACTCCTTTATGTGCAAAGGCATGAGCATCTTTGGCCCTACTTGACACGACAGCCACAAACGAAGAAATGACACTCCTCCTAACAGAGCGTGCAAAGAACGCGTGGGAATAGTATGCTTTTTTTAGTACTTACCTTTTTATTATTATTATTTTTTTACGGTTCCTCTCTAGGGTTTCCTTTTGCTGTCTCACACCATAATATGGTTTGTGATAAGAACCGCACATTACTGACACTTGTAAGTCCCCCATTGGCCCTCCACTGCCGCTCTCCTCACTTTCCCCCATTCTCTCTCTCTCTCTCTCTCTCTCTCCGGTTTTTACTTTATTTATTTATTTATTTTTATTTTGGTTGTATTATGTTTATGTGTGTATTATGTCTCAGTCTGACATGGCACGGCATGGATGATTTTAATACAACAAAGCCTCATTTCAAGGGCAAAAGATAAAAACTCTCTCTCTCTCTCTCTCTCTCTCTCTCTCCAAAGGATCGAAAACCTCTCCGGCTCTCTCTCTCTAGGGTTTCTCCAAAGTTCGCACTCAAATTCTAAGCAGGCAGCTTCGAATCCCATCCCGCAGCTGAGCGCCACATCTTCCTCGTCGAAATCGCTCTCTTTTAATACCATTTCTTCGCCGCGCCGTGGGGAATCGGAGACGAACAGATACGGCGTCGTCCTTTGTGGTCGTCGATTGAGTTAAAAGGTGAGTTTGATGGATTTAATTACTCCTTACTCCCTTGGTTTGGAAGTGGATGTTTGGTTTTGTTTTGATCGGTACGTACGAGGTTTAGTTTGAGGTGGAGGTGGGTTATCCAAGTGATTTAGGTCATTTCACTGTGTTTATTAGTACGTCAACTCCACCCTTTACTTTGTCTTTTCCTATCTGGGTTTTGTTTTAAGGTTTAATTTCAGTGCTTTTTTGATATTTTATGTCCTCTTTTTTTTATTGCTTTTCTTTTAGTAACTACTGTTAACTGTTCTCTAGCTAGCTGTAAATTGGTAAGCAATTAAATACCATAACAATTTATCGGTCACGTTAACTTCATGCTTTTATGATTTCATTTCGACAAAACTAGAGGTGGGTTTGTGGGAATTATAATATTCTTGGGAAGTTGACGCAACTTTTCTTGATGTGAAGAGATGTATCCGAAACCCTAATTTGTGCTTTGTCATGATATGGGTATTGATTTTATGATTTGCTTCCAACATTGTGTGGATGGGTCTAACTTCTTGATTTATTGGATTGTTTGAGAAGCATGAAATTAGACTGCAAACGTCTTTATATGTTTGTTTTTTGTGGAAAGGAAAACTAGGGTTTTTAATTTATTACCCAAATATGGTATGTTGTATATACCTGGAGATTGTTATCTCTTGTGCCAAATAACTGTTATATATATAGAGTGTTTTTAGTTTCTCAACATTTTCCTCAATGAATATTTTCTCTTCAGTACTTTTGATTTCTTAGTGGTGTGCAAATTAAACCCTAACATGTATATATGTTTGTTTGGGACTTTGCTTAAGATCTTGTCACATGTACCTTACAACTTTGAAGTGTGTTCATGTCTGTCAATTTCATTACTACCATACATGCATATTGTAATTCAAGCATGTGATAACGATGCCACTTACTTATTAATTTTTCATTGTGCATGCGTAGGAAATCTTGTATTTTGCATGTTGTGGGGTTATATACTCACATGGAGAGGAGTATTGTGGTGGACGGGAGTCATTGTAAGAGAAATTCCAGTACTGTCTCCAAGTCTGAGGGATCGTTTATTCAGATTGACTCGATATCAATAGATCTTGTCAGTGCTAAGGATAACAGTGATCATGCTGGAAAGTGTGAGCATTTCTCTATTCGGTAAGTCTTGATCCTAATTATGTATTGATCTTTCATATTTGTTTTAACTTCCCAGATATATGGCAATGATTCAAAACCAGGTATATTCTGAAGTGTGTATGAGAGAGAGAGAGAGAGAGAGAGAGAGAGAGAGAGAGAAATGTGATCTTCCTTATGGGAACCATGTGGTTGGCATTGTTGTTATGCTGGCTGCTTGTTGGTTGGCCTGGTTGTTATGCTAAGTTACTTGTTTCTAATTGTTCACAAAGACTGTCGATCTGTAAACTTACTTCTCTTCAGCAGATTAATGATTGTTCAAGTTTCAATATGTATTGTTAGAGGATTAATAGATTTGAATCCGCTAGGTCTTGTAATTTTCGTTTCAATCGAGCTATATATGTTGTCATCTATTGGAGAGAAAAGTAAATTGATTTAGTTTATATATCTTTATTCACTGGGATGCTACACAGAAAGGTACTTATATAGGATATTAAATAGAACATACAAATTTTTGGACTAACCAAGTGCAGCATGGAGTATCATTAAGATTCTTTATGGAAGTTTTCCTCATAAAGTTTGTCCATTTGAATGCAGTGGATATGTCTCTGAGATTCGCAAAAAAGATTGGAAGATAGGTCATCCATTTTCTTTAGAGGGTGACCGGAATGATCAGCCTCAGGAGCAAACATCTTTTCTTCCCCCTTTAGATGTTCCAAAATTCAGATGGTGGCGTTGCCAAAATTGTCTGAGTGAGGTTGCTGCCAAAGATAATGGAACAGTCTTTAAATGTTGTAGCACTGAATGTAGATCCAATAGCACTTGTTCCCATGTGGGGGGCAGTGCTGCTGTGCTTCTTTCAGGTTTCCAGCAGGTTCCCAAGCTAGTCCAAAATGGAAGACCAGTACTTGAGGCCAATAATTCTAAATTGAGCAATGACGACCATCTTTTATTATGTAGTGATAAGAAAAATAAGAAGGCTGAAGTTGCACAAGGCACTATTAAAGGTACAACTCAATCCAGCTCAGTTCTAATGCAATATCTTGTAGACTATTTAGTGTTTGGTTCATGTCCTATGTTTTCTCCAGGCCATGACATTGGTTCAGAAGATAATGTTAAGCAGGAAGTCTCCAAACTAACAAGTACTGTTTCAGAAGTTAATTCAAGCATGATACCAGAACGGCACACAAAGGACGCAGGTAATTTTGCTATTAATTATGAACCATACAAGCAACATTTATGCTACATATATATCACACTAATAATGCTTCTTCTTTGAAAAACAGTGGCTCTCAAATCAAAATGCAATGGGTCTATTGAATTTTTTGAGCCAGGCAGTGGGAGGCATGGAGTTGCTGATGGTAACCTCAAATGCATAGTTAAGGATTCTGCTGAACCTTTTCATGCAGGAACACAGGCTTCTCCCAGTGATCAATGCATAGAGTTAACAAAAACCTGTCAGACGTTTGGGTTAGGCAGTATTGTTGATGGGGTGCCTAATGCTGTCAAAGCTCATACAAATGGACATCCTGTGCTGGAATTAGATGAGTTTGATCATGAAGCATCTGAAAGTGCTGAAGTTATGGTTGACGATCATCTAGATAAGTCAAGTTATTTTCATCGTAGAAAAACTCGAAAGGTGCGTCTGCTGACTGAGTTATTGTGTGAAAATGGTGATGCAAAGAATGATCACATTGAGGCAGATAATTCTCCATCCAATAGAAACCCTGATGCATTTGCAGGGTTTCATGCAATTTCTGTTCCCCAAGGTCAGTTGGCCATCCAAGGAAATGTTAAAAAGGGAATGGGTCAGAATAGGAAGAGGAAGTTGCTTCAGGATGAAGAGTGGATACCTTCAGAAGTGATCCCTCCAAATAATTTGAATAAAAAAGTTCAGACATGGAAGGGAGATTCAGAAGCAACTGATGCAATTATGGTTAATGAATTTGAAGATGCAATTGCAGGAGTAGGTTTAAAAACTGATATGAAGATCCATCCGAGAAAAAGTACAAATGATAGAAGTTCTGCTATAGGAAAGAATAAATATAAAAAGATCCAAGTTTCTGATGCATCTTTGTCTTTGGCGCCACCCCAAGTAAATGTACAAAAAGAAATCCAGGACAAAATTGGAAATACAAGTGAGAGCAATTCTGCTGATATTGTTTCTTTCAGATTAGCTCATGATGGATTCACAGGCAGAGGAATGAATCCTTGTCAATTTCTTGCTCTAAGAACAGAGACAAGACCTGATATGTGCCAGAACAAGAACAAGAATCCACAAGTGGATGGAGTGGCAGCTTCTCTATTTCCTTGGACTAATGGCATGCTCAGAAATGATCCATTTACACGGAAAAATGTAGATTTCATGCAAACAGGATCTGTAACTGTTCCGTTTCAATCACCACAAGATTCATCCGCTGAAAAAGGGTTGCATCTTTCAGTTAACAGCATTTTGGCTGCACAAAGATATGACACAGAATTTATTCCTCGAGTAGAAGATGGTCTACCTTCCTTATCACGTTGGCAAGATGGTACTCCCACAGTAGATCAGGTTATGAGGAAAAATATAGAGATCAACAATGTTGGAGATCCAAATATTCCATCTAGATCTCCACCAGATGCCTTTTTCAGTAAAGGAGTAAATTGCGAATACAGCACCTTTAGATTGCCTCTTCCGGATGGGATTCAAAACTGCACCTCTTGGGTTGAGGATGGGGGGGGTTCTCAAAGTCACCAAATGGTATGAGTCATTCTTTCTCCTCGCTATTTGGATTGTTTTATTTCATGAGTTCATTTGCCTGATTGTGCCTTTTGGAGCTGCAATTCGTTCATGAATTAATTTTTCATGTGGTCCACAATCACCCTCAATGTATGATCGATCCATATTGGCACTGAAGCTGTTGTTTGGGTTTTTTAAGCTAAATCATTATTTTTGACTTGTTGAGTCAGGAGAAGTTCTTACCAGCTAAGAACATTATAAAATGGAAAGATCAACAATTCTGACTAGAGTATTGCATTAGTTAAATGCTATTAAGCGTTTAGTTCTAGTTGGCCCTGTCCTTTCATGAACAAAGTCCCATCAAATTGATCTCAAATATTATGGATGGAACCAACCCCTTTCCCCTTTATCCCTCTCTCTATCCAAAGAAACTTTGCCAGCTGCTGCAGCTGTTCCCTTCAATGAGTGAGCCACCTCTTACTTAATTGAATAGAACCTTAGTCGGGGAAACTCAGCAACTTGATCAATGAAGAATCTACAACGCTCATTTGCAAACAGGACTTCATGCTATGCCACAAGGAGATGGACAGTTGAAGTTGGCTTGCTTAAAGATGCTCCACCTCAAGAAGACGTTGAAAGCGGCCAGCCCATAAATGAATAAGAAATGAGAATAAAAATTCTGATATTGGTGTCTGTCTGAATGTGCTTTGCTCATTTCCATTTAAATCATGCACACAATGATTAGTTACTTGTCATTGCAATATAGAAAAGGCACTGTGGTAGAAATAATTGAGGTTAAATTGTGATTGGATTTTACTTTTAAAATAACTCACACCTCCCAAAACAAAGAAGATTTTGCTTTTCTTTGCTCTTTCTCCATTTGATATTTAGTTTAAATGTTATGGCACTTGTAGTGCAAACCTTGTAAGTACCTTAACCAAGATATTATATTACATGTTACGTCTTCAGGTAATGATTTTTTTTTTTTTCCATTTTATTTCTCTTTCCTGTAAAGTAAATTAAGTCATTTCACCTAATGAGAACTCCTATGAACTTCATGCTTAATAGGAAATTATCAAGTCTTCTATGTTTTGTTTAAATTGTCATTACCTTTATAATGCAGACCCCAATTTCTTTATTTATTTGTTAAAGATCCAAACCAAAAGCTTAAGTTAATAGGTAGAAAGGCCCAACAAGTACATATCTTCAGCACACATCCAAACAGGCATGGTGACTTGACCGAAATGAAGGCAAAGAGGGTCTGGCACGTGGAGTGAACATAACAAATAAATCAGACTTTGCTACCATGTTAAATCATTGAACCCAAAAGCTCAAGCTAGCAGTTGAAGAGTCCCAACAAGTTCATTTGCCTATAACCAAGTACACACCCAACTAATCATCTTTAAACAACTCCATTATAGCATATACAATACAAGTTCATAGAACTTTTAAGATGTTGCATGTGGTGGTCATCACCAAATAATTTGTTTACTGTATCTTAGCCTTCATAAACTAATTTATGCATACAGATGATTATCCATTCTCTCTAATGATATTTCATATAGAGCAATGTTTAGAGTGATAAATAGGATCAGTTTGTGCATAGCCTAAATGTTAACTTGTCATGTTGTAAATGTTTGCATAAGTCTCATATTTATATACTTATGTGTGAGTAAATGCTTCTCACCTTTGTGGTCATTCTGTTCATCTTTGTGTCTACAACTGATATGATGAAATGCTTCAGAGTAAAGCTTTTTTGGATAAAATATATAAATACTTATATATTTTTTTGCAGGATTATTCTGGGGTGAGCAACATTGAAAAAACTATTAAAGCTCTGGAACATTCAACTGTTGGGAAGAAAAATAGTAACCAAAAAGCTGACAAGGTGTCTGAGCAGGGAGCTTCAGATGACATACCCATGGAAATTGTTGAGCTCATGGCAAAAAATCAGTATGAGAGGTGTCTTCATGATGCTGAAAATAAGAAACACCTGTTGGAAACAACAAATAATTCAAGAAATGTTCAGATGATGGATTGTACTAATGCATATGGTAATGGGGAGTTGAGACTATTACAGGGGGAAATTACTCGGAAGCGAAAATCTCAGCCAAGGAATGGGAGGAATGGCATAATCACAAAAGACAAAAATGTGGGACCTACCAAACAAAAGTCGGTTGATTACTTTTCTCAAATTGATAGAAACCACATGAATGTGAGCTACCTGGATCAAACTCAGACTCCTACAGGGTTTAGGTCTTTTGCTCAGTCCCAAAAGAAGCCATCAAGTGGAGTCCAATTTTCTGCTAGCAGTTCCAGCAGACACAGTAGTGGTCAGAATTGCAAATGGAATGGGGCTATGGTGGGGCACGGGCCTTCTCATGCTAGTTTGCAGGCCTTGGGAGGATGTAACACACACCAGACAGTTCCACAACGTAGTGAAGCAGCAGTTCATCTTTGGTCAACCTTGAATCCAAATCAAATGCAATTTGGCTATAAAATGCCTCAAAAGGGTGTAGCTCAGTCTACTAACATAGATATGCTTTCACACTGTCCCGATTCACTTCATATGGGGAATATGAACAGCGATAATGGTCTGAAGTTTTTGAATTTAAATCCTACCAGCCTTGATAAGCACAATATGAACTGTGGGTCTGAAACTTTCAGCCGAACTAATGCAGAGTACCCATTGGCTTGCAAACATAATGGAATTGGGCTTCCTCAAAATTTGATGGGGTCGTTAGATCTCTATTCTAATGAAACCATACCAGCAATGCATTTGCTCAGCCTCATGGATCCAGGGATGCGGTCAGGGCCTACCTTCAATATGAGTGGAACACCAGAGTTCCCCAAGAGACCTTCCTTTCCTCATGATCATAAATCTGAGTTTCCCAGGATGGAGATTGGTACATATAAGACCACGGATTCCATGAAACCGCCATCATCTAACTATTGTGCTAAAAGTCACTTTTCTGAGAAGTCTCATGGCTGTTTTCATTGCACACAACCAGTTTGTGCGCCTGCTTCTTCATTTCAACACAATAAAGGCCTCCAAAGGGCTACTAATTTTACTGGCCAGGTTGCCTTGAAGTCTCGAGAGAAAGACAAGACAAAAAGCTCTAATCCATCCACGAAGAACAGAGATCATAGATCCGAAAATTTTGTATTCCCCAGTAGTAGTTTAGGCACAAATCATGGAGCTGTTCCTGTCCATAGTGTGCAGAAAAGGTTCTTCCTTGATGCATCTGCTTCTACGTTGCCATATCACAGAATGGAGAATTCAACTCTACTTCCGAAAAACACTTCTGTGTCCGAAATGTGCAGTATTAACATGAATCCGGCTGATTTTTGCATGCCAAGAAAAGGAAGTATATACATGATTAGAGGTGAAGATCTAAAATTTGGAAAGGTGGTTCCTACTCAAAGCAGGCCTGGCTTAGTTAATTTGGACGGGCGCAAGCGGCATAGGAAGCACAATACTGTAAAAGAACGTTTACAACATTGAATTCTGTGAGAGTTCCCGAAATTCATACCGGTAGTAGTACTTCAAAACCTCCTTATTATCTTTCTCGTTAACTTCTTTGAGCTGACACTGTAGGTGCATTTTTTTTTTTTTTCATTAGCTGGTTCTTTTCTGCATATTAATAACCAATTTTTTATTTTTTCTTTTAATTGCATCAGGTGAAGCCTTAAATGTCTTGGCAGCTGCTGTAAATTGAGAATGTCTTTTTTGAGGATTTTGCAGTCATATATTTTCACAGAGCTGATTGTTGATGATGTACTTTTCACATACAGTCATCCTTGGCATTTTCCATGTCCAAAGCTAAGCTGTGAAAGCCATGCTGGTGCAAATTAAGGCCTGTATATAAAGTACATATACCCCCCCAAGTCCTCTACAAAGTTTATAATGTATGAGATGTATGTTGGTGTGAGTCACAAGGTTATGTATAATCATCCTCAAGATTGCCCTTTAGTTTTAGGAAGGGTTCACTTTCATACTTGTGTTTCAATTCAACCTCTGCCCCAATATCAGTGGTCAAGAAGTAGTAGGAGTGGAAACGAATAGGTAGTATGAGGATAACCCTAAGGGGATATCATCACTTATCAATTAATAACTTCTTGTTGATAGTAAGGAGAGACAATGTGTCGCTTATGAGAGAATGAATCATGGGAATACGAGTTATTATAAGATATAATGGACTACATTTTCTTCTGTACAATTTCATGACTTTGCTTACCATATTTATCTAGTTTTGTGTGAATACAAGCGCGTTTTGCAATTATGAAGTACAATTTTTTAATGGGTATAAGATCATCTTGTATTTTTTAATCTTTCTTTCTAAGCAAGATTGCATTAATAAAAGAAAAAGAAATACAGAAGGAGGTGGGACTTCATGACATTCATTACAGTATAATAAAGAACATATAAAAAGACCACCAAGGTGGTAGTTGAGTTGGTAAAGCAGCAGGGGATAGGGTTCAATTTCCCCCCTCATTTCTTCCTAGTGGTCATGGGTTCGAATCCGCTTGCGGTAGTAGTCCGCGAACCAGATGCTACTAAGATGGGGCTTTACCAACTTGCACTTACCGAATATTCCACAGCGGGTGGGAACCCCGATGGTCACGCCCAAGGAGAGAAATTACACTGGTTGCCCATTCCCGCATTTTTAATTAGAAAAAAAAAAAGAACGTATAGAAAGAAAATTGAAGATGGGACAAATAAATGACGCGGTCTAGTGGATTTTCGCACGTAGATTAGGAAAAAGATTGTTGAAAATGGCAGTTTTTGAGGCAGTTGAATGAATGGGCTACTCGATCGGATGCCTAAAAAATACTAAAATTTTTGTAGCGAGATAATACTAAGACATACATTTTTATTTTCGCTTTATGAGACGTAGTTCATAACTGATTGATCTACTCTTTGGAAACCATAGACATTTTTATTAGATGCCATGTGGTTGACGGTCAGGAGACATCGAATCTAGATCTGGCAGGTCTTTATAGGTAAAAATGAAAACCGGCTATAGAAAGGCAGAAGATCGAAGAGAAGGCAAATTAAGGAGGGAGTTCGATCGAGATGATGCATAGGAAAACCAAGAATCTACCCGGAAAAATCAAATAGTGGTGGTGTGCATGTAGCCTAGCTAGAAGAGCCAAGGTGGACGCGGATATTGGACAGTGAATCTAATCTGGCTTTAAAACACAAACAAAAAGAAAATTGAAAGAGGAATTGAAGGAGATCGGGAGGAGATAGAAGGTCGATCTCTCACTAGAAATGGAAAATTGTGGCTATATATATATATATATATATATGGGTGTAACTAAATGTTGAATAGAGTTAATTAAGTGGATGTGGCCGGCCTGGGCATATGCTTTACCTATTTTTGTGGTTTGCTGACACGAGAAAGGGACCCAAAATCTGTGGCCAAATTTTGACGGCCTTTTTGCTAAATAGGGAGTTGTAAATCATTTGGTCATAAAAGCACCAAGTGTTAGATATTTACCATTAATTATATATATATATATATATATATATATATATATGAATATCATCATGGTTACGCTAATTTCGGCAATTAGGGCAATGTTGCCTTTTTCTTTGTTTTTGGCTCTTAACTTGATGCTGCTAGCTCTTCATTTAGGCCTTGTTCTTGACTGTGCATGATTTCATTTTGTCATAAGAAATTTTGAACTTATTGTGTGAGATGTACGTGGTATTTATTTCAAATATATATATATATATATATATATTGTCTTGAGGCGTAAGAGCATTTACATTGAACTAGCCATTTTTTCAGTTAAAATTTGGTCAAATAACTCGGATCATTTTTTTTTTTTCAGTTTTGCTAAGCACTTTTCAAAAGTACCACGTCAATCTCTCTAAATCTTTTTCTATTATATTTAAATATTATTATCTATTCTTACTTTACACTTTAGCCTTTACTCCAAGTCTCCAACGTACAGCCACATTCTAGTTCTTTAAAATCAAAAGAACCTTTATATATAGACTAGATTAAGCAACAAAAAAAAATCACAATTAATGTACATAACAAAGAAAACAGGACCTTTATGACTACAATGTGATTTTTGCAAAGAATCAGGCTTAGTCTGCATGTTTTCCAGACAACACGAGGGGAAATACAAAAAGGAGCAAGTTATATATATATATATATATATATATATTATGTTTACTAATGCTTGAAATAGTTTAATAACATGTCTATAAGGGACGTTTTATTGTGCAAATGCCCCCACTATAAGAAGGGAGTACTTACCCATGTGGGCGCCCCCTTTTCCAAAAGGGGGCACTTGCACAAAGTCAAAGGCCCTCTTCTCATACTAGCAACGCTTTGCTTAAAATGCTCCATTTTGGTGGCTTTTTCACTGAAAAATCTTATCTAAATTGAATTCCAGTCGCTATCTTTTGAGACGTGCCCCAAGTGCTCATATTCAAGCATTTCTAAATCAATTTGGGCTTTTGGTTTTTTTTTTTTTTTTTTTTTTTTTTTTTTTTTTTTTTTTTTTTTTGGTAGTGATGACCCAACAAATCAAGAAGAATAAAATTGAAAGAAAAAGAAAGAAAAAAAAGAAAAAAAAAAATCAAAGAAACATTGTTAAAATTACAATGATCAAAAACAAAATTCTCAAGCAAAACACATTGAAACCATTCAATTTATTGGAGAGCAATGGCAAACAAGAAGATAAGAAACTGATTTACTACAACAAGACAAGAAGAAGAAAAATCGTACGTACTTGTGCTAGCTAGCTAGTGAGCGAGACGAAATAGCTAGGCAAAACTAATAACGCATATATGCACCAAAATAACACCACCGACAACCCATTGCATGCACAAAAACAACCTAGCACACACAAAAAGAAGGCACCAAAATCAATCCTAACAACTGCAAAAGTCAATTCCGGCCTATTGGTGTTACAATGCACTAAACAGACCACATTATTTGTAATGTATTAATTCAATTATAATTACTATCGATATGAATATCTTAAACTGACGATATATTAACTTATAGTATATATTGAATCTTAATTTTAAGAAAAATGTGAACTCAAATGTCAAATGTAGCTCATTTAACACATTTAAGAGTGATATTTTTTAAAGTCAAAATCTTAGTGTGTTGGGTGATCACATGCAGTAGGCATGCATTGGAAAGATATAGTGAATATAATTAAAGTGGCATTGGAATCCATATAACCCTAGTCGAAATATTTTAGTATAAGGAGTTACTGAAATTAAATGTTCCAAGTGAAATATGATTTCAAGAGTACAAGAATAACTAGTGAATTAAAGTGAAAGTTTATTTATGACTTTAATTAGGTCGACTATGAATTATTTAATTGAAGAATCAATTGCAATTATAAGATGTTAATTAGGAGAGTATTGATTAATTAAAATAAATAATAGGGTGTAACTACAAGTTTTTAGTGAATAAATTTTTATTAATAATAACCTATAACAAGTCATGAGATGATAAGTGTCTTAGCCTTATTGAAGCCAGTTTTATTTTCCATTTAGGTTCGTTTTCAAATTGATTATCATCCCTTACTGGGCTTGACCTAATTGCACAAGTTTACTCCCCCTTGGCCGTGCATGTGGTAGGTGGTAGACTAGGTTTTCCAAGTCCTACTTTTTGACAAAGAAACCTAACACTACTTTCACTAGGAGACACGAGCCTATTTAAAGGGAATTTCTGTAGATATATTAGCTGCTAGGGTTCACACTCTTTGTCTCATATATAATTAGAAATGAGAAGAAGATTAGGGTACGTCTCAAAATCTTGCTTAGGAAAAGCATGAGGAATCAAATTATAGTCGTGGATCCAGTAGTTGAAGATGGAGATGGAAAGTGTACTCGATCAGCTTCTAATAGTTCAAAAGATGATGAGACCGATTTTAGCTACTTCATTGAAAATTCTTTAAGATGACTCAATATATATATATATATATATATATACACATCACCACCAGGCACCATATATATATGAGCTGGGTTCCAAGCATGCATGCATGGTGCACAAATGGAGGAGGTGTGGTCCGTGTGGATGAGTAGATATATATTTATGAATGAATGAAGAGAATCATTGGTAGGTAGGAAGAAAGTGTAGGTCGTGATATTTATTTCATTTTAATGTGCTTAGCCTGCGGTTGGTGTTACTATACTCTGCCATCTGGTGGTTGAATGGAATATATATATATGGAAAATGCTAGGGGTTCTCCCCATAGGTTCTCCTGGTGTTCTCCCAGTCTTACATAAAACATGATTTAAGAAAAAATAAAATTGTAGTGGCCTCCACACCGGTTTTTTTAGGCATTAGCATCAAATTTGAGGCATTAGCACCAAATTTGTGAGGCATTAGCACCAAAATTGAGGCATTAGCACCAAATTTAGGATGATCAAATCCATTTTGAGTGATATCATCCCTAAAGGGTTAACCTTTCACCTTTAGATTTTAGTTTTGAATCCAAAAACAAGTTTTAAAGCATTAGAACCTAACTATTAACTCATAAAAATTAATCGGTTGTCAAAAAAACGGTACTACAATTTTATTTTTTCTTAAATCATGTTCTATGTAAGACTAGGAGAACGCCAGGAGAACACTATGGGGAGAACCCCTAGCAAACCTCTATATATATATATATATGGCCTACAGTACTCCCCATCCCATATATATATATATATATATAAGGGGTATAAGGAAAATGGTAAAGAAAACTACCGTAAGTTTATTTAAATAGCTAAGAAAGTAAAAAAGTTATTTGGCTCATGAGCTGGACAATACTGAGCAGTACGCAGTAATCTAAGAAAAGTTTCTTTTTCGAAAGTCCTGGGATTAATGCTAGCCAAGTCCTAAGATGCTTTTTTGCTCCAATAATAACAACTAGAATTCAAAATCTGTACTCTGTGAATACCTACAAACTCTAGCTTCCTTATAAACAAGGCCTTGCTGGCAAAAATATCCTTTCTCCGGGCTGCAGTGCCGGTCTTGGGAACATATACACAGTCCCTCTAGAGCACACCCCTGATCCTCACCCTTCGCTGCTTCCTTCCCAAACACAATCTCGTCCGTCCATTCACTTGAGAACATGTTTTCAGGGTCCAACTGTTTTTTGGCTGCAACAAACTTGCTGAACCTCGGATACTTGCGCTGCACCCCAAGGAACGCCACGTTCCTGTTCTTCGCCCAGTGCGGCTTCGCCCCATGCTTGAAGAACGCCATCTGCTCCACTTCTTCCCACAAGTCTTGGTTCAGCCGCGGCGTTGAAGCCTCGCTGGCTCGGTAGTAGTTGAAATCAACCACCACAGAGTCCTCCGATTGCCCAAGATAGGCCCCCGAGGCCTTGATGAAGCGTATAAGAAAGCCGTTGTAGATATCCACGCCACAGAAATTGTCTGGGTTTTGGTCTCTCAGTTTTCTCACGTCGCGTATGAAGTCGGCGAACTTGGGAGCCGGGAAGATTGCGGTGGTCTCGTAGAAGAAGAGGCCGTCGATTCTTGGATCCCAAGGGCACGTGGCTGTGACATCGAAGGTTGGTGAGTAGAGACACGAGCCCGAGGTTTGGATTTTGGCCTGAGGTCCCACTACTGGATAGCCAGTGAATATTAGGCCGTTCTTCAATCCGTTGGCGACTAATTGCTTCGACCCTACGCTAGTAGCTGCCACTATGCATTTTCCTTTCACATTCCGTGTACTCTCCATTGTCTTCTCTGCATTAATTTGCACATGATTACTATTTTTTTTTTTTTTTTACATGTCCACATACTCCACATACAAAGGAACTCCACATACAAAGAAAATGGAGATTCGAACTAATGACCTCCACTTTATTAAGTATGATCTCAGCCGATCACATGATCACTGTATTTTTTGATATAACCTGACCACCTAAATTATGTACAATATTTTTTTAAATTGTAATTAAAAAATACTTCATTTAAATATGTTTAAGAAAATTCTAAGAGAAGTTTGCTGTTAGTTAGTTAGTGTTGTTACAATTACTATTATATTATTGTGTGAACTATATATATATATAACATGTCAATATATATATATATATATATTACCTGCTGCTCTGATGGATTTGGAGATGAGGATGGAAGTGGACTGGAAGCCGATAAAGTCGTAAACCCCATTTCCAGAGACGTTGATGGGAACTCTGTCATCATATCTGTACACAGCTTTATGCTTTGATGGATACCACGTTATATCTCCGAATTCGTATTTCCTTGCGTGCTCCATCAGTTCTTCTTCAAATTCTTCATCGCTCGTGAAATTATACGTTACGCTTCTTTTGAATCCTCTTTCTACTGACAACGTTACCTGTTCGTTCATTCATTCTCTCTTCTCAAATCATAAATATACTACTAATTAATATATACATATTTAACCAGTCGGATGGATCTAAATTAAATAATAAAATGCATAAATCATATATAATTAAGGAAAATTTCACTCATCACTTTTATAATTAATTATACTCTTAAATTTTAGAAAGCAATGTCAATTTTCAGTCCAAATTCAGCTAATTTAAATCTTATCGGAGAATTGAAATCCCAAGAATATCCCCATCCAGCAAATTCAAGATATTTTTGTAATTTTATACAAAATCTTACAAGTGTTTTGGAGATTTCACTAGTTTGATTTAACACAAAATTTTGATACAAGGGTTAATAATATTGTAAATTTTTTAAATATGATGATTATAAATTGAATTTTTTTAAAAGTTTAAGGGGATGATTACAAAAGTGAATTGAAGCAATGAAAGATGAGAGTAGATATTAAAGAAGTTACTTACCTTTGAAATGACACCCAACAATCCCAAGGAGAGTTTAGCAGCATTGAAGAGTGGGTCCTTTGCTTGTAATGTGATTATTTTGGCATATCCTTCCGATGCCGGAGCCGGAACAACAAGAGTGAGAGCAATAAGATGGTCGTGAACAGCCCCTTCCTTTCCCCACCAGGAGCTCCCATGCGCCCCAGTGCTAATAAGCCCTCCAACACTAACGCCCTCCCAATACGGCGCAGCCACCAAACTCAACCCGGCTTCTTCCACTTTATCAATCAGCTCACGCAATCCCACCCCAGCATCGGCCGTCACAGCCAGATTCTCCGTGTCCACGTGGATGCCGGAATCATATTTCGCGCTGCTTATTAGGAAGGCGTCGTCGGAAACCGATGTGGGGCAGGCCAGTTTGGGTATGCTGTGTGAAAATTTGCTGACAACTCTGAGCTTGAGCTTATTCCGATTGGCGTAGGCGACGGCCTGGCGGACCTCTTCTTGGGTTGCAGGGTAGGTGACGTTTGGGACGTGGCAGTCCTTCCGGTCACCCCACGCGCCATAGGAGCTGTAGAAGATGCACCCAATCTGGCTGCATTGAAGCGGGGGCGGCGGTGGCATGGCACAGATGGTGGCTATTAGGAGGAGCCATAGAGGGCTAGTGTAAATGAACATCTCCCTCATCTGCTTCATTTCTCTACTGGTGTGAGGCTTTTTGTTAGGTTAGGTAGGGAAGGGAAGTATGGAGGAGACAATGCTTACTTACAAGGCAAATTAAATCATCAGAATAATTGAGAATTTGAGAGAGTACAACGTGTTGCTTTGTACGCTAAGTTATATAACTACAGCTAGCTTTTGCGTGAATGAGTTGTCCCAACGTGATGGACATGCTTGTTGTGACACGCAGGAAGGGAAAAAATGTCACTACTAGGATAGTGACATGCTTGTTGCGGCGTGCAGGCAAATGACAGTAAATCGGGTGACTGAAAAAAAAATTAGTGAAGTGCAAATTTTTCGCATGTCACCCTATCGCACGTAACCTACTAAGGGTGACATGCAAAATTTTCGGGGGTGACGTGCGAAAATTTTGCATGTCACCCTTAATTAGTAAGGTTACGTGCGATATTTGGACGTCACCCTAAGGGTGACGTGCAGAAACCCCTAAAGTGACGTTTAACATGGTTTTACATGTCACTAAATAAGGTACTTTTAAAATAAAAAAATTACCCAAATTTTATTTAAGGGCCTTTTTATCCAAATTTTTTTCCCTGCCACCTAACATATGAATTATATCATCTATCCATTATCATATACACAACCTCAAATATATCCAATCATAACTTAATTATATCAACCGCAACTTCAAAATATATAAATATATCCACTAAATCAAATGGCATACTTAATAAAAAATAAACATTTAGAAATCGATCACATTATATTTCACCGGCCATCTACATATATAAAATGAACAATGCTTAAGTCTAGAGTGATAATAAAAATCCAAAACAGATATATTCTACCTAAAGACCATATGTCTGATTTCGAACCATAAGGTATATCGCGAGAAGCTTAGGGCACATGTAACTTGGAGTTCCCACAACCTGCATATCGCAATTTCATATAACAAATATTTGATAAAAAAAGAAGAGCATATTTTAACATGTTTTACTAAACGTCTTTACAATTTTAAAAAGTAACGATTTAAAAAACGCAATTTTTTTAAATCGTACTTACTAAAATCGCAATCCCAAACAGACCCTAAGAAGTCTTGCAAGCCTTAATGGGGAAGCTTGACCAAACTATAGGGCTCGTTTAGTGTGATTTTCGTAATTTTAAAATGTTATCAAAAAATTTGAAAAACACATAAACTTGATTCTAAAATTATCAAATAATTAGTAATCTTGGGCATTTACAAGTTTTTTTTTTTTAAAAAAAAAAAAAAAAAAAAAAACACTTTGAATTACATATAAGAAAATCAAAATTAAAAAGCAACACAAATGAAAGAAAAACAAATTAACCAAGAGAGCAATTTTACATAAATGAGCAAAATACAACTCAAGTTACAACATTTTAAAGTGTGAACATAAAACAACCTGGGTTGCCGCTTGCCAATTGCCACACTGCATCCGGTCAAAAAAATGTGTTAGATGTTTTTACTCATTTACATGTTTAATCAAAGTTCTTTTAACTATGATAAACATGCCAGTGGAGCTTTATCACATAAGATTTATTTAGATAGATCAATTAACAATTAAGACACGTACACCTCGCAATTAGCATGGTCCTTTAGGGATTATTCTAAAAACAAATCTAGGCAAAATGAATATAATTGGAACCAAATCATAGAGCTAA
Organism: Carpinus fangiana; assembly: GCA_006937295.1. Taxonomy (NCBI): domain Eukaryota; kingdom Viridiplantae; phylum Streptophyta; class Magnoliopsida; order Fagales; family Betulaceae; genus Carpinus; species Carpinus fangiana. The sequence goes on from CM017325.1 coordinate 29,198,246, forward strand.
AACAGAAATAACAATGTTCAAAATGTATATTAATGTAAAACATGCACTAATATGTCATATAAATCAAATTAACAAGTGATTACAAGCCCAAAACAACAAATGTTACTATGTTAGCTAGTACGAGATGGTCCTTTCCTTAATGAGACTATGATCACTATCATGACAATTTGCATAGCATGCGTAGCAGCATAGAAGCTGGTCAGACTTTTGACACAAAACATGATGTAGCTAGAGCAAAGATAAAGAAAGGCTTTCTGGGGAGTGGGGAGTAATCGATGAAAACACACGTACATATATTGTCACACACACATAACTTATATTGGTATATCATCTGAAAACACATAGATGGAGAAAATAAACACATACATGCAGTAGCTAAAAGCCTAAAAGCATAACTTTGCTATTTCAGTGCAAATTAGAAGCCTAGGAGATTAACAATTTCTTGGAATCAAATCATAAGAGCTAATAGAGAATACCTCGAAATTTCATTTAGAAGACAATACATTATTAAACCTCTCACGAGTTGGGAATACGTATGCAAATCAAAATTTGAGCAGCAAAAAGAATCATATTCCCATGCCCAAGAAAACTTTATGAAGAACATTTGTTATTTCAACAAATACCAAGAACAAAGATTACTTAATTGAAGATTTACGGTTATTTCAACAAATACCAAGAACAAAGATTACTTAATTGAAGATTTACGGCCACGCCTTGGCTATAAGCAAAAACTATTTGCTTCTTCTTCTTCTTCTTCTTCTTCTTCTTCTTGCCTTGGCTATAAGCAAAAACTATTTGCTTCTTCTTCTTCTTCTTCTTCTGCAAAAACTATTTGCTTCTTCTTCTTCTTCTTCTTGGCTATAAGCAAAAACTATTTGCTTCTTCTTCTTCTTCTTCTTCTTGGCTATAAGCAAAAACTATTTGCTTCTTCTTCTTCTTCTTCTTCGCTATAAGCAAAAACTATTTGCTTCTTCTTCTTCTTCTTCTTCTTCTTTTACTTGGCTCTTTAAATCTTTAAACTTTTGTTCTTCGTGAGTAAACACAAAAGCTAATAATTTTCAGAGTGTTTCAAAAAACTATGTATCAAGAGAACTTGATGGGATGAGTTGAGAGCCTAAGCTCTTCTTTATTTATAGGCTTAGTAGGGAAGCAGAGTTTCAGATTTTAGCAATGTGGGACAAGGAGCAAAAGAGAAGTCCTATTCATACTAGGACTATGCATGGACGGCTAGGGCAAAACCCTAGCCTCCATGCCATTGCCACATGGGCCAGGGAGAGACTCACCCGGGTCCATGCGGCTCTCTTACCTAGGGAACTAGGCCTAAGATTTATTTTCAGGCCCCTTCTCTTGTGTCCAACACATAGGCCCAGGAAAAATTCTCTAGCCTCATGTGTTCCCCTTGCCTATTAGGCCTATGGGTTTTATCCCAAGTCCAATTACTTATATACTCTCTAGCTCATGTTTTAAATAAATAAAACATTTAGCCCAATAAATAATAAATCCTTATTATGGTTAAATTACATTAGCTTGGTGAGGGACCTGGAGGGAAAAATAATCATTAGCTTAAACATTCCCATAATCATGTCTCCCTGACATTTGTTACGCGACAATATTTTAATCACAATTAATTCTACTAAATAATTGTAGCTTTGTAGTATCCCGGGTAATTACTAGGCTATGATTAGCTTGGTTAACCCTAGGCTATGATTAGCTTAGTCAAAAGGTTGACCATGGCTCTCAGGTCATTAGGACCCATTTGGGGTCATTTTTTGGAGTATTCAGTACTACTCAAGCGTTCACCTGAGGGATCACCAAACATTCGAGAGCAAAACCAAGAAACTACTAGGTAAATAGTATGCCAAACATTCGAGGAAGGGACCACGCCGCACGTTCGTTGACCTAGGTTTAACCCAGTGGGTAATAACCGAACCTATGCCTGCAACTTTGAACCATTGTACACAATGCACCGAACATTCGGCCAAGGGTAATCGAACGTTCGTTGCACTGTAGACTGTCGCAGTAGTGGCCCAGCTTTTCTCCGCCTATATAAACCCTCTCCCACGCCCCATGCCCCTCCTAACCCTATTATGCTTTCTAAGCCCTAAAGAAACCTTGCTTGAGTGTTGGTAAGGTTTAAGAGAGGATAACAACTTTCCTTGGAGGTTTTGCTCAAGATAGGTAATCTTCTTGACCAACTTTGTGTTTTATTTAGTTGTTACTATGCTTAGATTTTATTCCATGGTTTGGGTGGAGTTCTTGAGATTATAATATCCTTATTAGGTTTTTACCTTGATTTTAGCGTGATTTAGCTTTTCATTATTGTTTAGCGTATTTCTTGTTGCATGGTAAAGTTGTTTTGGGCTAGGGTATGTTAGGGATCATTTTTGTAACCTAGAATTGGTTTAGAACTACTTAGAAGCTTGTTGGACCATATGGGAGTTCTACCTGAAAAATTATGGCTGAATGTTTAGCCACGAGCTGGAACATTTGCCCATTTTCTCACACGTTTGGACACCAACCCCTGTCTAATGCCCCTAAATTTGGCCTTGACTAGTCTAGTAAGGTTACTGGCAATTACCCTAATCTAACTAATTGGTAGTTAGCTGGGAAATCGCCCCTCTAAGACATGTCAGAGTTATTGCATAAGAAGGTGAAATAAATCTGAGTTATCTAATAAACACAATGGAAACAAGTATTATCCTCAATACATAGACATAGAGCAACTAGTGGAATAACTTAAGCAAACCTGCTGACATTACATAGATATTATCCTTAAGCAAGGTTCATAGTGGCAACCTTGTCGCTCTCTTTTTCTTTCTAGGAACAGGTCTCCTACAAGATGTAATAACCGTGTAATTCTAAAGATTTAGTAAGTAAAACCCATAATGGGTACGACATAAGCCAATTTATAGAATTAAACGTGCAATTTGGTAAAGATTTGCAAGAGATATTGTCTCTATTAATACACTGTAAAAGTATTGTTTTGTTGACAAAAGATGGTGTACTTCCAACGGCAATCGCCTAAGTAATTTTAATGCAAAAAACTAATGTTTTGTAGGTTATAACTATTATATATGGTCTACTCAAGATATCACCAATTCTCAGCGGGGTTGACATCACCCATTCTCAGCGGGGTTGACGCTGTCCCGAAGAACCTGTAATCAAATGCTAGTGCCCCGACTATTATACGCTATCATCCATAACACTAGCAGCCTGACCGAGTCCGACCTCAGGTGGTCCACGCTACTAATGATGTACGTCATGCATGTTGGGAATAGGATTGCAAATCAAAGTATTTGCGCAGCGGAAGGAATTGAATTCGCATGCCAAGATCCTTTATGAAGAACATGTGTAGAATCGTTACTATTTAAAATTAAATTTCAAGAACAAAGAACACTTACTTGGATATAAATGGCCACTCCTGGCTTTGGGCAAAAATCTTTTTACTTCTCCAAGAACATGTTCTTTATTGTTCAAGAACATGAAGAACAATTTCTTCTTTCTTGAACTTGTTCTTTAAGAACACGAAGAACAAATTCTTCTTTCTTTAAGAACACGAAGAACAAGTTCTTTTTTTTCAAGAAAACAATAGATCTTTGGAATATAAAGACCTCTAGATCTTCTCACCAATGACTGATAATAACCAAAAGAGTGTGGGCTCTTAAATGGCTCTTCAAATCTTATACTTTTGTTCTTCGTAAGTTAATACAAAGAACTAATATAGTTTTTAGAAAGTTTCTGAAAACTATGTATCAAGATCACTTGATTGAATGATTTGAGAGCCCTAGGCTCCTCTCTATTGATAGGCATAACATGGAGGCATAAAATTAGATTTAAGCAATGTGGGATATTTTGTATTGGAAGACATAGTCTAATTTGGACTCTTATTAGGTAGTGGACGGCTAGGGCTAAAACCCTGGCCTCCACTTCTTCTCATGGCCGTGTGGCCCAAGGCTTGGGACAGGGCCTGGGTTTTATCCCAGCCCTTTCTCCTTGTCTCTCATACATAGGTCAATGATTAATCTCTGGCATTATGTTTTTCCACTTATACTCATTGGGCCTCTAGGTTTTATCTCAAGCCCAATTGCATCTAATATCTTTAGCCCAAGTTTTAAATAAAGAAAATACTTAGCCCTATAAATAAGAAAGCTTTATGGTTAAGTTACATCAGCTTGGTGAGGGGACCTAAATGGGAAAATATTATTGGCTTAAATATGTGCATAATCATGTCACCCTGACATTTATTACGCAATAATATTTTAATCACAATTAATTACACTAAATGATTGTGACTGAATTCCAACTAATATTTTTGATTAAATCCTTCCAAGCTTTGAATCCAAAACTGCATCACAATTCGCCTTCACCCACCCCTGATCAGGAGCAACCCAACAAGAATAGCCTTAAATTGTCTCAGACTAGCGTTCTGCATCCCCATATTCATGAGCCGTTTGCTATTCTTGAACGAGCCTTGCAGTCTGCTAAATAATCTCACCTGGCGTAGAGAAAGCTCCTCCATGCAACAAATCATTTCGCCTCATCCAAATCCTCCGTGCAAACCCCACAAACATTTTGATATCTTCCTGCTAACACTTGCTAACAATCCCATGCACTACCTATAGAAAATCAGGTCCAGAAAAACTACTCTTTTGGAGTTTCACACATCTCTGGCAGATGGACACTACCAAAGTATGTGAAACCCGGTCTCTACAGTCGCCCCATAAAATGGACAAGAACGGTCCGTAATAATTTTTCTCTTCCATAGGTTTGCACGGGTAGGGAGGATATCATGGCAAGCTCACCATAAAAAAATTTTCTCAACATTAGGAATTTGCAGCACCCAAAGTTCTCTCCACACATCCATATGTACAACTTTAGATGAACAATATTCTGTCACGAACAAGGTTGCTAATTCTTGTTGGATGTAGTATGCACTACAAACTGAGGTGGTATCTTGGTTGAAAAAACCAAAATACTACAATTATGTGTTATGCACATAATCAAGGCAATTTGACATATTAATCCTGAATTTAATTCATGGATTTAATGTTGCCTTGGAGATTATAGTTCATGGTGAGATTCTCTTGATATAGTTGGTATGAAATACTACCTAGTTAATAGAAAAATTATCAATTTCTTTAGAGATTGATGTTTGACCTATTAAACACCAAGGAATATGAATATAGTTATATTCCTAAATAAGTTAGGAAAAGTTGTTTCTTTTGAAAAAAATGTGACAAGGTCTAAAGTTGTAAAGGGATTGCGACTATTGAAAAAAACTCATACAATTTTAAATATCAAGTGAGAAATTCAAAAATGAATCTAGCAGTCTTCGTCATAAATCTAATAATGATGAAGTGAAACAACATCTCGCCTTGGCCATGGGCCCTGCTCCATATGGAGGGTATCGTTTTACCTCATGGATTATGAATGGAATTCTGAAAGGATGGAGGAGACATGCTTTGTTTTGATAAACGACCATACCAACGTGGAGTTAATCAATTGGACAGTCAAATCTAAATTGACGATGACACACTTGACTGGTCTAAGATATTAATCTCCCAAATGAGTTATGTTATCTAAGGACTAGAGACTGCAAAAATATGGTTGTTCATTTATAGGGTAATAATATTAATGATAAGATGTTTGTCTCGCCTAAGTCCAAAAATTAAGGGAACCTTTCCTTGGCTTTGGCCCTGCTCCCTATGGAGGGTGTTTCTTAATTAAAGGTTTAGGCAGATGAAGCTAATTTCAATATTATATGTTTTGATCTGGTTACATATCTTATTTATTGCTTAAAACATATGGCTGATACATAATCAAAATCAAAATATTTTTCAGAAACATAATGTCTTCATTCAGCCCATTCTCCACTATTTTTAAATCAAAATAAGCTGACATGTCCGAATTACGTTGACTGGAAAAGTAATATGGACATTGTGTTCACGGCTGAAGGGCACAAATTTGTGCTAACTGAGCCTTGTCCAAATGAGCCAGTAATTGAGTCATCTAAGGATGATAGACAACGATATATTCGCTAGAAGAAACCTGATGAGATGACCAAGTGTTACATTTTGGTTTCAGTGTCAAATGTAATCCAACATCAGCTTCAAGATGTGAATCATGCAGTGTTCATGATGACTATACTGAAAGAGATGTTTGGAGAGCAAATTTGTGCTGCTAAGTTAGACACGATGAGAACTTTGTTAAATACAAAGATGGCTAAGGGAACTCTAGTGAGGGAGCATTGTTTGGTTATGATAGACATGCTCAATACACTGGAGGTGCTAGGTATTGAGATTGACGGAGAATCTCAAGTAGATATGATTCTACACTCCTTGCCAAATTTGTTCAATTAGTTAAGGCTAAATGTGTTGATGAACAAAAATGAATACACATTGGCAAAACTCATGAATGAGTTAATCGCAGCGAAAAACATCCTAAAGTCCAAAGTCATAGTTAACTATGCTCGTGCTTCTTGTATTGGACCAAAAGTTTCAAAGAAGCATCTTAAGCTAGTTGGCAAACTAGTTGTCAAAAAGCTTAAGAAAGTTGGCAAATGGGCAAAAGGCAAGAATAGTGGTAAGTGTCACCACTGTGATAAGCTTGGGCATTGGAAGAAAGAATGCCCCAAGTATCTTGCTTCCATAGGTCAAGGTAATGTATCTTCCTTTTTGGTTGAAACATGTTTAGTTGTGAATCCACCAAAGACCAGGTGTGTGGATCCAGGGTCAACTAATTATGTTTGCAATTCATTGCAGGGGTTCTGGGTAGCCAGGCGACTGGATAAAGGAGAGATGTACCTAACATTAGGAGATGGAACGAAAGTTCTAGTTCACTCTATTGGAATTGTTAAACTATGTTTTAATTCGAAGTTTTTAATATTGTCAAACTGTCTTTATGTTCCCAACATTTGCAGAAAATTTAATTTCTGCTACTTATTTAGGTAAACATGAGTATTCTGTTATTTTAAGGAGACAATAAAAAAAGGTAATCTTATTATCTGTTCTAGTGTTATCATTGATGGTTTGTATATTATAATGTTGTAATCTATGCGTATGTTTGTGAAAGTAAACTTCAAAAAAATTTCTTTTTATGTAATGGATTAAAACGATCCCCAAGACCTTTTGCCATCAAGATAAACATGTTTAGATCTCAAGCAAACATATAAGTTATAGTTACATACATGTAGATTCGGCCTCTCCTAGGCATGAGGTCTTAGAAGTATCCATTGATTCTTCTGTCAGTGTTGGACTGAGTAAGAAAAGTTCCAACATGCTTCCAAACTTCATGTATTCATCTCGCCTTCATTGCATTCTTCGTGAACTTTAAGAACATCTTTATGTTCTTCATCATATTCACAAAGTATTTCTTGAACACTTGACCGTCGATCAAGAATATCAATATCTTCCAACAGTTGGTGTGACGATTTCTCCATAAGATCTTCTCTTTGATGACTGTGAGTGTGGGCTCACAAAGTTTTCTCAAGAACAAGAGAAAAACTAACTAGAAGCAAAACTTTGGAATCATATTCCCCTTCTTTGGCTGTGTATATACTCTTGAGGGAGGGTGGAGGTGTTTTTATCTTTCACAAAAATTACAAGCTCTAAGCCGAAGGTTGCGATTTTGCCTTCACCTGCTCATCTATTTATAACTAGGAACTCAGGAGAATGAGTTCTAAACAAAGTGGGACTGAGATTACAAATCCCAATCTATCTAGCACACGGCCATGGCCGGGAGTCAAAATGACCTCCCTTGGCCTTGTACCACAGGGCCATGGGGAGAATTAATTCTCCCTGAGAACTAGAGGGGCTGAGAACAGATTGGGTGCAATGGCTGAAAACCCCACAAGAGAGGAATTAGGTCTTAAGCTTTGGGTGAGTAGTTTTCATGGTACCAAAAAATGAGAAAAAAATATGGTGTCTACTATAAAAAGCCTAAAAAAAGGGTGGGGGGAGGGGCAGCAGCAGACTGCAGTACATGGCTGTCTCCCTCAGCTTTACAACCAAATTTGCTCTTACAATAATAAATAATCTCGATAACAATTATACATACATACATATATATTCACCTGAGTTCACACGTGATGCCAAAGCTGACATTGTACACAACGGTTGGACTTCAACTATCGTTTTGGTCTTGTTGGGAAATGACTAATAATAGTTCAATTTAGATGTAATAAATCTTTTTTTTTCTTTTTCTTTTTTCTCTAGCAAAATAGGCAGATAGTAAATAGCATTTTCTACCAATTCTCTGCTCACAATAGAAAATGGTTTATTGGTTTTTTTATCTCTCACTTCCCTTATGTCTCTCTCCTTTTCCCTGAAGCTTCACGTCTTTCCTTTCTCCCTCTCCCACAACAAAGCAATCCACAACGACAACGTCCAGGAAAAGATAGAATGATTTCAGAGTGTACTGATTGGAAACGACGGGCCCCTCCATCATGCAGAGGGAAGTGGTGAGTACTAAATCCAATTCACGTCATAAATTATAATGTACTTGCCACAAAACTAACGTTATTATTCTCATTTTCCAGATTTACAACGTGAAAAAGCACTAATTTAGCCTAACCATCCAGCCCCCCAAAAAGAAAAAGAATCAAGATAAAATTTTACAACAAAAATTCCATTAAAGGAATTATCTCCCGACCTAATTGTCAAAACTATCAAGTAGCTTAACGACGAGAAAAGAAAGAAGAGACTAGAGGAGAAATCACCTCCACTTCTCTTGCAGTTCTTTCCTCTCGGACAAAACCCATGTCACAAAGATCGCCGCAATTAGGGCAACAATAGTGATGAGAAGCAAAGCATAGCTGAAATCTTCGGTGAGTGAATCGTATGTCCTTGAGGGTGCCATTCGAGTGAAGAAGAGATCCACACCATATGCAAAGGCAAGAGTTGTGGACTCCAACTTAGCAGGTACCGTAACAATGCCTCGGAGACCTTCCACCTTAAGAGCATGCGTCACATACGACTGCACAAACAATACCCACATCAGAGTTATGAATGGCATAGCTTATCATGCAGAACAACTAAATCAGAAGCATGTACCTAAAAACCAACCTCCCTCATACGCCACAAAAACCATATCCTCTAAAGATTTTGAGCTAGCTCAAGTTCAAATTATGGATTGCCGAGTCTCATTTGCATATTATCACCATAATATGCATGGAATTAAAGGCACACATAATTGTACACCATAAACATGAATATGATTCTAATCATGACATAAATAATAATAATAAAAAAAAAAAAAGATAAAGAAAAAAAAGAAATAAAGAAAACAGATAGTCATGTCATCTACCTAATTATTAAACAAATGAACTATGATCTCTATGTCTTTCATCTAAACACATCTAAATTAAAGTAAGTCTTGCACTGGCCTCACCAGAACCAATTATATCAGTAATTTCGTTCGATTATTACAAACAATACTAAATACAATAAAAAAGCCAACAGCCAGTGTCAGGATGATCTATCAAATGTGCCACCAGGTTCAAGTTGGGGAATAATGTGCCCAACCAAAACCTGTCCAAATCCACTCATTATTAGCCTTAATCTGAAAAACATGCACATCCAAGTCATGATCTGATAAATGATCAAGTACAAAACATGTTATGGATAAAAAACTGAAGTTTGTAAGGTGGAATTATGTATAGTCATTCTCAAATACTGGAAAGTTTAAAAAGTAATTTGTGCAATAGTTCTTGTAATGAGAGCATTGTAGCTAAGAGCAACACTCTCTTGATACAAGAGAAATTTCAGTAACAAAATTGAACCACCAAAAGTAAACCCAGAAAAAAGCGCGCACAGCTGATTGTCAACTCGGCATATGCATATTGAAACTCTGATGACTAAATCAAAATGGGTAGATAATAAAAATTTGAAAACTTTTATGTTATAGTTGAAATTTTGAGTTATAAATACAAACCACTGCTCACAAAAAGAAAAATTCAATGCTTTCTTCAGACAATAACAGTAGCATTGAATCTATGATAGCAATAAGATGATGACAATGATGATATATGGCCAACACACCTGAGGAATGATTGGCAAAGAATCCGTAAGAGGTATGACGCCTTCTTCTTTCTCAGCTTGTGTAGGGTTGACAGATCGGCGAGGATCTAAATAACGCTTATCAAGAGCCAAAACCTGCAAAAGGTTTCGAAACATTCAGTGTATACAATAAAAGGAAATAAGTTTTATCTCAAACACATCCACCCCCCATCCCACAACTAAAACATAAAAAGGCCTCAACAGAAAACAAATCAAATTACCACAAAAAAGAAAGGAGAAATAGCTCAGCATGTTCAAAGATTTCAACCGACCTGATCACCAATTGTACCAATAAGAAGCTGCTTTGAGGTTATACCCTTGGCCGTTGATGTCACTGTTATTGTTTTCACAGAGTGGGTGAAGAAGTAAGACTGTGACTTTGCTATGACCTCTGGTCGAGAATACAAGGAGATTGGTGAAGTAAGATTATGCTTGCCAAAAACTAGTTTCAAGACATCCTTGTTCTCCTGTGAATCATATTGGATTTAAAAAACATAGCAATGAAAATACACAGAACATTGAATTAAGGATTCAAGTTTACTGGCATACCGCTCGAGACTGATCATAGATCTCAATGACTGACATCTCATATCTGTGTGCTCTAAGATTGAAGTAGTGGTATACAACCCAGTTCTCGCTGAAAACCTACAAAATGCATGGATGCATGAGAAATGCCTTTCACTTAAGACTGCAAAATGGCTTAGTAGATTGCATAACTTACAGCACGAACAGGACCCTGTGAACCATGATGAGTCATCCGGTGCAATATACGACCAGTTACAGTATCAATGAGGTATACAACCAACCATGACTCCTCTGGAGTGGCCGTTCTGAATTCACCACTGGCTTTTGGTGCAACAGTTGCCACGAAGAGTAGATTTTTTGATATATATTTATACATCACATCTTGGTCAGCTATGACCTTTGCTTGGGTATGAACCACCTAGAGGATATAAACAAAAAATACTAATATAACAACTATATACAGCTATAAAGCACTGGTAAAGTCTCACGAGAACCTATCACAGTAACCTCAAAGTGGGAGCTGGGACCACTGCCCATCTAATTGGTAACAGATTTGGACTTGCTAATCACATTGTTTTAGAATACTTGTTTAACATACAATTGTTACGATTATTTGATGCCAAAGACAAAAGGTTACCACTCACTTCCAGTCATGTCAGGCTTCCTACTATTGAGACCCCATATGCAACAGCACAAGAAACCAAAATTATGAAATGATAATACGCATTTTTTATGTTCATGGGACTACAATCGCATCCAAGAAATCAAAACAATGATAAACATTTTCTAAAAAGATAAAATATGGTTGAGGAACATAGAAGTTCAACCGAAAGGGCTCTAAGCATCAAAGAATCTAGGCAACACAAGATTATTCACAAGAAAAGAAAAATGGAATGGAAAATTTGATTTACATAAGAAAATCACTCCAATTAAGATTCTATGAAAGCATGAAAGTTTTATATATGTATATATATCCCAATTTATTATAAACTAAAGGCGGACCCAAGTATACAGAAACTGTACAAGAGAAATACCTAACCAAAAAAAGATTAAAGATTAAAGAAAATAAAAAATAAAAATAAAAACTCATGAAAACGAGATATCTGAAAACAATCATAAGCAGTTATCCACTGGAAAAGGGATATTAAAGAAAAAAGGCCTTTAACTTTGCCACTGTCCCCCCTTTACGTTCAAAGCTTCAGTCATTTCTCTCTCCAAATACACCACATCAAGTAGAGCAGAATCATCCTCCAAACAACTTCCCTTTGAGAACTACCAAATTGCCCTCTCCAACAAGTGAAGAGATATCTCAATCAACCTTGACCCATGCTAAATCAAACAAGCCAAAGATAGACTTCCATAAGGCACTAGCTGTTTCACAATGTAGTAAAGGGTGGTCAACAATTTCCTCACCTTTCTTACACGGGCAACACTAATCTACCACAATGATATGCCACTTCCTCATGTTTTCAAAAATGGGGACCTTAGCTAAAGCGGCTGACCAAACAAACAAAGCTACTCTCAAAGGAACCTTACTCCACCAAATACACCTCCAAGGAAAATGAGTGTTGTCATGGGGGATGAAGACATTCTAGAATGGTCTTAGATCAAACAACCCTTTCTTGAAGGGGTTCCAACAAAGCTTGTCTACACAGTCCTACTTCAACCCAATGGAATACAACCGATTGAAGAATAAAGAAAATAATTCCAACTCCCAATCATGCGTCGCTCTTACAAAATTAACATTCCACTAAGGAGAACCATTAAAGAAGTGAAGATGATAGGGCACAGAAGCATCCTGGTAGGTCCCAAGTAGAGAATAGAAACACAACTAATATTTAATACAATATAAAGATAATGTGTTTGTATTTTGGTAGAACTCCAGCCACAAGTGGAGATTTGTAACGTGTATTATCTTTATATTGTATTAAATATTAGTTGTTTCTATTCTCTGCTTGGGACCTATCAATTGGTATCAGAGCACAAGGGTATCGCTACTAATCATGAGAGAATTGAATCTTTGGAGGTAGACGTATATGACGTTAAGGAAGGCATTCAACGCTGGGAGGAAGGAGCAACTAGCTCCGTTAATCGCATGCAAGGAATTGAAGAAGCCTTGAATGAAATCTCAACCCTTCTTTCAGTGCAGCATGGACCAGTGGGACGTCAACCATACAACACATATGAGCAAGGTGGAACTTCAAGAGGTCTTCATCAAGCAGGCGCAACCGGGCGACAAGCAGTGGTTCCACGTTATGCTAAAATGCACTTTCCACGTTATCTGGAGAGAGGTTACAGACCTTCAACATCAATCAAATCTTCAACTTCAAATTCTCACGTTAACCACCTTGAGGACAAGGTGCTTGCCAAAGGGGGGAGGAATGATAGGCCACTAACTGCCCATGACTTGGAGAGAAATGTGGGTTGTGATAACTTATGCTAACTGCCCATGATGTGGAGAAAAATGTGGGTTGTGTTAATTGGGAACGTGTGTTATGAGTGGTTTAGTATAGTCTTTAAATACTAGGGTTGCGCCCCTCTGCGCTCTTTTATGATATCTTGACGTATTTATCAACAAAAAAAACTAGTCAGTGGGGGTAGCAGGGATAGGACTTGTGTAGAGTTCTAATTCTGTAGTGGTTGAACTCCCGCCCTAAGTGGAGTATTATCTTGGTCTGACTGGGACCCACTAGGGGTATCAGAATGTAAGGTGTGTTTATGTATTTGCATTGTGGTAGAACTCCAGCCATAAGTGGAGATTTGTAACGTGTATTATCTTTATATTGTATTAAATATTAGTTATGTTTCTTTCTAGGCTTGGGACCTATCACATCCCCTAAGCAAGCAATGCTAAATAACTCCAGAAACACTTCCTTAAGGGATTGCACCCCACAGCAAATATCATGCCAAAAGGAGCAGCCACCCACCTCAAATCTTGTAAATCTAGAAAACTCCTCCCAAACTCTCCTACCTAATGAACTTCCAAAGACCCACCCCATAAGACCCAATGACTCAATTAGAGCACCACCCACCCAACTGATTCCCATATTTAAAGTTCACTACCAATATCCACAAAGTCTCTCTCTCATAAACGTAACACCATGACAACTTACCCATAAGAGCTCAGTTGAACATGAGCAAATTTCAAACCCCCCAATTAAGAAATCAGAGAACACATCTTACACCAGCTTACCAAATAAAGTTTAACCTCATCGCTTGTACCTCCCCGCAAAAAATCCTGTTGTAACTTCTCAACTTAGTTGGCTACACTAGCCAAGAGGGAAAACAGAGACATGAAGTAGGTAGGCAAGTTAGACAAAGTGCTCTTAATCAAGGTAATCCTACCCTCCTTTTTTTTTTTTATAAGTCAATAGAATTGTATATCAAAAAAGCGCAAATTTAAAGGGGCACAACCCAATTATACAGGGAATATAACTAAGAGTGCCTAAGTGCACCCAAAAAAACCAAGCTCACTAAGAGCACCCACAAAAACCAAAGAAACACCCAACAAAGCAACACCCTACCCAAAGGCAAACCCACAAACCCCACAAAATCACCCCCACATCCCTGACGAATCAACCCACATCTTACGCTTAGCCAGCGCCTCCCACAAACCCAAAGCCGATCTCTAGCAGGACGCATCCATACACGCCGCCGCTAGAGAAAAGAGCCCCTAATTGTAACCAAGGATGAGCAGCAACGATATCCTTCAACGGAAAGATGAGCGAAAGAAGATGAGGGAGAGAATAACGATCTTTCCTACCCTCCTTAGACAAATACAACCACTTCCAGCTAGCTAAACGATGCTCAATCTTCTCAATAATGCCATCCCAGATAGATTAAGCTTTAAAATAAGCATCCAATGGAAAACTTAGGCACTTCATTGGCAACAAGGAGACCCTGCAACCCAAAATCCTAGCCAAACCTTCCACATTATTGACATTACCATCAGGAACCAACTCTAATTTAGCCAAAATAATCTTCAAGCCAGAGACAACTTCAAAATATAACGACAAATAACGCAAAATACAAAGGTGATCTGGGACAAACCCACGGAAAATTAAGGTGTCATCCTCAAACAAAAGGTGAGAGATCAATCCCACCATAATACCCAATCCCCACAGAAAAGCCAGACAACAAACCCCCACTCGTTTAACATATAACTGTTACTATTATTTGATGCCAAAAACGTAAGGTTATCAATCACTTCCAGTCATGTCAGGCTTCCTATTATTGAGACCACATATGCACAAGAAACCAAAATTATAGAATGAAAATAGGCATTTTATATGTTCATGGGATTCCAATTGCATCCAGGAATTCGACACAATGAAAAGCAACATTTTCTAAATAGATAAAGTATGGTTGAGGAATGTAGAAGTTCAACAATCAAAGGACATGATGCATCAAAGAATCTAGGTGATACAAAATTATTCACAAGAAAATAAAAATGGTATGGAAAATTTGATTTTCATAAGAAAATCTGACAGTTATGCACTCAATTAAAAGTATTCTGTATTTCTAGTTAATCAACAAATTAATTTGTCATACAAAATTAACTAATTTTTTTTGGTTTTTGTGCAATGGTACTAAGAAAATAATAGTTTTTTTTTTTTTAGGTACTAAGAAATTAAGGGTGAACGAATAACAATCATAAAAGACAAACAGACCTAGAGCTATTAAAAAGTACATCATTGAAAAAAAATAAGGTACCTCATTCAATTTTCTTGTAACAGTTTCTATTATCTTTTCTGACTCAGATGGAAATACAATTGACCACAAGTCCCTGGAGTCAAAGCAATATTCATCCGCTACACCAAAGCAATTGCTCTTCAAGTCATGCCCCCTTATAATGCCATTATCAGTATCAACTGAGTACCAGTATACATTTGAAAACTCATTTTGGAAGATACCAATAGCCTCAGAGGTTCTTGGGTATAAATGTGCATGATGGTCTGCATCTATAATAAGATGGAGATGCTGTTCCGCTGAATCAGTAAATGGCAGTGGAATGACTTGCATAACAGAATGAGTGAGACCCAATGAGTCAAGTTCCTTTCCTGTGTAAGTATCAACAAAAGAAAGAACACCTGGGGCATCCCAATTTGGTCCACATCGACCCACAACAAGGATAGATGGATTCTCATCCATGGCATGATGATGAGGTACCTGCCACTGATAAACACTAAGCCCAGTAGGATGTTCACATGATCCTGATTTATGTAGTGAGGACAGTAAGAGAGACCAAACAACCCGTCCATCTCCAGTGTGCAAGGCATAAAGTTTCCCCGCTCTGGTAAGAACTATTAGCAGCTTCCGGAAACCATTGTGGTCTCGGGTCATTTTGCTCTTCTCAGAACTTTTTAATCTCATTCCTTGTATAGCTGCTATATCCTCAGGGCTTGCAAGCATTAATGTCCCCTTAAGCTTCAGGATGTGTCCCTTCAATAACGAAAACATCATATGAAAAAGAAACTGTCAGAAAAGAACGGGTCAAGTAGAGGAGGCATTCAAGCAAAAATATCATCTTCTTTCCAAATCCTAGGTGCAAAACGGCAATAAAGAGGTGAAGGAGGAAACGGAAAAATACATTTGTAAATAAAACCAAGCATCCATTCAGTCCAGAAAAGTAGAATAGTACAGCATTCAATCATGAAATATGCAAAGTTATGATGCCTTTAACATTAAATTGAATTTCTTACTGGACATTTATGCGTTTACAAACATTCATACCTTAAGCCACTCAAAGAGGTTCTGCTCCACTTTAGCTACTGATACGCCTTTCTTTTGCACAGGCAGTTCTGAGGTTGTTACATCTACAATTGAGGCTAAGCTTTCCTCCCTAGACCACACAATCGCACCTTGTTGTAGTAACAACAGTGAATGATCTTCCATTACAATCAAGGCCCTAAACCCATGAGACCTGTCTGTACGAATATATGTGTTTATGAAAACCATGTGCACTAGCCCCCTCTGATGGTCCATGACTATGCTCTCCTTGAGCAAATCACCATTCCAATCATGATTGAGCTTCACTGTGAGGAGAATTTTACCGTCTGCGTGTTCAACTATTGCAAAAGCTTTTTGACCCTCTGAAAATGAGAGAGCATCACTAACAGCTGCTGCATTGTTAATTTTGTCCACAACCTCCAATTTGCCTTCAGTTGTCACTCTTATGAATGCTGAAAATGTATTGACTTTTACAGCAAATATTCCTGAGAGCTTAGAAGGTAATATGACTGCGTTCCTGGAAGACTCCTCAACAAGATCTGAAATATATGTCTTTCCGAAGTTGATTTCTTCATTCTGAAAGTTAATTGTTACTAAGCTTGACCTAGTGGCATCCAATGACACAAGCATGTCACTTGAAACTAATAATACTTCCCCATAAAAGCCATCAGGAAAGGCTGCACTCTTGTGCTTCAGCAATTCTCCATTCTTAGCATTAATTTCATAAGCATCGAATTGGGATGAACCAACAAAACCTACAGCATAGATTATATCACTTCCAGAAGGCTGAATAATCTGTTGAACCTCTATGCTGCAAAAAAGGTAGCCAATATAAGATCAAAATATGATGATGTTAGTAAAGAAAGAACATTAGATACATCAAAATTCAATTGTTTAAACCTTTCAGCTGAAAAATCCTTCTCCCAGAGAACTTCACCATCAATGCTAGAAAGAGCATGAAGACACCCTTTACTGAAAACAAGAATCACATTGTCCTTGTCGACTTTCAAATTTATCTGCACAATACTACCGTAATTAATGTATGTTCACTATAAAATTGGTACAAAGGCATTATCTACTAGAACTTCTACATGACTGCAAACCTCGAAGGGCAAGTTTGAGTTCTCAAACCACCCCCCCCCACCCAAAACAAAAAACCACCATGTTGCAAGACATGATCTTGTAATCAAGAAATTATTTTTTTTTTATAAGTAATGTTGTATAAAGATGTTGTTAAGAAAATTATGATAAAGATGTTGCTAAGAAAATTATGATAAAGGTGTTGCTGATGATGAAACTAAGGACAGGTAAGGACTACAAACTGAAATTAAAGTTTGATGCAAAAGTAACAAAACAAAAAATCCAAACATTTTGGTCTATGAAGAGAGAGCGAGATTTAAAGCACTAGCAGCAGCTTCCCTAAATCTCATTCCCTTCCCTAAATGAAGGGAAACTCTTAAAAACACCTTAAACAAACTCCCTTAGTGTTTCCCTTGGTTAGAGCACTAACAGCAACTTCCCTTTGATTTTCCCTAAGTTTAGGGCACAAAACTACCTCTTGCTTTCCTATGAAAATATATTTCACAATAACTTCCCTTACATTTCCTTATACCATTAAAATATTATATCTTTATAAAATACACGTTCCCTACCTAACCTCACTTTTTTCACATAATCCCCAATTAAAGACAAAGATGAAAGAGGAGAGAGGAAAGAGAAATGTTTATATTAAAATAATGTATAGGGAACCACTTTTGGTTCCCTACACATTGGGAAACATTGTAGAAACCCTTAAAGATTAGTTAAAAGTAGGGTAACTGATATAAGTTTTTCTGGCTTCTTTTTTGAAATTTTCCCTAAACATAAGGAAGGGAATGACATATAGGATAGCTGTTGCTAGTGCTCTTAAGGAACAACAAGGGAAGCAAAAGTGCTACCCCACTTTTGGTTCCTTTAGCAAAAATACTCTCTTTCCTCTTAACATTTATTTAAAACAATATTTAAATGGTTACTCTTTCCCACAACATTTAATTTAAAGAATATTTAAATGATATAGAAAAATGATAAGGGAAGCTATTGTGGAACTAATTTAAATAGGGAAACAGAAAGTAGTTTGGTTCCCTATATTTAAAAAAAAATCTAAAGGAAACTGCTGCTAGTACTCTTACAGAGGAATACTAGAGAAAGATATTCAATGGATAAAAATTTCAGTAAATGTACAGGAATTCATACATAGCACTACATATATATGTCCAGTTGACAGATTCCAGAGCATCAAAGATTGTATTCACTAACCAGCACAGACAATAATGATTTTGAAGGCTTTGAGCCTTGAAGAAAAGACTCCCAAACCATCTTTCCATCAGGAAGGTTCCATGCTCTTAAAAGACTTCCCTCTGACGAAAGAGTAATGACATCTGAAAATGTTAAGCAGCAATTAAGCATTCAATCAACAGTGTAAGTTGTGATCAAACATCCAATAGGTAACACCAAATGAAGGAAGCAATATTGTTTACAAAGTAATAACAAAAGTAACAACACTCTATATACATAAGTACAGAAATATAACCACCGAAGATGGTGTTGAGCACACCCAATATTCTTTTTTTGTTTTTTTTTTTATTTACTAAAAAAAAAAAGAAGAAGACAACAAAAAAGAGTGCCGCTATAGCAATGCATGGCAACAGTTGGTCCTTCAAAGTAACACAAAATCAAGAAAATAAATTACAAGTATACATGAAACTCAGAAGAAAATAATGCATATGAGCTCCCAATATTACCACTCCTATAATTCAAACAACATGTTTCTTGAAAAAAAACATATACATGTGAACACAACAAACAAACTGCGAGATACTATTATAAATAATTCCAGTTATACGACAAAACATGGGTCACAAATTTGCTGAAAATCATAAAGATCAAGCCCCATAGCATTATAATGTAAAATTCATTGATGAACAAGTAACAATTCTACATGGACATTACCAAGTGATGTAGTTTAGGGAAATGAGTGAAACAGACATTCATCTGTAAAGCTAAAAATAGGATCAATCATAAATATGTGCATTATTACATTTTCCAAGAGCAATATCAATTCCGTCGACTGCATCATTGGTCCCAAGAACATGCCTCCAAACTGCACAAAACCAACCATAAATTAATATTCCACCAAAGTCCTTAAAAAATTTAAAAAAAAAAAAAAAAAAAGTGCCCCTATATCATAATTATCTACTCAGAACTACCAAACAAAAGAATGAAGCGATCTCGCTTAGTTGCTTTGAATATGAAGAATCTGAGTAAAGGAGGTCATAATGAAAAGTTTCTATGTAACGATCACAGCCAAAAAATAAAACCCAATTTACCACAAGTTCCAATACAAAAAGTTCAACTCACAAATCTCTCCGTGCCTGAGATCAAGCGATGCGATAACATTCTCTTCAGTAGACACCACAACACGCTTTCTCCCGGTCTTCTGAGTGTGGAACACTGCGTGCTTCACTTTCCCTATATACTGCTGGTGCCTGTAATTCACAATTATTACTAAAAACTACAAAAATCGAACCCATTCTTCAATCAAAATGGAGTAAAGGCTTATAATCAAGAAAGAGAGGGATATGTGACAATAGATTGAGACTGAAGCATCAACAACAGCTTAATAACCGAAGTTTCCAAAACAAATAATATTTGACTAGGACTTAGAGAACTTTTAATCACTAAGCGAAAAGGAATTGAGGCCTCGTTTGTTTTCCAGATTAAAAAAGTAAACAAAAAGAAAATCTCAAAGTAGTAAATTGAGGTGAAGTGAGAAATTCGAGGACAAGACGATATGAGATGGGAATTTACCAGTCCATGAGGCCCACTTGATCTTCGTAAAGCGAAAAGCTGTGCTCTGCGGATGCTAAGAGTAATAGAAGAGGAAGAAAAACCCTAATCGCCATTCGCATGCCCATCGCGAGTTTCCCTCCCTCTCTCTCGGGTGAAGAAAGAGAGACAGATCTGACAATGAAGGGGCCGGTTTGTCGTTTTGGCTTGGGGAACTGGCTTAGCCCTCTCACGCACTTGCCCCAAATTGCAAGAATAGGGAATTCCTCCTATTTTCAGTTCAAATAGAGATAAATCATTTCCATTTCATTTGTTAAAATTTAGAGAATAACTTCTATAACGACCCGGCATAAACCAGGTCCTTTGTGCCTTCCAATTAGAAAGAAACACATCAACATATCTCACTAAAATAAGATAAAAACGAAAACACAGGATCCAAACCCATTTTCTCTATTCAATCAGCAACAAGAACCCCACCACCTCCGACCACGATCACCTCCTCCTCCGACCACCACACAGAAAAAAAAAAAAAACGTGAAAACAACAAAATCTTCCTCATTGTCTAAATGTAAGAGCTAGAGGAAAGTGATATTTGAGGAACACCAACGCTCGGCAATAACAAATATAATAGCAGTAGCAGTAAAAGAAAAACAAGGGGATTGAGAAAAGGAGGAAGAAGAAAATAATAAAATGATGAGTATAAGGGATTGGGATCTTTAATTTAAAGAGGAACAATAATGACTACGAACAGTCTTTCTCCCTAATCGCACGTATTTTTCTCTTTTCTTTTCTTTTTGGGTTTTTGTTTTTTTCGAAATCAAACAGATGGACGTCTGTAACCTCAGCTCAAATTAATCAACATCAAGATGTTCTTCCAGCGTTTCCTATTTGGAGAGCAAGAAAGTGAGGAAAATTAGAGAAATTTGAGAGAAAGAGTTAGAGAGTTAGAGAGAGGACTTACGAGAGCGGGGTGGAGGAACAGGGAAGAGAGGGGGGTGGCTGTGCAGTGGCTCGTCAGCGTTAGGCGGTTTTTGGCGGAGAAAACGGTGGTGGCTGGACAATGGTTCGGTGGGTTCTTGTTGCCGATTTAACGGGAAAATGGGTTTGGATCCTGTGTTTTTGGTTTTTATCTTATTTGGTGTGATATGCTGATGTGTCTCTTTTAATTGGCGGGTACAAAGGACCTGATTTATGCCATTTTATTTCATTTCATTTGTTAAAATTTAATGTTGTTTTATTTAAGAAAAGTCTACATACTTTCTCAAATTACAATTAAATTGGCAATGTCTCTTCTAAACTTTCAATTGTGATAATGTCTCACAAACTATAACAAATTATCAATGTTTCCCCTAATGATGAAACTACCCTTTAGTAAAATAAAAAATACTAAAAATTCTAGAAAAAAAAAACTTAAAACTTAAAAAAAAAAAATCCAAAGAAAATTTAAAAAATAAAAAAATCATTTGTATAAGAAAAAAAAATTCAATTTTCTTTTTTTTTTTTATAAATTTTTTAAATAAAAATTTTTGTGTAAGAAAATAAAAATTTTCGTTTTCTAAAAAAAATTATTTTAAATGAAAATTTCCGTTTAAAAATTTTCATTTAAAAAATATTTTTTTTTAAAAAAAGGTTCTTTTTAAATTATAATTTTTCGTTTAAAAAAAAATTGATTTTATAGGGTTATTTTTGTCTTATTGATAAATATATAAGGCATTTTTATCTTTTTGCTAGTCTTAGGGAGGGACATTGACAATGCTTTGGTAGTTTGGGGTGAACATTATCACAATTAAAAGTTTGAGTAGTAGTTTAAGGGGGAAATGTGAATTTTACCCTTTTATTTATTATCTAATGGTAAAGGTATAAATAAAGAGAAATGCTAGTGTACTGAGATAAGTATTAACATGATGTGGAATTTATTTTATTGATATTTGTATCATTTTTTTTATTAATTGTTTTAATCATCTCATGAATAAGCTCCACATCATGTTAGTACACATATGTTAGTAAAAGAGTTAGTCCCTTAATATTTTTCATAAAAAAAATAGAACTACTCCCGAATATTTGGACTTAGTTCGAGTGCGATTGACTCGACTATTAAATAGGTTGTTCATGAACAAAAAACTATGCTTGATTATTAAATTATACAAACTCATATAATCTCTACTTGATCCGATTAATGTTCATGAACAAGCTTGTATAAAGCTCAACTTGTATATACTTATTAATATGTGTGTATATATATATATGGGTTAAATGCATTTCCAGTACCTGTGCTTTGAGCCAAAATCAAATAGCCACCTTGGTTTTCAAAAATATCACAAATGGTACCTGTGGTTATCAAATAAACCTACTTAGTACTTCTGTCAATATTCCGTTAGTTTTTTTAACGGAGTGCCACGTCACCCTTACACATGATATAGTACCTGTGGTTTCAAGGCGCAACGTGGAGTGGTACCTGATTTTTTAGATGCCACGTCAAATTAAATAATATTAAAATTATGTAAAAAAAAAATTAAAAGAACCTGTGTACTTCCTTAAAAAAAAAAAGAAAATCCGTCGTCCTCTCCATTCTCCTCTCCCCCAACCACTTAGGTTTTTGCAGACCCAAATATATTTTTGCAAATGAACCTTATCAAAACAAATTGTAAAAACAGTGGGAAACAGACTTACCTCAGATGAAGGGTAATGGGGGAAAATATTTTCTCTGAGGAAGGGTGACGTGGTATTTGGGTCTGAGACGAGGGCTTTCGTAGAGCTTCGGTTGAAGAGGATTTCCTTTCTGCTCCATAGTTCGGAGTCGGTGATGCCTCAGACGTACCCTTAGCCTTCAAATAAGAACTCCTACTGGCATTTGGAGAAGAGGCTTTTGTCCGTCGAGACAATCCGGTAATTGGACGAGCATTGCCGATGGAACCTTGTTTAGGAAGATCTTCCTCAGAATCGCTAGGGTCTGCAACAAAGTTTGTAATTGGAACCCTTGTGCTTGAATTTTTATTTAATTTAGTGTCTGCTTTCTGATTGTGCGTCTGTCGACTACTGTTAATAGTCTGCTATGAGGGTTCCTCTGAATCATCATTGAGGGAGGGATGACAAAGATGGCATTTGGGTCTGCAAAAACCTAAGTGGTTGGGGGAGAGAAGAATGGAGAGGACGATTGATTTTTTTTTGTTTAGGAAGTACACAGGTTCTTTTAATTTTTTTTTTACATAATTTTAATATTATTTAATCTGACGTGGCATCCAAAAACTCAGGTACCACGCTACATGGCGCCTTGAAACCACAGGTACCACGCCATATGTAAGGGTGACGTGGCATTCCATTAAAAAAACTAACGAAATTCTGACAGAAGTACCAAATGGGTTTATTTGATAACTACAAGTATCATTTGTGATATTTTTGAAAACCGAGGTGCCTATTTGATTTTGGCTTAAAGCACAGGTACTGAAAATGCATTTAACCCATATATATATATATTATGTATATTTTTTTTTTTGACATCATATATATTATGTATATTGTTATGCATGTTCTTCGCACTAAGATCCATGGCCCTATGCATAGTAGCCCAAAGAAAGAGTCCAAAGTATCATGATGGGCCCGCCCCAATAAAGGCCGAAGCCTCGATCAATTCATCCACCCGTCACGCCTAAATCCTAGATCCTTTGCCTGACCATCACCACTACATTTACAATTCTTAGTGTAATTTTATTCCCAACAAGAACTTTATTTTATTTTATTTTTATAACGTGGAATTCCAGCAAGGTAAGATCACTTTATGTACTCACCCAGCTTGCATCAGGTTCCACACGGAAACTCTCAGAAGATTTTAAAACCATATGAAACTTATTGCAAATCAGTGAAATTATAGAGACTAAGTTTGCATTTTTTTTTTCCCCCTTTAATATATGTGTCAAGCTTTTCGCTTTAGCTTTAAATTTATGGTGTCAAGGAGAAAAAAGAAAGGGAAAAAAAAAAAAAATTATCCCCTTAAAGTTTGACAATTTTTTTTTTTTTTTTGTTTTGTTATCAAATGTTTAAAAATTGACAATATATACCCGCTAAATTTTTAAAATTATCGATATTGCCCTTATGTTACTCAAATCCGTCTTCTTTGACGGAAAATAACCCATGTGAGTTGCACTTGGATTTTCAGAGGAAAATCTCTCCAAAATTCCCATGGCAATCAATTTTAAAAAGCTTAAATTATTTATATTAATTATTCTTTTCTTATTTCTTAAGAAGGACATGAGTAGAAAGAAAAACTCATTGAAGACAAAGTGTGTGGTGAGAAATACTGCAATGGATCTCATACCATATATATATATATATATATATATATATGTGTGTGTGTGTTGAATCAGCTAGCTAGACCAATCCATGATAATTTTGGGTATAACATGATATGACTGCCGGATTTGTTAGACAGTCACAAGAGATTAATATAATGGAGTTGTACATAAACTAGCTAGCTACAAAGATATCAACGTCAAACAAGACGTATTACAATTCAGACTCTCAAAATAGATTCGCTAACCTATGACTAATCAACCAATGAAATACAGATCTGTACCAGACAGAACCAACTAATACATAGGTAGTAATTATTATTTGACACTGAGGGCTGAAAACCTCAGGCTAACACTTATTCCTTGACACTAAGGGTTGAGAACCCCAAGCCAACACTTGTCCTCCTCGACCCTAAAGCCAGGATAATGCTCACATCCACAACCCAAAGATCTGGACCAAGCATCACACCCAAAAGTAGGCCGATCAAGACAAGATTTATTACAAGCAAAGAAACAATAAAAATACAGGGAAATAAACACCGATCACGTGCAAGCAGATTCCATACACTGAAGGACGCGTTGGAAGCTCGACACGGTGGGGGCACGGAAAAAAGGCCCGACAGTGGACGGAGAGTGACGAAACAGGCGTAGAGAAGATCGGCAGAACTGTAAAAACTAAAAAACACACGAAACAAACAGAGAGAAGAAATACAGGAAAATACTAAAGCAAATACAGGGAAACCCAACAAAAACAAAATACAAAGGAAAATCAAAACAAAATAAAACAAAGGAAACAAAATACTGGGAAACCAAAGAAAAACATAAAACAAAAAGCAAAACAATCAACCGGAGAAGGCTCAGGTGTGATCTGGCCGGAACACAGCTGGGGAAGGTGGCGATGGGAGAATGACGCGGTGGGGGCACGTAGAGGACCTACCTCAGGCGGAGGGCTGCGAAACACCGAAAGCCGGAAGACTCAAACAAGGCACAAAGACCACCAAAAACAACCGAAAAAAGAAAGGAAAGCCGGAGAAAACAAAAGAAACCAAAGAAAGTGGTGAAGGGGAACCCGGTCGGGGCTAGATCTTCAGGTAAATCACTAGACCCTAGGCGTGGAGAGACCGCCGTACAAGGAGGAGGCCGGGGAAAAGGAAAGGGAAGGGCACCGGGACTAGGGCATCAAGTAAATAACTAGAGCCTGGTACGAAAAGGACGTAGGGAGGAGGGATGGCGAGCTCCCCAGGAGTGACGGCGATCTGGAGGGGGCTGCTAAAACAAAGAAAACCTAGGGGCTGCTAAACAATGATGGGTTACATTATTGATTCCGATTATTGATTTATTTATGGGTTAAATACTCTTTTGTCCCATAAGGTTTAAACAATTTTTTTTTTTTTTTTTTTTTACTTATGGTTTCATTTTTATCACGTGAAGTATATGTGGTTTTCATGAAGACGTAGATGATACCTCCGTTAAAATTCTGTCCGAAACTTAATGGAATGCGGTGTCAACACCAATCAAAGGTTGCCACGTGTCATATAATTAATTTTTTTAAGAAAATATTTTTAAAACATATTAAAAAAGATTAAAAAAATTATATATATATATTTTTTTAAAAAAATGGGGGTGGCCATCTGGCCAGCTCACAACCCCCACGGCCGGCCAGATGATGTTTCATCTGCATTGCCTGTTGCAGTTGTGCTTGCTGCAGTTGGAGAACCATGGATTAGGGTTTTGGTGATGGCTTCATATCTGGCCCTAGCTATTTCCCACCATTCAAAAAAGCTTTCAGAAGGAAAGGAAGAAGTAAAAGTAGTAACGGCAAATAGGAGGCTTCCTGGCCTATGCCATTGCTGGTGCAGCAGCCTTAGCCACTGGAATCCATCTTGCTGCCAACTGGGCTGGCTACCGGCACTTGACATGGAAGATAGTCCGAGTCTGAGACATGAAAACTAGGTTCATTTTGTTTTCTTTTTTCCTTTTTTCTTTGAAAAAATACAATTTTTTAATCTTTTTGATTTTTTTAAATATTTTCTTAAAAAACTTAATTATATGAAACGTGGTGACAATTGATTGGTGCTGGCATGACATTCTGTTAAGTCTTGGACGGAATTTTAACGTAGGTATCATCTTCGACTTTATGAAAACCACATATACCTCATATTATAAAAATGAAACCATGAGAAGAAGAAAAAACATAAAATGTTTAAAGTTGTTTAAACCCTAGGGGTAAAAGAGTATTTAATCCTTCGTTTATTTTGAAATGAGCCCATCCGCCAAACATTTACTTTCAATTATTCGTCCAATTACTTGGGCAAGCTATTCCTTTGCTTTCATTGAATATGTTCATCTTCGAGAATCCCAGCGTATCATATTAATTAATATACCACTCGATGAAAAATTAATTGAATAATGTAATATTAATGAAATGGTACGTCTTCTAACTTGTTCATCAATTTATAAAGGGGTTTGAGAGGGTGTTAAGAGTAATTTCTTGCATGGAATGAGTGGGAATCACTTCATTCGATGGAGTATTGAGTATGGAGTAGAGCTTTCTTCCTTGCTTGCTCTTGTAAAAATCATTAGAGCTGATCATTTTCCTTGGAGGAAGAAAGGAGGAGGATGATAGACCTTGTCCTCCTGGCAATCTTACATGCTTCTTTAATTTCATCGCTTGCGTTCTTCTTCTACTTGTCTGCGTCGTCAATCTTGATTGGCCTCTTCCTTGCGTTTTCTCTCACGCTCTTCACAATTGCTGTAATGGATTTATATGGTGGTTTCTTGGTGTGTTGTTTGCATTGGGCTACTCTCAACCCCAATCTCTATCTGGCTTTCATTCTCTTTTTCTATAAGCTTACGTGTTAAGAAAATTCATTTAAGTTATTGCCTTTATGTCACATTTATTTTGACAGTTACGATAATCAAGTGATTTATTCTAGCCAAAAGATGTTATGGAATTCTAAAATTAATTTTATTGAGTGATTTTGCTCCTCCCAATCAGGAGCAAAATCAATAACATTTAAGAAAAAGGTTCCTAACCTAATTATAAAAAATTTGGGGAAAGTCAACAAACCCCCCTTAAACTATTACCAAATTGAAAAATGTCCCCTCCAAACTTTCAATTGTGATAATGTTCCCTCAAACTACCAAAATATTGTCAATGTTTCTCCCAATGACAAAACTACCCTCAGCAAAAAAAATACTAAAAATTCTAGAAAAAGACATAAAACTAAAAAAAAAAAATGAAAAAAATCCAAAGGGTGGAAAATTAAAAATAATAATAAAAAAACAAATCCTTTGTATAAGAAAAAAATGAAAAAATTTCAATTTTTTTTTTTTTTATAAAAATTGATTTTTTGTTTTTGTTTTTGTTTTATAACTTTTTTAAATAAAAATTTTCGTTTTCTAAAAAAAATGAAAAAAAATTCTTTTAAATAAAAATTTCCGTTAAAAAAATCATTTTAAAAATAATTTTTGTTTAAAAAATAATTTTTTTTAAACCGTTCTTTTTAAATTAAAATTTTTCGTTTTTTAAATATATATTTTTTAGTTTATATGGGTATTTTTGTCTTATTAAGAAATATATAGGGGCATTTTAATCTTTTTGCTAGCCTTAGGGGGGACATTGAGAATGTTTTGGTAGTTTGGGGAGACATTATCACAATTGAAAGTTTGGAGGGGACATTGTCAATTGGGTGATAGTTTTAGGGGGAATATAGACTTTACCCAAAAAAATTTGTGTATTCCATCATTTTGCACTTGTATTGCACTGGTAGGCATAGGTAAGAAGATTCAGTTCAAAATGGATGGAAGAATATCCAGTTTATGTCTAAAATCTCTTCTTAGAAATCCTAGTTCACAAATAAAACACATGTTCCACTAACAAAAAATTAAAATTAAAATTAAAAAAATGGGTGGTTGGCCACCCGATTTTGGCCATAGGGGGTAGCCGGACCACCCCATTTTAGCTGGGGGTGGCTTGAGAGCCACCGCCAATGGCCAGCCAAGGGTGGCTGGACCACCCCATGCCCATTGGGGGTTGTCCGGCCATCCCTAAGGGCCAAAAAAAAAAAAAAAAAAAAAAAAAAAATTGCTATGGCTGTTCGTGGTCAATTGCTGCTTGAAGCTCTCTTCTCTATCCCATCCACCACCCATATGAATAGCGAATCGAAGCCTTACCCAGATCGAGATGAGAAAGACAGGGCAATTCCCAAGCTAGACTCACAGGAATGTTTAATCGAAAGCTTTGTTCTCCTTCCCCATACTAGATCCAAAACAACAACCTTGAGTCATCTACATTGATCGAGGAATCCTACCTGTCACGTTGAACCATGTTTGTCAACGGTGAAATATAGCCCTAAAGTGGGGGCCCCGGAGATAGGATTTCTCAACTTTTGTTTGGCCCTTGGGGTGGCCGAGCCACCCCAAGAGCCATAGGGTGGTTTGGCCACCCTTGGTCGGCCATTGGGGGTGGCTTGAGAGCCACCGCCAATGGCCAGCCAAGGGTGGCTGGACCACCCCATGCCCATTGGGGGTTGTCCGGCCATCCCTAAGGGCCAAAAATAAAAATAAAAAATATTGCTATGGCTGTTCGTGGTCAATTGCTGCTTGAAGCTCTCTTCTCTATCCCATCCACCACCCATATGAATAGCGAATCGAAGCCTTACCCAGATCGAGATGAGAAAGACAGGGCAATTCCCGAGCTAGACTCACAGGAATGTTTAATCGAAAGCTTTGTTCTCCTTCCCCATACTAGATCCAAAACAACAACCTTGAGTCATCTACATTGATCGAGGAATCCTACCTGTCACGTTGAACCATGTTTGTCAACGGTGAAATATAGCCCTAAAGTGGGGGGCCCCGAAGATAGGATTTCTCAACTTTTGTTTGGCCTTGGGGTGGCCCATAGGGTGGTTTGGCCACCCTTGGTCGGCCATTGGGGGTGGCTCTCAAGCCACCCCCAGCTAAAATGAGGTGGTCCGGTCACCCCATATGGCCAAGATGAGGTGGCCAGTTACCCCTTATTTTTTTAATCTTAAATAATATTTTATTATTATTATTTTTTGTTAGTCGGACAGGTGTACCATTTGTGGCTCTATGATTTCTTCTTAGAAGTTCTAGCCATGAACTGAATATTCTTCTGTCCATACTCGTATAAAGTTCGTGAATATACTCGTACAAGAGCTCGACTCGCAACTCGTATATAAATTTATTATATATATATAAATTTAATAAAAACAACTTATATAATATATTACTTATTATTTAATAGCAATTTAACAATAGTCAATGTATATTAATTATTAAGTATTTCTCAAAAAATAATAACAATAATTAATTGGTATACAATATATAATTATATCGATGATTATAAGTAAATGTATAATATATAATTGAATGACAAAAGTTAATCATATGGTTATATCTTAAATAAAAATCATGATACATTGATACTTAATTATATTATTCATATAATCATACTGATTCATATAATTCATATCATATACAATGAAAATATGATTAGAATAATCCCAAATGAAATGATTATAATTAGAAATTTAAAATTAACAATAACAAATTAACAATGCATGTAACGTCATATAGTTACAAACTAAGTATTGACATTGTCATTTGAAATTTGGAATTGATAGCATGAGATATTATTGTTGATAAATTGTCTTAGTCGAGTCGGCTCGGCTCGCCTGACTCGACTCGTCTACTAGACGAGCTCGAGCTTGGCTCGCACAAGGAATTTTCCTTAATGAGCCGAGCCAAGCTTAAATTTTGAAGCTCGGCATAAGCTCGGCTCAAGCTCGAGCTTGTGAAATTTTTAAATAAGCAAGTTTGGACAGCCCTAGCTCGCCCAAGCTCGGCTCGTTTACAGCCCTAGTTGGAATTATGCCCTTATCTCTTTGAAACAAAAATTACATTTTGGATTCAAAAACTGAGAAAACACCTATTACATTTGTGAAAACTTATGTTTATTTCTCTAGTACATAACTTACTAGCTCATTTTGTATTCAATTGTAAAGTTTACTTACTAAGTCGTAAATTTACGCAGTTGTTGCACTCTAGCAAGTTTGCACGGTTAGTCATTAGACTGCTAGTTGGAAAGAAGATGCCAAACAAGTAGGGGTGGGCAGATTAACTGGTTACTGATAACCGAACCGATATTAGCCGCAACTAATAATTATCGGTCGGTAATCGGTTAAAATTTTTATACTGATAAGCTTATCGGTCGATTAAAAAATTGTTATCGAAAAACCGATATAACCGATAAGGATTTTTAATTTTTAATTTTTTTATAATTTTATATTTTTTAACTCCTTTTATTTTTATTTTATAATATAAAAAAGATGTAGTGGATTAATATAAAAAAAAAAAAGAGCTTCAATAAGCTATTTTAGCCATATATATATATTTGAGCCCCAAAAGAGCCAAAACAACTAAATTTTAATAAGCTATTTTAGGCTTTAGCCCAACAAAAAGTATTTGGGCCCCAAAAATAATTAATTTTTTTGCTTAATTAGTAACCAGTAAAAAGTTCACAAAAACCGGTTTAACCGATTACTGATATGATCGATACCTGATTAACCGATAGCTTATCGATCGGTAATCGGTCAAGAATCGATTAATCGATAGCTTATTAGTCGATAATCGGTAACCCTAATCGGACCGATATGACCGATACCCAACCCTACAAACAAGCATTTCACTGTATCAAGTTTGATTGGTAATTTTCAAGTTTGATGATAATGCTTATACACCTCATGAATATAGAAGTCTCAAATAATGTATTTTTAAGCCCTACGTTGTATTTACTCTAATTAGTGAATGAATGATTCCCTCCGTCAATTACCATTTAACTGTATTGAGGAATTGTCAGTAAATCTGTCAAAATAAGTCAGGAGTTAAATTGAGAGTTTCATTTGAGAATGCGTGGTAGTTAAGGATTTTAAAGCGAAATTTTTCTCAAATTTTATTTATAATAAAAAATTTAAGGAAAAATTACCTTTAGCTTCTATAAACTACAAGTCTTGGCACTTTTTTCACATGAACGGTCAATTATGTTATTTTGCCCCAATGAACTATCATTTTATGCCCAAAAACCCATTCCGTTAGTCAAAGCAGTTAACTCAAACGGTCAACCTGTCACTTTGCATCACTTTGCCTTCATGAATTACAACGTATTGTTATTTTGCCCCATGAATTACAACGTATTGTCGCTTTGATCGTTTGAATTAACGTCTTTGACTGATGGAACAAGTTTTTGGATACAAAATGGTAATTCATAAGACAAAATAGCATAATTGATAGTTCATGAGGAAAAATCGCCAATTAATTTTTGAGGCAAAAGATAATTTTCCCAAAATTTAACCACCGTCTCTTTTGTCTGCATTCTAGTCTTGGTGGCTACCTCTCGTACACGGTACCTGTCGTGCATGCTCGTCTAAAAGTCGTCTTGGTAGCTACCTCTCGTCCACCTGTCGTTTGAAGCTTACATAGTAAATTACGATCGTCTGCAACTCTTTTTCTCACATCTCGCATACTCCGAGTCCGAGGACATAAAGTTTCGATGAATTGAGTTTTAAATTAGTTTATTTTCTTTAAATTCAATCTCGTTAGATAACTTAGATTCTATTTTAGAGAGTGGGACGGGGAAGAATTCCTACGACCGGTGATTGTATGAAATTTATATCCTACTCCATATACAAAGTCGCTCTCACCTGCTTCACTTCCCTTTGCAATGGAAACAATGGTGTATTCTCTCTGCGAGCCTCACTATTTCTCTCCCAACTTCGGGGTTCCATCCATAAACCTTAAGTCCAGTGTTAAGCTCGCTCAGTCTTCAAAGCTCAGCTCGTTTGGGGCGCAACGGAGCTCTCCGAAGCTAGGGTTTCGGCCATGTCCGCGCGTGTTCGCGTCCTCTTCGACTGTTGAAAGAGAAAGAGAGAAAGAGAAAGAGGGTTCGGGCTCTGTCTCTCCCGTCTACGTGCCCACGCCTCCCAATCGAGAGCTTCGAACCCCTCACAGCGGGTAAATTTGCATTGAACTGAATTACATCGTGGTTTTAGCTTTGCGGACTTTTTAGAATGAAAACTTTGTGGAATTGATTGGATTTGAATTCTGTGTATTATATTATGAAGTTGTATTCATTTGACCTTAGGCTTGGGTGTGGCCCGTGGGGAACAAAATCGAGGGCTTGGAAAAAGTGAAGATTAATTTGAATCCTTTACTTGTCTTTATGGTTGTTGTGGTTATGTTTTCTCATAGAATGAAAACACACATTAACTAATCATGCCAACTGAGAGATGTCTATTACTGTACTACTGGCCTAGTTGGTGGGATTTCTGCTCTTGGATTCTAAAGGACAAGAAATCTGAGTATATTTTTTTCCCTTAAATTCCTTATGTTTAACTTTTATGAGGATCAAGATAGGAGATTTGTGCTTTGTAGCTATATTTCAGTGTAAGCTCCCATTTCCTATTTCCTGCGTCTTGTGAAAAGCTTGTAGATGCTGTATGGCTCATCAAGGATTGAATAAAAATTTATCTTTCATCTAATTGAAGACATGGATCCGCTTGAAATGATTAAAGTAACTCTTGGTATTATTAGCAAATCCTTTTTCTCTTCTCTCTTTGATTCCGCTCTTTTTCATTGGTCGTTCCTTCAGCATAATGTTTACCTTCGTTAATATTGTTAAGTACAACTAAGTGAGGATGGAGTTGTTAAGGTGGTGCTTAAGGTCGTTTGCAAAGGTGCATGCGGGGACAGGTGATTTCTGACAGTGTTGACGAAGGGTGTTTTTGGGAACTCTTGGTATTATTCGCAAATCCTTTTTCTCTTCTCGCTCCTTTTCATTGGTAGTTCCTTCAGCATAATGTTTTGCTTCTTTAATATTGTTAAGTGCAACTAAGTGAGGATGGAGTTGTTTAGGTGGTGCTTAAGGCTGTATGCAAAGGTGCTTGCAGGACCGAGGAAAACTCTGACAGTGTTGACGAAGGGTGTTTTTGGGAACTCTAAAGTGTTTGCACCGATGGGACATATCGCAATTGAGCGGTTTTCATCTAGCTTTGTGTCTGGGGTTGGAGGAGATCCCACAATATCTTTGCTGGTGGAGTGTGCTTGAGGAAGGATAGGGGATGTATAATTGAAATTTTTGATATTCGCAACCTTAGAGAGATGTTGCTATGCATAAATTTGAATGCGGTCCATTGCTTAGAGTGGATTGTTGTGAGATATGCCCCAAGTGCTTGTGGAAGTAAGTCAGGCCTAGTTAGACGAACTCCTTTTGCCCCCCGCACGTGCGCATGTCCAAGCCCCTTGTTGCTCCAAATAGTTTAGGCCTGCCTCTAGTGGCCTACACTTTTTGAGACTTTAAAGGGAAGGTTCTGCTGGGCTTGGGGGACGCTTAGGCTAAGTTTTCCCTCATGCCCTAATCAAAATTTTCATTAAAATGGAGGACAAAAGTGGGAGGTGGGCCACCAGGTTCGGGGCGTCTTGTGTTGGGCTCGGACACAGTGAAGGTTACGGGTATTTGTACAGGTCAACTTGGAGGACCTGTCGTGACGCGCTTCCAAGCTGTCTTAACCTTTGTTCCTCAACCTCCACTAGGGGAGGGTGGGGGGAAGTACTTCTGTTGGTGCTTCTGGGTTTGTGTCAGCACTCTCTTGTTCTGCTTTGCAGCTGGTGTTACTCGTGGAGGGGAGCATGGTGAGAACTGTAGATCTGGCCGGCAATGACGCAGTGCCTTCGTTGTGCTCTCAACAGGTTGTCTAAGGCCTTGCTGGTGTCGAACTTGGAAACTTACTTATGACTGTCTTCTCAACCTCCCTTGGAAGATCTTGTCGGCAGTGACGCAGCATCTTTGTTGTGCTCTCAACAGGTTGTCATAGGCCCCGCCGGCGTTTCTAGGTCGAAGGTGTCATACCTGGAAACTTTCCCGCTGTCTTTTTCTCAACTTCCCAGTGGTGTTGGTGTCTCTGGTTGTCCTGAGTTACCTGGTGTAGTTGCTCGCTTAATTAGTCAGTTAGATAGCCAAGGGGGAAGGAACTGCTGTGCCTAGTTTGGTTGGGATGGGTTTGGGTACAATCAGCCTGTGTACGACCTGACTTGATGCGATGTGGATCTTTTCAATAGGGTGGAAGCCTTGTTTTGCACTTCCCTAAGTTCCTATCCACCAGTGGGTTGGGGAAATCTGGATGTTCAAGGTTAGAGTACTCAGAATGGGTTTTGCTGAGAGTGAAGGAGATTCATCT
The DNA here is from genome assembly GCA_006937295.1 of Carpinus fangiana. Lineage (NCBI taxonomy): Eukaryota > Viridiplantae > Streptophyta > Magnoliopsida > Fagales > Betulaceae > Carpinus > Carpinus fangiana. The sequence continues at coordinate 29,232,923 of CM017325.1, forward strand.
TGTTGTGTGGGTTTCGTATGTGGGTTTGAGGAATAGTTTATGGAACTTTTGACAAATATTAAAGCGAGCCGTCTTCATAAGGTTTCAACTTCTAATTCTAAAATAGGTAACAAAAGGTAGTAGGGAGTTAAAAAGGCTGGAATGCTCTATTAATATGACTCCAAAGGTGAGAGTTCAATTTGTGGGAAAGGGGATTCTCAGTTATTAATGAAGCCTCAATTGTTATCTTGGAATGTGAGAGGGTTGAATGAGAGAGATAAACACTTAAGGGTGAGGAATTTACTCAGAGATTGGAAGGTTGATATTGTATGTTTTCAAGAAACTAAGCTTGAGGTCTTGTCTTGTAGTGTTGTGTGTAGTTTGTGGGGTTGCCACCATGTGGATTGGTGCTATTTGGACTCTAGATGGGCATTAGGTGGCATTTTGATTATGCGGGATAGGAGGGCGGAGGAAAAGATTGACGAGTGTGGGGGAATTCACGCCGGTTGTTACTGTTAAGATTTGTAGGAGGGGGAAAGAGATGGAGGCTACCACCTCTTGATATTATTCAAGCTTATTTGACCTAATACAAACAACCAAATATATAGGCTAAACCCTAATGACATAAAGACCAAACTACCCTTGAAACCCTAATGACTCAAAACCCTAATATCTCTTCTAACACTCCCCCTCAAGCTGGAGCATATAGATCATATGAATCCAGCTTGGAAGGTAGAAGTAAACGAAAAACAACTAGAAAACATACTCTAATACTCCCCCTCAAGCTGGAATAGCTTGGAGCACACAATACAAATAACAAGATAATTAAAAAAAACTTCAATGCTGGTCGAAAACTTGTCAGAAACTTGAACAACCATTTGATCGGTTCTCGCCGAATAACACCAAGGCCGGTCGGATGCAACGATCACTTGATCGGTTCTCGCCGGAGAATCCAAGGCCGGTCGGATACATCAATCACCAACAACAAACAACAAACACATGATTAACGAACAAGTTTCGCCATAAAACAGTTACTGGAAAGAAAAAAGAAAAAACTTCACCGGAGCTTTGCCGGAGACTCGTCGGAAAATGCAGAAACTGGTCGGAGATAAACAGAACAGGCCGGCGACAAGCAGAACACACCGATGACACAACAAACAATTCGAAAAACTGCAGAAAAGTAAAAACTGAGCAGTCGTCGGAGCATCACCAGAGACTCGCCAGAGACTATCGGAACTTGCCGTAGAAGACAGAAACCCCCGGGCAATACAAAAACAGCAACAACAGAAGCAATAGAGGGCCACAGAGTAACTTTTCAACAACCCAAAATCATGCCGGCATCTTTTTTTTGTTTTTCTTCTGATGGTTGTTGCACTCTGGCGTCCACCATACACCAACCACTACAAAAAACACCGGCAACCACAGAACAGGCCGGCCAACATCACAGAACACCAAAACACAACCATTTTTTTTTCTCACCGGAAGAGTGTTCCCGTCACCAGGAAACAAGAAAAAAAAAATTGCCCTAGAGAGCTCTTCGAGGGTACTGCCCATGTGGGCATTATGCCCACATGGGCGGTGCTGCCACCAGAAAAACCCTCAAGAAAACAACACAAATAAAGCGGAAAAAATACTACTACAAAGGATTCAAACCCTAAGGCTCTGATACTATGTTAAGAATTGTAAGAGGGGGAAAGAGATGGAGGCTACCGCCTCTTGATATTATTCAAGCTTATTTGACCTAATACAAACAACCAAATATATAGGCTAAACCCTAATGACATATAGACCAAACTACCCTTGAAACCCTAATGACTCAAAACCCTAATATCTCTTCTAATAGTTACATTCAAGAACGTTGAAGATCATTTCACTTGGGCGTGTGTGTGTGCTATGGCCTTAATTTTGATGGGGGATAAAAGGCTCCTTTGCGATGAGTTTGCTAGTCTACTCAGTTGGTAGACCTTTCCTTGGTGCATTGGGGGTGATTTTAATGTCACCCGGTTCCCTAGTGAGAGATCGGGACAAGCCTATTTATGCCCAGCTGTGATGGAGTTTTTGATTACATTTTTTATCAAGGCCTGATGGACCTCCCTCTTGTTGATGCAACATTTACTTGGTCAAATAATCGGTGGTTGTTCTCTTGGTCTAGGATTGATATATTTCTTGTTTCTCTGGTTTGGGAAGCCCGGTTTCTTGGTGTGTCCTAGAGGAGGCTTCCTAAACTTTGCTCGGACTACTTCTCAATCCTTCTTGGCTGAGGTAACTTTCAAGGAGGTAGTAGGTACTTTAAATTTGAAAATATGTGGCTAAAGTATGAGGGTTTTGTGGATAGAGTGAAAAAGTGATGGAACTCTTATCACTTCCAAGGTTTTCTGAGCTTTTGGCTCACAAGCTCAATGCCTTGAAAGTTGATATAAGAAGATGGAATGAGGAGGTAGTTGGCAAGGTAGGGAGGAAGAAAAGGATCCTTTTGGAAGAGTTATGAGTTATTGATTTCATTGAAGAGGAGAGGGCCATAGGTGACAAGGAGAATGAAGAAGGCAAAACTATTAAGTGAGTTGGACAAATCCACTCTATGGGGGAGGTGAGTTGGATGCAAAAATCTAGGGCATTGTGGTTAAGGGAAGGTGACAATTGCACGAAGTTTTTTCACAGAATTGGGAATTCCAATAGAAGGAAGAACTCTATTGACTCCTTGTTAGTTGATGGTATAATTTCTACCAAGCGGGTGGAAATCAACAAGCACATTCCAGTTTTATAGACATTTGTATACTTAGCCATTTAGTTGGTGGCCTTTATTGGACAACCTTTCTTTGACTCTAATGGGGCAAGGCTGAGGCTAATTGGTTAGAGAGAGATTTTGAGGAAGGGGAGGTGTTGGAGATAGTGAAAGTTACGAATGGCGACAAGGTGCCGGACCTTGATGGTTACTCTATGGCTTTCTTCCAAGCTTGTCGGGATGTGTTAAAAGAATACATCATGAAGGTCTTCCATGACTTCCATGCTAGAGGTAAGTTTTAACGGAGTCTAAATGCTACATTCATTGCTCTCATTCTGAAGATTTTTGGAGTTATTGATCTCAAGGATTTTCGCCCGATTATTCTCGTGAGTGGCATTTATAGTATTATTGCCAAGGTTCTAGCTAACAAGTTTAACTAGTAGCAATTGGCTATTTTTAGGACCTAAGAAAAGAAGTAGCCACATGTCTGCTATATTCCATTCCAAAATGACGGGAATACAATTATAATTCCCTAGAGACACTATATGTCCTAATCTTGTCTAGTAAGCAACCAGAGTGAAACGTAGCACTTATGCAACACCTTTACAATTCAGCCCCACTAATGTCACAGCTACAATATCTTTTTGGGTTAATTAGCAATGGGCCATCTTCCTTGTAGACATAATTATTCCCCTCTATTTGAATCAGGTACCATTTTGATGGAAGTACCAGGAAGTTTTTTGAGGGTTGGTACTTCAAGGTGTCGATCCCAGAACGGAGGCAGAGCTTCTGCTTTATGTATTCTGTGGAGAATCCTGCATTCTCTAAGAAATTAACGGCATTGGAAGTGGCACAGCATGGACCAAGATATACTGGTGTTGGGGCTCAAATTCTTGGCGCTAATGACAAGTATATTTGCCAATACTCTGAAGAGTCTCAGAACTTTTGGGGAAGTAAGATTTCTTCTTTATGCCTAAAAGAACATACACAGCAAACTTTTGGGGGAGTAAGATTTCTTTATGCCTAAAGGAACATACGCAGCATTAAAGCAATTGTATTAGTTGTTACTCTTCTTAATCATGCTAGGCCTTGGCAGGAGTTTGTGATCCCCTGGTGTTGATACCTATGATGCTTTCTTGTTCCTTATATCAGCAATGACACTTTTTTATTACTATTTGGTTTGGAATATAAAGTACAATATTTTGCTGTGATTAGAGTTGATTAGACATCATTATATACCTTGAGACAATTTGATACCAGTATATGTTATTATTCTATGCAGGTGTCGTTTAATTCCATTATCTCCTGTTTACCTGATAAACATGCTTTTGACTCTTCGAACTGAGTTTCTGTTTAATTCCATTATCCCTACCCCGCGCCCCCAACCTTTCAAACAGTTACTTTTGTGTTAAGAGTATGGGATTTTGCTTTTGTGCTTAACTTATTGGTTTCATTCCGCTTGTGCTACTTTTTGGAACTAGCCTTTTATTTGAATGCAATTTTGTCAGCTTAAGTAACATCTGACGGATATGCTCTTTCTTTTCTTTTCTTTTTTTTTTCTTTCTCTTTTTGAATCAGCAACGTTTTCTTGTTTTCACCTTACATTCTAATGCTTGCAAATGGTCAAGATAGTCTGAAGTCCTTCCATACTAGTCAAGGAAAAGAGGACTGATTAGATTCTATTGATTCTTGACTCTAGCTAACAATTTTTAAATTCATAGGTAGGCATGAGCTAATACTGGGGAATACCTTCATTGCCGAAAAGGAATTGAAGCCTCCAAACAAGGAGGTCCCTCCTCAGGTTGAGACACCACTTTTGGATAATTGTTTTTGTGTAAATGTTGAAACTAATTTTATTTTCATCCTTTCTCTACAAACAATATATCCAGCCCATAAGAGATTTCTAGATGGTTTAGTAGTTCTAATATGTCATTCACTAGTCATTTTGGGTATTAAATTTTTGAGGACTGCCAAATTAAACTTCCATATGCGACAGTGTATTGTTTCCTCATGGCATTCTTCGTTATTTAGCTGAACTTTTTATATGTTGGACTTGAATTATATGCGTAGCTGGTACTCTACACGTTTGACAGTTGCCTAATTTATTCAACTTTTACTTGGTATTTCTTTTTTATTGCCATTTTCCCCTGTTCGAGTAGATAAGGTCTTCCATGATTACAAGTTGACCAGCAGGAGGATGTAGATCTGTTATATAATCATGTAGATGAGGAAATTAATGGCTAGTAAAAAAAAACTTTTGTTCTTAACCTTTCTTATGTGTTGTTTGTGCAGGAATTCAGTAAAAGAGTGCTGGAAGGTTTCCAAGTCAGCCCACTTTGGAATCAAGGCTTCATTCGTGATGATGGCAGGTAGCACTCTTTTTCATGTCGTGTATTATAATTTGAAAGATACACATTCTACATATGATTATTTCTGTCTGAAATCAAGATGGTATAGTAGGCTTCCTTTTTTCTCTGGCCTGCAAGTGAAATGGGACTTTTCTTTTTTCCCGACCTACCATTTCTTTTATCAAATGTTTTTGAGTTTAGGGATAGATGATTGTATTGGAACATGGCATTACACCTCAAATCTTAAACTTGTAACCGGGATGGGCAAAATATTTTCAGAACTTGTCTGATTAGTTAGTTTGGCGTGGCTTGGCTTTTCAATGACAGGTCAAATTATGTGGATACTGTGAAGACTGCACGTTGGGAGTACAGTACCCGTCCTACCTATGGCTGGGGCAATGTCGGGTCCAAACAGAAGTCCACTGCAGGCTGGCTTGCAGCTTTTCCTGTATTTGAACCCCATTGGCAAATATGCATGGCTGGTGGACTGTCAACAGGTTTTAGCTTCTTCCATCGATTGACGATTAATATCCCACTTTTTAGCTCACGATTATGATTTTGCTATGCTATTCACCTTCTTGAAGTCCTACAATCCAGAGGGACAACCTGACAACACTTATACGCATAGAACTGATGTTTCCAGTGCTTATATCTGGGCTTTAGTTGTGTATATCCCCTCTGTGATATCAATCTTTGTTTTGCTATGATCATGGTTATGTTTTGCAAACCATTTCAATGATTTCATCCCCTAACACTATTTACGCACCATTTTCCCAAAAAAATCAACATAAAAACATTATCACTTTTTATTACTATTCAAATAAAAAAATCACTACAAAACAAAACTGTCACTTTTCAATACAAAATATTCAAAACTTTATACCACATCAATCCACGTCAGCTACAGTAACGAAGGCAAAAGGGTTTGCCAAACACAACCCATGTGCCTTGCACCTAGAATCTATTTGCTTGGGTATGAAATTGCTTCTTTAGCAATCTGCATCTGCATGCATTATTTGGGACATGACCTCAGGTTTTAAATTTGAATTTCAGGTTGGATAGAGTGGGATGGTGAAAGGTTTGAGTTTCAAAATGCCCCTTCATATTCTGAAAAGAACTGGGGTGGAGCATTCCCAAGAAAATGGTTTTGGGTATTTTTTTTTCTTAGCTCTTTATTGATATCTTGCCATTGTAATACTTCACCTCTTTTTTGCTCATTTTTTATTAGATGTGTGAGCTTTAGCCATTTTTCGTTATATGAAGTACTTAAAAGAAAGGGTACTGATAGTCAAGAAATATTTATCCATAATACATAGTAACATGGGCAATGGCTTTAAAGAGTCCTATGCCATTTCACTACCATTTTGAAGAGTGTAGAATTATTATTTGCTTTCTGCCACTTAATTCGAAAAGTTGTAAATTTTATGGATGAGACAAAGGGCCAGAAAGCAAGGACTGTTGCTTGTTAGATACTGAACAGTCAAAGAAGCTCTATAGAGTAAATCTTTGGTTACAGAGAACATTTTCTCGATGTTCCATTTAGAAGTAAGGTTAGACCTTGTATTGTTCATTGGGGGAGCTTCTTTATGAAGATATTCATTCAACTGTAGCTTTCTGATTGAGTAAGCTTATTCATTCTTTGGTGTGGTACACTGATTAATTACTGCGGCGCAGTGTCCGTATCTTACTGGTTGATGTCTTACTGCAGGTACAGTGTAATATATTTGAAGGTGCTAGTGGAGAAGTTGCTCTCACTGCAGCTGGTGGGTTGAGGCAACTACCTGGACTGACAGAGAATTTTGAAAATGCTGCATTGGTACTCTATTTTGGGGGCAATTTCTCTTCTAATGTTGCTGTGCTTTCTCTTATTATTTTTGCTTCAATTTCGTTATGGATGGTAAATAAAAATCCTTGAAAGTAAAAGATTATATATCATGGGGTGGTCCAAGGATCCTGAAAGAGAAAGAAGTGTAGTTTTGGTTGTTTCTCTATGCCAGAATGCTATATGAATCTACTTATCAAAAAATGAATGCTATATGAACCTGCTTTGGCAAGCCTTTGTTTTATTTGTTTTTTGAGTGATGAATTCACTCTTTGCTTTAAGACAAAAGGCAATTAGTTAACTACCTGATATTTATGAAATCAATTTGCTTCATCAAGATGCTTTGATCTAGGAATGTGGTTATGTGTTTTTTGCCCCTGAGCTCGTTTCTCTGGTACTATTTGAGAAATAATTTCTTCTCGAAAGTCAAGGGGAAAATGATGAAACAATTTTATTCCAAATTGTAGCCCAGTTATGCATAAACATGCCTTGATAAAGAGCATTTTCACTGAAAAATAAGATGAGGTCAAGTGCCGTCTCAAACAAGTAGTAACCTCTCCTCTTTTTCTATTGACAGATGTTATGATACTGACTACTGCAGGTTGGAGTTCACTATGATGGAATTTTCTATGAATTTGTGCCATGGAATGGTGGTGTTAGTTGGGAAATTGCTCCTTGGGGTTACTGGTACATGGCTGGGGAAAATCAGACGCATAAGGTAATTGTTTATCTCTTTATTGATTATGCTACTTTCATCACATCCCAGTTCCAAGTTCTGCAGGGAAGTCTCTATGATTTTGGTCATGTTTTTCATTTGCGCATTTAAAAAGCCCAACACTCGTGGTGGGATAGTACCTAGTTTATTGGGTCAATCTGGTATACCTTTCTTGGGATGCATTCCTGAGGCCTTGGGCAGAGGTGCTATCACACTGTACTGTTTTTCCTCGGCAAAAAAAATGCGAAGCTTAACACTCCTTTGCAGAAAGTGCAAGCTGGTTTTGGGCATTATTGATGGAACTTGTTAAGTTCTTTGAATGATCAAGTAGTTTGTCGGAAAGATCAGATGTTGATGTTGAGGCCTCTTACAGGAGTAATTGATGACAGATTGTCTGGGCAGGTTGAATTAGAGGTAACAACAAAGGATCCTGGTACAGCATTGCGTGCTCCAACATTAGAAGCTGGTCTTGCTCCTGCTTGTAAAGATTCTTGTTTTGGTGAGCTAAGATTGCGAATTTGGGAACGAAGATATGATGGCAATAAAGGGAAGGTTTGTTATTTTCTCAACTCTTCTGTCTCTGTTGTATTAGTCTGATGATAAATAGATTGTGAAAGATGTACCTGCTTGAGTGGAGAATGGACCCTTAAGAAAGGGGCATCAAACTGCTCAAATCGATCAGCCAACTGATCAAGTCATTCCTACATTCACTGCAAATGTACCTCTAGTTGCTCATCATGTTCATACACATCGCCATACCTTCTTTTTACCGATCAAAAAAAAAATGTTCATACACATCGCCAATAGTTGCATGTCTTCCTCCTTGTGCTTCTCTTCGCACTATGGTAAGAAAGCAACTGGGCTCTAATACTATCTGATGCAGCGCAGCTAGGCTTTGACACCAGTCGATGCAACTTGGCATATTGAGAAGCTAAATCTGCAAACATATAATTCACAACCATTCTATAAGTACTAGAAAACTCTTAAGAATTATAAAAAAAAAAAAATTGAAGAAAAAATCTCCCATTCTTATTGATAAAACGGATAATAAGAGAAAACTAGTCAGTCAGGCTAGCCTTATGGTGCTTAAATAAAAGTAAGGGACGCAACCCTAAAAGGAAAACCACAAAATGACTTTATTTAAAATAATCTCAAAATTGCTGAAGCAAACATCGTATGAGTGTGGAGCGAAGTTTTTGTCCTATGACTAACACTAGAGAATGGAGGAGCGACCTAGTAGGGTACACAATCAGCTCAGTAAGACAATCGGAGTTACCAGTCGCAATCTCGGCCAACCAAAGGTCGATTCAACTTTCTGAACTAGATTTTCAGACTTTTGTTGCCCGTCCTTTTTGAGCTAGTAAACGTTAGAATTAGAATCTTTTTCGTGAAATAAAAAATTACTGCCCTTTAAATCAACTTTTTATTGCCATCAATTTTGCCTTCATCTCATATTAGAATAAGAAGTTATGATAATTTTACTCTGATTGATCTGCTTAGTTTCATGATTATCAATTTGCTGGATTGCATGAAGCCATGTGTAAACTAGTTTGCATCATCTCTCGGGCACTTGCAGAATTGCAGGTACCCAATCCTTGAGTATCCTTCTGCCCAAACATTTCTATAAAGCCATGGACAATCTGATCTACATCTCTCTCTTTCCTCAAACTTTGTAGTTTCACTGGTCTGATACTTTTTCTGGTGTTTATGTCATCTCTACATGACAATATTTACTTTATAAGTGGCTCTAGAGTATAGTTTATTTGCTTGTTTTTGTTTGATCAATTATAATATATGAAAACTCTTAAAAGGACAAAGTTTTCCTCCAAACTAGATTGAAGGAATTTCTTTCAACCTAATCTATAAAAGTGACATATGTCTATTTTTTTAATAACATGTGAGATGCACATGCGTTTTTTATAAAATTTATTTCAACTTTGTCCCTGCTATTAAAAAAACATGTGCATCTCATATGTTTATGAGACACGTCACTTTTATAGACTAGGTTGAAGGTTATTCCTCCAACCCCGTTTGGAGGAAAACTTTGTCCTTCTCAAAATCCCATTCATGTGAATCATTAATGACTGAAATTTCAGTAGATTTTGTCATTATTATATCAATGTTTTTCAAATTTTGTTACTTCATATTTGAGGGACATATTGGGCTTATATAGCGCACAAAGTATCGATTGAGATATTTTCCAAAAAGATATGTTAAATGTGGAACACCACGAGTTTCATGAAGGGCATCACTCCTGTTATCATTTGGAGGATGATACAAAACTTAGCACTCACAATTTTCGAATTGTTGAGAATTGAAATTTTTTGGGGTGATGTCCATTGGTCCATCTACGGGCTGACCTGGTTTGGATTAATGATAATTTTGATATCTGTGGACCCTCTGCATTTACTTTTTAATTTCTGTGTTTATTTTGCTGATATTCAGTCTGGTGGCCCTGTTCTTTCCCCTTGATGCTTCCATGCTTCCAATTTCTTTGTAGGAATTGGAAATCCTTAATCTTATGCTTACAATTTGGTTTTGTTATTTCCTAGATTAGGACTAGTTGTTATTTGAGTTGGGAGATATGATTAAGTTTATCATGTTAGTATTTATATTTGAGTAGAAGTATGCCGCAGCTCTTCTTTATAAAATAACAACAAAAATTAAGAGAAGACCCTACAACCACAAATTCTAAGTTTGATGATTATGGGAACATTTTAACACTTGAAATATTATGAATGTACAGATGATATTGGATGTTACAAGTAACATGGCAGCAGTAGAAGTCGGAGGGGGACCATGGTTCAACACTTGGAAGGGTGAGACCTCCACGCCGGAGCTCATTAGTAGAGCTCTTAATGTTCCCATTGATGTGGAGGGGATTTTCGGTTTTACCCCATTATTTAAACCCCCCGGTCTATAACAACACCAAGTATGGCTGCAACTGTGGCTAATGATCTTGCAAGGGTAATTTTTTAGGTTTTCCAATCCTAAAATTAAAAGATTATCACGGTTGGGGAATTCAGATGCCCGTAGGAATTGAGATTACTCTTAACTTTTTTCGTACTTCAATTTATGTTTTAAAGAGGTGGCTTTAGGAATTTTTTTTTTTATCCTCTCTCTCTCTTTGAGTCTGTGTGTTGTTGGATATCATTATAATTATACAAGAAAACAACAGTTAAACTATGTTAGAATTTTGTTATGTTTGGCATTTTGGAAAAGAAAGATACATAAGTGATTATATGCGAGTTACGTGATCACTTTTTTGTTAGTCAAAACGGCTTTAGCTAACGGATATGGTGAATTGCAAAAATTTTAAACTTTGGGGGGTGCATTGCAAAAATTAAAACATTGGAGATCGAATTGAAAATCACCTCAAATTTTTGGAGGGTAAAGTGTACTTTTACTTTTTTGTTTAAAGTCTTAATAGTAAATACTTTTGTATCAAATACCCTTGGGCACTTGAAGAGTGAAACATAATGATAATTCCACATTTCTAATCATTCTCTACTGCAAAAACAATCGCAATTGGGAATTCAGTGTTTTAGACAACATTCTTAAAAACATGGATGATAAACCAAACCCAAGTTTGTAGTTATGAAAGATACTTTACAGAGATACAAATTTTTTTAACTTAGAGATAGTATCAAAATGATGTGAAGTTTATTTATTGGTATACTAAACATTTATTTTGATCATCCCTAATGAATAAGCTTCACATCTCTTGATAAAAGATTTAATACTCCTAGCACTTCTCATGCTTACGAAAGTTACATTTACAAAGATAAAGCATTGTGAAAGGTTGTATTACGAGAGGCAGCTTTGTTTTAATAGTCTTACGAAAGAAAAGTTACGAAAGATAGTTTTACCGAAAAATCATCTATGCAAGATAGTCTTACAAGAAATCCTTCAAGCGCAGTGGCTTTTATGTTCAGTATAATGGTAATGTTTCATGAAAACATTGGTTTCTCTGCAATAATGTGTCTCATTCCACGAATGATGTTATATTGAAGCAGTGAGGAGCATCGAACTTTGGCTCAACTCTATAGATATAGATAGTTATCATGATTTATTTATTTATTTTTTTTACATGTTCACACAAGGAGGAGGAAGATTCTTTCGTTTTATTAGGCGTGATCCTAACCAATTGAGCTACCTCTTGGGACGATAGTTATCATGATTTTTGTACATAATCATTGATGATGTATAATTAAAGTTGTAAGTGGGCAGACACTTGATGTATTTAATTTATGTTTCTGTTGATAAATGTAATATGTTAATCACTTGCATCTCTCTATGGGGATGTCATGTGGTGACCTATCTCCTTCATTGTTTGAATATTCATGGGTTGGTGAGATTGAAAAAAGTTTCCTCGTCTGTCTCCCACCATATCTGCACTTTTCTTCTTAACATATATAGTTAATCTAACTATATGTACATGTTAAGTGAATGGTTCTCCAACACTTGCGTGAATGACATGAATAACATGGATGCAAGGCTTGAGGTTTATTTTTTGCTTTCTCTTTATTAATTGATCGCCCTTTAAATAGGGGACTACAAGACTACATGAATCAAAGTAAAAGACTTGAAGATAAACTCTTACAACTAGATAAACTAAGGCAATAGAAACTTATTATTGCGCTCAAAACACTGCACGGTAGACTCAAAACTCTTAACTGAAATACATAAATGTCAACATAATGTATTATCATTACCTTTGTGTGAAAATGGTGATACAACAAAGAACTTTTGAAAACTTTTATGTTATAGTTGAACTTTTGAGTCATAAATACAAACCACTGCTCACAAAAAGAAAAACTTTCTTCAGACAATAACAGTAGCATTGAATCTGTGATAGCAATAAGATGATGACGACAATGATATATGGCCAACCCCCACCCCCACAACTAAAACATAAAAAGGCCTTAACAGAAAACAAATCAAATTACCACCAAAAAAAAAGGAGAAATAGCTCAGCATGTTCAAAGATTTCAACCGACCTGATCACCAACTGTACCAATAAGAAGCTGCTTTGAGGTTATACCCTTGGCCGTTGATGTCACTGTTATTGTTTTCACAGAGTGGGTGAAGAAGTAAGACTGTGACTTGGTTATGACCTCTGGACGAGAATACAAGGAGATTGGTGAAGTAAGATTATGCTTGCAAAAAACTAGCTTCAAGACATCCTTGTTCTCCAGTGAATCATATTGGATTTGAAAAACATAGCAATGAAAATACACATAACATTGAATTAAGGATTCAAGTTTACTGGCATATCGCCCGAGACTGATCATAGATCTCAATGACTGACATCTCATATTTGTGTGCTCTAAGATTGAAGTAGTGGTATACAACCCAGTTCTCGCTGAAAACCTACAAAATGCATGGATGCATGAGAAATGCCTTTCACTTAAGACTGCAAAATGGCTTAGTAGATTGCATAACTTACAGCACGAACAGGACCCTGTGAACCATGGTGAGTCAGTCATCCGGTGCAATATACGACCAGTTACAGTATCAATGAGGTATACAACCAACCATGACTCTGGATGATATGGAACGTACGTGGCATCAGCCACGTTGTCTCAAGTCCATCATCATCTTCTTTTTTTTTTTTTTTTTCACTGCACACTAATTCATGAAAAAAGCAAACCTCTCTCTTCTCTGTCGGCTCACATTCCCAACCATCTCTCAGACTCTCACTCTCCCTTTCTCCCTCTCTCTCTCTCAAAATCAAAATCCACAAGAAGTTCAAGAACCCCTCTCCCTAAGAGCATTCACTGTGAGCTCAACAAACTAGCATTTTGGTTTGTTTGTTGAGCCAAACCACCAAAAACTCCCTCCATCCGACTCAACAAGCAACTTAACAAAATGGTGAGGAGTACAGTACTAAGCAAGTTTGTTGAGCACTGTAGCTCATCAGCAAACTTATATATTACTAACAAATTCAAGGGATTTCTCTCTCCTCTAATAAAAAACAATTTTATCACATTTCTCTTTTTACACGGCCATGGTTTCACCGCAGAAGAGGCGTCTCCGGCGACCGACGATGGGTACTTCCGGAGGAGCATTTTGCTACCTCATCCTTAAACACCCAATTCTTGTAATCTTAAAACAAACGCACAAAGAGAGAGAGAGAGATGGGGCAGCAAGATAATAAACGCAGAGAGAGATGCAACCATCGGCATCGGTCACCTCGGCTCCTTTGACGATGACGCCATCAACCAGAACATCATCGAGGAGACCAACCGGAACCTTGCCAAGATCTGCTCCAACTCTGACCTCTCCAACCCTGACGGCCAAGATCCGCTCCGACTCTGACCTCTCCAACCCCGACGGTCCCGAGCTGTTCTTCAACCCCAACGACATGTATATTCTCGGATCAAGCATCCTTCCAGATCCAACGGTTATGAATAAAGAAAGAAAGAATAAAAAAAGACCAAAGAAATAGTAGAGAAATAATATTTAAATGTGTGAAAAGTTAAACTGCTGAGCCGACTGTGGGAGCTTTAAAAAAGTGGGTAGTTCAAATAGATAAAGGTGATTTTTTTTAGCTAAATTAGTTAAACATTAGGTGAGCTGGATGTGAATGCTCTAAGAAGCGCCTCCAGAGAGTCGGAGACCACCAAGCGCCGTTGAGTCGCTGAGCTACTGAATTTTACGAAGCGCCGCCGACCACCACGTCGTTCTTATGGAGCGCCAACCCAAACCGCAGACCACCACTGACTAGTTTATCTCTCTCTCCCCCCCGCTCACCACCATCGGCGACGCCCACCCACGGAAGCAACTCGAACATGTTCATAATGACGGGTTACATGAAAAAAGCTCAATTTTTAACATCATTTCATCAACACAAATCAATTATTACATGAAGGGGCTGCAAATTGAAATATACATGAGCAATTTCCTTGTGGATGAGATTAAAGAAACAAGGATGTTATGGTGGGAAATATCATCTTTTGTGGAAGTTATGGAATATCATGTTCATAATGAAGCACTACATTACCAAACTACATTACCAACAATTTACTCTTATTGAAACTAGCAAAAAACTACATTACCGATCAGACACACAGATCCAGAAAATTGAATGGGAAGGGATCAAATGGGCATTTTAATTTTGTAGGCATAACCAAATGCCTTTAGATAATATTTTTTTGTTTTTTATTTTTATTTTTTTAGAGGATTTGGGGGTAGGCCAGGGCCATCCCTGGCCCCCCCCCAAACCCGTCCCTGTTGAAAATGCCAATGGACTTTAGATCCTTATTGCACAATAGAATGTTTTTAAAATCATTTAGTCTAATATACATGTTGAAAATTAAATACAATTTTTAATTGAAAGCCTCTATTAGGTAGAGGTTTTATTTTCTTCTTTTTGATAATTAAAATTGCTACATATTGCTTATCAATTGCATTTCCNCAGAGAGACCAAGGAAGAGGGCCATCGCTTAAGCAGCAAAAGGATCAACAGCACCTCCCTTGTGAGACTTCTCGCAATAAAAAAAAATCAACACAATCTCCTCTCAACACCTCTTTTGAATATTTCAGAGAAATTCAAAAGAAAATTTACACCCTGTAACACCCACAAACCCCATTTTACAAAACAATCAACATTCAATCTGCTATGGATTACCCAAAGAAAAATCTCAACCTCATCTACCCACAATCTCCTACAAAACAATAACAAAAATACCCATTGTGTTAAAACACAGAAAATGCATGGAGAGAGAGAGAGATCGTTCCAGATTCACGCGAAGAGAGAGAGAGCCTTCGCCGGAGTTTCTATACAGATCTGAGCAAAACTAACTATTTACGCGTCTCATGGGTAAGCCTTCGCCGGTGGCCGGAGATTTTTTGCGCCGTAGTGAGAAAGAGACAGGTGCGAGGGAGGAAGAGACCAGAGCGAGAAAGGGAGAGTGAGTGAGAGAGGGTGGGGAAGAGCCGACAGAGGAGAGAGAGAAGAAAAAAAAAAGACAAGAAAAAAATTGGTGCACATGGCCTGAGACAACGTGGCATCAGCCACGTGATCCACGTCAGTCGGAAAACCACATTCGGAGAAAAGTCTCGGGATCTCTGGCATTTCCCATTGGATGAATTAAAAATAATTTTGAGATGGGGACAAAATAGGATCCAGCTGGTGGATAGATGAATAGGCGTGGAGAAAGGAGTAGTGGGTAGTTGGCTTATTAACAAAAGGATGAGTGCTGTGGATTGCATGGATCGAGAGAGAAGATGAAATAAAATATCTTTGGCTTCCAAATGACATAAAGTTTCGATGAATTGAGTTTTAAATTAGTTTCTTTTCTTTAAATTCAATCTCGTTAGATTGTATTTTAGAGAGTGGGACGGGGAAGAATTCCTACAGACCGGTGATTGTAATGCACTCACCTTCCCATTGCATGCAATGGAAACAATGGTGTGTTCACTCTGCGAGCCTCACCATTTCTCTCCCAACTTCGGGCTTCCATCCATAAACCTCAAGTCCAGCGTTAAGCTCGCTCAGCCTTCAAAGCTCAGCTCGTTTGGGACGCGACGGAGCTCTCCGAAGCTGCGGTTTCGGCCATGTCCGCGCGTGTTCGCGTCCTCTTCGACTGTTGAAAGAGAAAGAGAGAAAGAGAAAGAGGAAGAGGGTTCGGGCTCTGTCACTCCGGCCGTCTACGTGCCCACGCCTTCCAATCGAGAGCTTCGAACCCCTCACAGCGGGTAAATTTGCATTCAACTGAATTAAATCGTGGTTTTAGCTTTGCCGACTTTTTAGAATGAAAAACTTTGTGGAATTGATTGGATTTGAATTCTGTGCATTATATTATGAAGTTGTATTCATTTGACCGTAGGCTTGGGTGTGGGCCCAGTGGCGGATTCAAAGATTTTTCCTACGACATTTTTTTATAAATAAAAAAAATAAATTTAATTAAAAATATTTAAAAAATAATAAACTCCTATTTGTAGATTTCCTCTTCAGATTTGGTTTCTATCATTAAGACGATAATCACATATTTTTTTCTTAAGCAAAAATTTTTGGACAAATTTGCTAAATCTACTTTAATATGAGGTCGTTGATTAGAGCTCAATAAAATTGTTATTTTTTTTAATAATCTCAAATAACTATAATTATATATTTATACAAATTTACAATTAAAATATGAAACAAAAATTATATAAATAATTAAATAATTAAATATAAAAACAATTATATTGTGTCTTGTATCATTGCACACTTGCACGGTTAGTTTTTTTTAAAGCCTTTTTCATTTTTTTTAATTTTTATTTCTCTGCTACATATGCACGCTGGTCGGCTGGTCATTTTCTTTCTCCGTTTTCAAAACCTTTTATTATTATTATTTTTCTATTTTGTCTTAAAGAGTTTTATGTTGTCCAAACTTGTCCCCTCTCCAAACACTCAAGGCTACACGACACAAATGACAAAACTTACCGTTTTGAACTATTTATTATCTTCTACCTTTCATTCTTCTGAAATACGCAAGTTTCTAAAAAATTTTCTAAATTTTTTAAATTTCAACTTAATAATTAACGTGTCCCTGGTGCTAAAGCATGAAGATGAAAAACATAATCATGGCTGAGTATATATATTTTTTCCTTAAATTCCTTATGTTTAACTTTTATGAGGATCAAGATGGGAGATTTGTGCTTTGTAGCTATATTTCGGAAAGGGCTCCTCTCCATTTCATTTGAAATGGATAGGAGCCATTTAGTTCAAAAGGTGGGACATAGTTGTCATTTTTTTAAAAGATGTAGACAATTTTGATAATTGCATCCTACTTTTTGAACTAAATGGCTCCTCTCCATTTCAAATGAAATGGAGAGGATCCTTCTCCCTATATTTCAGTGTAAGCTCCAATTTCCTGCGTCTTGTGAAAAGCTTGTAAATGGTGTATGGCTCATCAAGGAATGAATAAAAATTTATCTTTCATCTAATTGAAGGCATGGATCCGCTTGAAGTGATTAAAGTAACTCTTGGTATTATTAGCAAATCCTTTTTCTCTTCTCTCTTTGATTCCGCTCTTTTTTATTGGTCGTTCCTTCAGCATAATGTTTAGCTTCGTTAATATTGTTAAGTGCAACTGAGTGAGTTGTTAAGGTGGTGCTTCTGGGTCCATTGCTTAGAGTAGATTGATGTGGGAAAGGGCCCAAGTGCTCGTGGAAGTAAGTCAGGCCTAGTTAGACGAACTCCTTTTGCCCCCTGCGCGTGCGCGTGTCCAAGCCCCTTGTTGCTCCTAATAGTTTAGGCCTGCCTCTAGTGGCCTACACTTTTCGAGACTTTAAAGGGAAGGTTCTGATGGGCTTTGGGGGGGGCGCTTAGGCTAAGTTTTCCCTCAAGCCCTAATCAAAATTTTTCATTAAAATGGAGGACAAAAGTGGGAGGTGGGTCACCAGGTTCGGGGCCTCAACCTCCACTAGGGGAGGGTGGGGGGAGTACTCCTGTTGGTGCTTTCTGGGTCTGTGTCAGCACTCTCTTGTTCTGCTTTGCAGCTGGTGTTACGCGTGGAGGGGAGCATGGTGAGAACTGTAGATCTGGCCGGCAATGACGCAGTGCCTTCGTTGTGCTCTCAACAGGTTATCTAAGGCCTTGCTGGCGTTTTTGGGTCGAAGGTGTCGAACTTGGAAACTTACTTATGACTGTCTTCTCAACCTCCCTTAGAAGATCTTGTCGGCAGTGACGCAGTGTCTTTGTTGTGCTCTCAACAGGTTGTCGTAGGCCCCTGTTTCTGTTGGTTTTTTATTTTGAGAGGGAGAGGGAGAGAGCGAGCTTCTGAGAGTGGCCAGAGGGAGAAAGGGAGAGTGAGTGAGAGAGGGTGGGGAAGAGTCAGACAGAGAAGAGAGAGAAGACTTTTTAAAAAAAAAAAAAAATTGGAGAATGTTTTTTTGAAATTAGAGTGAGGAAAAAGACAAAAGAAAAAAAAAATGGTGCACATGGCCTGAGACAACGTACGTGGCATCAACCACATTCAGGGAGAAGTCTCGGGATCTCTAGAGTCAAATATTTTTGAGATGGGAACAAAATAGGATCCAGATGGTGGATAGATGGGGAGGGGTGGAGAAAGGGGTAGTGCCGTGTGTAGTTGGCTCATTAATAAGAGGATGAGTACAAGTAGATATTGTGGATTGCATGGAGAGAGAAGATGAAATAAAATATCTTTAGCTTCTAAATGACATAAAGTTTCGATGAATTGAGTTTAGTTTCTTTTCTTTAAATTCAATCTTTACGTGTTATTCAATAGATTGTATTTTAGAGAGTGGGACGGGGAAGAATTCCTACAGACCGGTGATTGTATGCACTCGCCTTCCCATTGCATGCAATGGAAACAATGGTGTGTTCACTCTGCGAGCCTCACCATTTCTCTCCCAACTTCGGGCTTCCATCCATAAACCTCAAGTCCAGTGTTAAGCTCGCTCAGCCTTCAAAGCTCAGCTCGTTTGGGACGCAACGGAGCTCTCCAAAGCAAGGGTTTCAGCCATGTCCGCGCGTGTTCGCGTCCTCTTCGACTGTTGAAAGAGAAAGAGAGAAAGAGGAAGAGGAAGAGGGTTCGGGCTCTGTCACTCCCGCCTACGTGCCCATGCCTCCCAATCGAGAGCATCGAACCCCTCACAGCGGGTAAATTTGCATTCAACTGAATTAAATCGTGGTTTTAGCTTTGCAGACTTGTTAGAATGAAAACTTGGTGGGATTGATTGGATTTGAATTCTGTGTATTATATTATGAAGTTGTATTCATTTGACCTTAGGCTTTGGTGCAGGGCCGGCCCAATGGCTAGGCCAGCTAGGCTGTCGCCTAGGGCCCCCAATAAATAAGGCCCCAAAAATTTTTTAATAGGGCCTAAATTTTATTTTAAACTTAAGGCCCATTTTTTTAAACTTATGGCCCATTTTCCATCACGTGGATTGGTGCTATTTGGACTCTGGATGGGGCATTGGGTGGCATTTTGATAATGCAGGATAGGAAGGTGGAGGAAAAGATTGACGAGTGTGGGGGAATTCACGCTGGTAGTGGTGGTTACATTCAAGAACGTTGAAGATCATTTCACTTGGGCTTGTGTGTGCGCTATGGCCTTAATTTTGATGGGGGATAGAAGGCTCCTTTACGATGAGTTGGCTAGTCTACTCAGTTGGTAGAACTTGGTGCATTGGGGGTGATTTTGACGTCGCCCGGTTCCCTAGCGAGAGATCAGGACAAGCCTATTTATGCCCAGCTGTGACGGAGTTTTTGATTTCATTTTTGATCGAGGCTTGATGGACCTCCCTCTTGTTGATGCAACATTTACTTGGTCAAGTAATCGAGGGTTGTTCTCTTGGTCTAGGATTGATATATTTCTTGTTTCTCTGGTTTGGGAAGCCCGGTTTCTTGGTGTGTCCTAGAGGAGGCTTCCTAAACTTTGCTCGGACTACTTCTCGATCCTTCTTGACTGAGGTAACTTTCAAGGAGGTAGTAGGTACCTTAAATTTGAAAATGTGTGGCTAATGTATGAGGGTTTTGTGGATAGAGTGAAAAAGTGGTGGAACTCTTATCACTTCCAAGGTTTTCCGAGATTTTGGCTCACAAGCTCAATGCCTTGAAAGTTGATATAAGAAGATGGAATGAGGAGGTAGTTGGCAAGGTAGGGAGGAAGAAAATGATCCCTTTGGAAGAGTTATGAGTTATTGATTTCGTTGAAGAAGAGAGGGCCATAGGTAGGTGACAAGGAGAATGAAGAAGGCAAAACCATTGAGTGAGTTGGACAAATCCACTCTATGGGGGAGGTGAGTTGGATGCAGAAATCTAGGGCATTGTGGTTAAGGGAAGGTGACAATTGCACGAAGTTTTTTCACGTAATTGGGAATTCCAATAGAAGGAAGAACCTCGTTGACTCCTTGTTAGTAGATGGTATAATTTCTACCAATCGGATGGAAATCAACAAGCACATTCCAGTTTTATAGACATTTGTATACTTAGCCATTTAGTTGGTGGCCTTTATTGGACAACCTTTCTTTCACTCTAATGGGGTGAGGCTGAGGCTAATTGGTTAGAGAGAGATTTTGAGGGAGGGGAGGTGTTGGAGGTAGTGAAAGTTACGAATGGCGACAAGGTGCTGGACCTTGATGGTTACTCTATGGCTTTCTTCCAAGCTTGTCGGGATGTGTTAAAAGAATACATCATGAAGGTCTTCCATGACTTCCATGCTAGAGGTAAGTTTTAACGGAGTCTAAATGCTACATTCATTGCTCTCATTCTGAAGATTTTTGGAGTTATTGATCTCAAGGATTTTCGCCCGATTATTCTCGTGAGTGGCATTTATAATATTATTGCCAAGGTTCTAGCTAACAAGTTTAACTAGTAGCAATTGTCTATTTTTAGGACCTAAGAAAAGCAATAGCCACATGTCTGCTATATTCTATTCCAAAATGACGGGTCAATAACAATTATAATTCCCTAGAGACACTATATGTCCTAATCTTGTCTAGTAAGCAACCAGAGTGAAACGTAGCACTTATGCAACACCTTTACAATGCAGCCCCACTAATGTCACAGCTACAATATCTTTTTGGGTTAATTAACAATGGGCCATCTTCCTTGTAGACATAATTATTCCCCTCTATTTTGAATCAGGTACCATTTTGATGGAAGTACCAGGAAGTTTTTTGAAGGTTGGTACTTCAAGGTGTCGATCCCAGAACGGAGGCAGAACTTCTGCTTTATGTATACTGTGGAGAATCCTGCATTCTCTAAGAATTTAACGGCATTGGAAGAGGCACAGTATGGACCAAGATATACTGGTGTTGGGGCTCAAATTCTTGGCGCTAATGACAAGTATATTTGCCAATACTCTGAAGAGTCTCAGAACTTTTGGGGAAGTAAGATTTCTTCTTTATGCCTAAAAGAACATACACACCAAACTTTTGGGGCAGTAAGATTTCTTTATGCCTAAAAGAACATGTGCAGCATTAAAGCAATCGTATTAGTTATTACTCTTCTTAATCATGCTAGGCCTTGGCAGCAGTTAGTGATCCCCTGGTGTTGATTCCTATGATGCTTTCTTGTTCCTTATATCAGCAATGACAGTGTTTTATTACTATGTGGTTTGGAATATAAAGTACAATATTTTGCTGTGATTAGAGTTGATTAGACATCATTATATACCTAGAGACAATTTGATACCGGTATATGTTATTATGTCGATTAATTCCATCACCTCTTTTTTACCTGATAAACATGCTTTTGACTCTTCAAACTGTAGTTTCTGTTTAATTCCATTATCCCTACCCCACGCCCCCAACCTTTCAAACAGTTACTTTTGTGTTAAGAGTATGGGATTTTGCTTGTGTGCTTAACTTACTGGTTTCATTCCACTTGTGCTACTTTTTGGAACTAGCCTTTTATTTGAATGCAATTTTGTCAGCTTAAGTAACATCTGACGGATATGCTCTTTCTTTTCTTTTTTTTTCTCTCTTTTTGAATCGTTTTCTTGTTTTCACCTTACATTCTAATGCTTCCAAATGGTCAAGATAGTCTGAAGTCCTTCCATGCTAGTCAAGGAAAAGAGGACTGATTAGATTCTATTGATTCTTGACTCTAGCTAACAATTTTTAAATTCGTAGGTAGGCATGAGCTAATGCTGGGGAATACCTTTATTGCCGAAAAGGAATTGAAGCCTCCAAACAAGGAGGTCCCTCCTCAGGTTGAGACACCACTTTTGGATAATTGTTTTTGTGTAAATGTTGAAACTAATTTTCTTTTCATCCTTTCTCTACAAATAATATATCCAGCCCATAAGAGATTTCTAGATGGTTTAGTAGTTTCTAATATGTCATTCACTAGTCATTTTGGGTATTAAATTTTTGAGGACTGCCAAATTAAACTTCCATATGCGACAGTGTATTGTTTCCTCATGGCATTCTTCGTTATTTAGCTGAACTTTTTATATGTTGGACTTGAATTATATGCGTAGCTGGTACTCTACACGTTTGACAGTGGCCTAATTTATTCAAATTTTACTTGGTATTTCTTTTTGATTGCCATTTTCCACTGTTCGAGTAGATAAGGTCTTCCATGATTACAAGTTGACCAGCAGGAGGATGTAGATCTGTTATATAATCATGTGGATGAGGAAATTAATGGCTAGTAAAAAACAAGTTTTGTTCTTAACCGTTCTTATGTGTTGTTTGCGCAGGAATTCAGTAAAAGAGTGCTGGAAGGTTTCCAAGTCAGCCCACTTTGGAATCAAGGTTTCATTCGTGATGATGGCAGGTAGCACTCTTTTTCATGGCATGTATTATAATTTGAAAGATACACATTCTACATATGATTATTTCTGTCTGAAATCAAGATGGTATAGTAGGCTTCCTTTTTTCTTTGGCCTGCAAGTGAAATAGGACTTTTCTTTTTTCCCGACCTACCATTTCTTTTATCAAATGTTTTCAGGTTTAGGGATAGATGATTGTATTGGAACATGACATTACACCTCAAAACTTAAACTTGTAACCGGGATGGGCAAAATATTTTCAGAACTTGTCTGATTAGTTAGTCTGGCGTGGCTTGGCTTTTCAATGACAGGTCCAATTATGTGGATACTGTGAAGACTGCACGTTGGGAGTACAGTACCCATCCTACCTATGGCTGGGGCAATGTCGGGTCCAAACAGAAGTCCACTGCAGGCTGGCTTGCAGCTTTTCCTGTATTTGAACCCCATTGGCAAATATGCATGGCCAGTGGACTGTCAACAGGTTTTAGCTTCTTCCATCGATTGATGATTAATATCCCACTTTTTAGCTCACAACTATGATTTTGCTATGCTATTCACCTTCTTGAAGTCCTACAATCCAGAGGGACAACCTGACAACACTTATAGAACTGATGTTTCCGGTGCTTATATCTTGGATTTAGTTGTGTATATCCCCTCTGTGATATCAATCTTTGTTTTGCTATGATCATGGTTATGTTTTGCAAACCATTTCATCCCCTAACACTATTTATGCACCATTTTCCCAAAAAAATCAACATAAAAACATTATCACATTTTATTACTATTCAAATAAAAAAATCACTATAAAACAAAACTGTCACTTTTCAATACAAAAAATTTAAAACTTTATACCATATCAATCTGTGTCAGCTACGGTAACAAAGGCAAAAGGGGTTGCCAAACACAACCCATGTGCCTTGCACCTAGAATCTATTTGCTTGGGTATGAAATTGCTTCTTTAGCAATCTGCATCTGCATGCATTATTTGGGACATGACCTCAGGTTTTAAATTTGAATTTCAGGTTGGATAGAGTGGGATGGTGAAAGGTTTGAGTTTCAAAATGCCCCTTCATATTCCGAAAAGAACTGGGGTGGAGCATTCCCAAGAAAATGGTTTTGGGTATTTTTTTTTTTTCTTAGCTCTTTATTGATATCTTGCCATGGTAACACTTCACCTCTTTTTTGTTCATTTTTTATTAGATGTGTGAGCTTTAGCCATTTTTCGTTATATGAAGTACTTAAAAGAAAGGGTACTGATAGTCAAGAAATATTTATCCATAATACACAGGAACATGGGCATTAGATTTAAAGAGTCCTATGCCATTGCACTACCATTTTGAAGAGTGTGGAATTATTATTTGCTTTCTGCCACTTAATTCGAAAAGATGTAAATTTTATGGATGAGACAATGGGCCAGAAAGCAAGGACTGTTGCTTGTTAGATACTGAACTGTCAAAGAAGCTCTATAGAGTAAATCTTTGGTTACAGAGCACATTTTCTTGATGTTCCATTTAGAAGTAAGGTTAGACCTTGTATTGTTCATTGGGGGAGCTTCTTTATGAAGATATTCATTCAACGGTAGCTTTCTGATTGAGTAAGCTTATTCATTCTTTGGTGTGGTACACTGATTAATTACTGCGGCGCAGTGTCCATATCTTACTGGTTGATGTCTTACTGCAGGTACAGTGTAATGTATTTGAAGGTGCTAGTGGAGAAGTTGCTCTCACTGCAGCTGGTGGGTTGAGGCAACTACCTGGACTGACAGAGAATTTTGAAAATGCTGCATTGGTACTCTATTTTGGGGGCAATTTCTCTTCTAATGTTGCTGTGCTTTCTCTTATTATTTTTGCTTCAATTTCGTTATGGATGGTAAATAAAAATCCTTGAAAGTAAAAGATTATATATCACGGGAAGGTCCAAGGATCCTGAAAGAGAAAGAAGTGTAGTTTTGGTTGTTTCTCTATGCCAGAATGCTATATGAATCTACTTATCAAAAAATGAATGGTATATGAACCTGCTTTGGCAAGCCTTTGTTTTATTTGTTTTTTGAGTCATGAATTCACTCTTTGCTTTAAGACAAAAGGCAATTAGTTAACTACCTGATGTGGGCAATGGCGCATTATCGTGAGGAGATGTCGACTCTAGAAGACTTTTTGAGCTTGTGTCCTTTGTATATATCTTAGGGGGTCTTTTGTACATATTTCTTTTTTAGGGTTGCGCCCCTTTGCGCGTTTTTAATATATTTCACATTACTTATCAAAAAAAAAAAAGTTAACTACTTGATCTTTATGAAATCAATTTGCTTCATCAAGATGCTTTGATCTAGGAATGTGGTTGTATGTTTTTTGCCCCTGAGCTCGTTTCTCTGGTATTATTTCAGAAATATTTTCTTCTCGAAAGTCGAGGGAAAAAGATGAAACAATTTTATTCCAAATTGTAGCCCAGTTATGTATAAACATGCCTTAATAAAGAGCATTTTCACTGAAAAATAAGATGAGGTCAAGTGCTGTCTCAAACAAGTAGTAACCTCTCCTCTTTATCTATTGACAGATGTTACGATACTGACTACTGCAGGTTGGAGTTCACTATGATGGAATTTTCTATGAATTTGTGCCATGGAATGGTGGTGTTAGTTGGGAAATTGCTCCTTGGGGTTACTGGTACATGGCTGGGGAAAATCAGATGCATAAGGTAATTGTTTCTCTCTTTATTGATTATGCTACTTTCATCACATCCCAGTTCCAAATTCTGCAGCAAAGTCTCCATGATTTTGGTCATGTTTTTCATTTGAACATGTAAAAAGCCCAACACTCGTGGTGGGATAGTACCTAGTTTATGGGGTCAATCTGGTATACCTTTCTTGGTATGCATTCCTGAGGCCTTGGGCAGAGATGCTATCACACTGTACTGTTTTTCCTCGGCAAAAAAAATGCGAAGCTTAACACTCCTTTGCTGAAAGTGCAAGCTGGTCTTGGGCATCATTGATGGAACTTTTTAAGTTCTTTGAACGATCAAGTAGTTTATTGGAAAGATCAGATGTTGATGTTGAGGCCTGTTACAGGAGTAATTGATGACATATTGTCTGGGCAGGTTGAATTAGAGGTAACAACAAAGGATCCTGGTACAACATTGCGTGCTCCAACATCAGAAGCTGGTTTTGCTCCTGTTTGTAAAGATTCTTGTTTTGGTGAGCTAAGATTGCGAATTTGGGTACGAAGATATGATGGCAGTAAAGGGAAGGTTTGTTATTTTCTCAACTCTTCTGTCTCTGTTGTATTAGTCTGATGATAAATAGATTGTGAATGATGTACCTGCTTGAGTGGAGAATGGACCCTTAAGAAAGGGGCATCAAACTGCTCAAATCTATCAGCAAACCGATCGAGTCATTCCTACATTCACTGCAAATGTACCTCTAGTTGCTCATCACGTTCATAAACTGCCAATAGTTGCATGTCTTCCTCCATGTGCTTCTCTTCGCACTATGGTAAGAAAGTAACTGGGCTCTAATACTATCTGATGCAGTGCAGCTAGGCTTTGATACCGGTTGATGCAACTTGGCATATTGAGAAGCTAAATCTGCAAACATGTAATTCACAACCATTCTATAAGTACTAGAAAACTCTAAGAATTATAAAAAAAAAAAAAATGAAGAAAAACTCTCCCTGAAGTATTCTTATTGATAAAACGGATAATAAGAGAAAACTAGTCGGTCAGGCTAGCCTTATAGTGCTTAAATAAAAGTAAGGGACGCAACCCTAAAAGGAAAAATACAAAAATGACTTTATTTAAAATAATCTTAAAATTGCTGAAGCAAACATCGTGCGAGGGTCGAGCTAAGTTTCTGTCCTATGATTAACACTAGAGAAAGGAGGAGCGACCTAGTAGGGTACTCAATCAGCTTAGTAAGACAATCGGAGTTAACGGTCGCAATCTCGGCCAACCAAAGGTTGAGTAAACTTTTTGAACTAGATTTTCAGACTTTGGTTGCCCCTTTTTTTAAGCTAGTAAACATTAGAATTGGAATCTTTTTCGTGAAATAAAAAATTATAGCCCTTTGAATCAACTTTTTAATGCCATCAATTTTGCCTTCGTCTCATATTAGAATAAGAAGTTACGATAATTTTACTCTGATTGATCTGCTTAGGTTCATGATTATCAATTTGCTGGATTGCATGAAGCCATGTGTAAACTAGTTTGCATCATCTCTCGGGCACTTGCAGAATTGCAGGTACCCAATCCTTGAGTATCCTTCTGCCCAAACATTTCTATAAAGCCATGGACAATCTGATCTACATCTCTCTCTTTCCTCAAACTTTGTAGTTTCACTGGTCTGAAACTTTTTCTGGTGTTAATATTGCATCTCTACATGACAATATTTACTTTATAAGTGGCTCTAGAGCACAGTTTATTTGCTTGTTTTTGCTTGATCAATTATAATAGAGGAAAATACACTTTACCCCCTGAACTATCTATTCATTTGCACTTTACTTATAAAAAAAAAACTATCCATCTATTTGCACTTTGACCTCCAATGTTTAAAACATGACACTTGACCCCCCCTTAACTTCCAAATTGTTGCATTCAATCATTTTGACTCTTTTTTTCTTCCCAAAATGCCCCCATCCCAAGTTAAAAAAAATAATAAAAAAATTAAAAAAAAAAAATTAAGGGGTGGCTGGCCACCCCAGACCGGCCACCCCTTAATTTTTATTTTTAAAAAAATTTATGGGTGCATTTTGGGAAAAAAAAAAGTCAAAATGATAGAATTGCACCAATTTGGAAGTTTGGGGGAGGGGGGGTTAAGTGTCATGTTTTAAACATTGGAAGTCAAAGTGCAAATGGGTGAATAGTTCAGGAGGGTAAAGTGTATTGTCCCCATTATAATATATGAAAAACTCTCAAAAGGACAAAGTTTTCTTCCAAATTGGATTGGAGGTATTTCCTTAAACCTAGTATATAAAAGTGACATGTGTTCATTTTTTTAATAACATGTGAGATGCACATGAGTTTTTTAGAAAATTTATTCCAACTTTGTCTCTGCTATTAAAAACTCATGTGCATCTCATATGTTATTAAAAAAATGGACACATGTCACTTTTATAGATTAGGTTGAAGGAAATTCTTCCAACCTAGTTTGAAGGAAAACTTTGTCCCTCACAAAATCCCATTCATGTGAATCATTAATGATTGAAATTTCAGTAGATTTTGTCATCATTATATCAATGTTTTTCAAATTTTTTTACTTCATATTTGAGAGACATATTGGGCTTATATAACGCACGAAGTATCGATTGAGATATTTTCAAAAAAGATATGTTAAATGTGGAACACCACGAGTTTCATGAAGGGCATTACTCCTGTTATCATTTGGAGGATGATACAAAACTTAGCACTCACAAATTTTGAATTGTTGAGAATTG
The DNA here is from genome assembly GCA_006937295.1 of Carpinus fangiana. Taxonomy (NCBI): domain Eukaryota; kingdom Viridiplantae; phylum Streptophyta; class Magnoliopsida; order Fagales; family Betulaceae; genus Carpinus; species Carpinus fangiana. Next base: position 29,261,165 of record CM017325.1, read on the forward strand.
AAATTTTTTGAGGTGATGTCCATTGGTCCATCTACGGGCTGACCTGGTTTGGATTAGTGATAATTTTGATATCTGTGGTCCCTCTGGATTTACTTTTTAATTCCCGTGTTTATTTTGCTGATATTCAGTCTTGTGGCCCGGTTCTTTCCCCTTGATGCTTCCCATGCTTCCAATTTCTTTGTAGGAATTGGAAATCCTTAAATCTTATGCTTACAATTTGGTTTTGTTATTTCCTAGATTAGGACTAGTTGTTATTTGAGTTGGGAGATATGATTAAGTTTATCATGTTAGTATTTATATTTGTCATTTGAGTAGAAGTATGCAGCAGCTCTTCTTTATAAAATAACAACAAAAATTACGAGAAGACCCTACAACCACAAATTCCAAGTTTGATGATTATGGGAACATTTTAACACTTGAAATATTATGAATGTACAGATGATATTGGATGTTACAAGTAACATGGCCGCAGTAGAAGTCGGAGGGGGACCATGGTTCAACACTTGGAAGGGTGAGACCTCCACGCCGGAGCTCATTAATAGAGCTCTTAATGTTCCCATTGATGTGGAGGGGATTTTCGGTTTTACCCCATTATTTAAACCCCCCGGTCTATAACAACACCAAGTATGGCTGCAACAGTGGCTAATGATCTTGCAAGGGTAATTTTTTAGGTTTTCCAATCCTAAAATTAAAAGATTATAACAGTTGGGGAATTCAGATGCCTGTAGGAATTGAGATTCCTCTAACTTTTTTTTACTTGAATTTATGTTTTAAAGAAGTGGGAATCTGCATTAATTGGCTTTAGGAATTTTTTTTTTTTAATCCTCTCTCTCTCTCTCTCTGAGTTTGTGTGTTGTTGGATATCATTATAGTTATACAAGAAAATGACAGTTAAACTATGTTAGAATTTTGTTATGTTTATTGTTTTGGGTTTGATATCATTATAGTGGGGGCATTTTGGAAAAGAAAGATACATAAATGATTATATGCGAGTTATGTGATCACTTTTTCGTCAGTCAAAACGGCTTTGACTAACGGATATGGTGAATTGCAAAAATTTTAAGCTTTGAGGGGTGCATTACAAAAATTGAAACATTAGAGATCGAATTGAAAACCGCCTCAAATTTTTAGAAGGTAAAGTGTACTTTTACTTTTTTGTTTAGAGTTTTAAATAGTAAATACTTTTGTATCAAATACCCTTGGGCACTTGAAGAGTGAAACATAATGATAATTTCATATTTCTAATCATTCTCTACTGCGAAAACAATCGCAATTGGGAATTCAGTGTTTTAGACAACATTCTTAAAAACATGGATGATCGAGGAATGTTAGATTCCCAAAACCAAACCCAAGTTTGTAGTTATGAAAGATATTTTACAGAGATAATTTTTTTTTTACTTAGAGATAGTTTCAAAATGATGTGAAGTTTATTTATTGGTACACTAAACATTTATTTTGATCATCCCTAATGAATAAGCTTCACATCTCTTGGTAAAAGATTTAATACTCTTAGCACTTCTCATGCTTACGAAAGTTACGTTTACAAAGATATAGCATTGTGAAAGGTTGTATTACAAGAGGTAGCTTTGTTTTAATAGTCTTACAAAAGAAAAGTTACGAAAGATAGTTTTACCAAAAAATCATCCATGAAAGATAGTTTTACAAGAAATCCTTCTAGCGCAGTGGCTTTTATGTTCAGTATAATGGGAATGTTTCATGAAAACATTGGTTTCCTTGCAATAACATGTCTTATTCCACGAATGATGTTATATTGACACAGTGAGGAGCAACCAACTTTTTTGGCTCAACTATATATATATATATATATATATAGATAGATAAGATAGTTATCATGATTTTTTGTTTTTTGTTTTTTTTGACATATCCGCATATGAAAGGAGATTCGAATTAGTAACTTCCGTTTCATTGGGCATAATCATAACTAATTGAACTACCTCTTGGGACGATAGTTATCATGATTTGTACATAATCATTGATGATGTGTAATTAAAGTTGTAAGTGGGCAGGCACTTGATGTATTTAATTTATGTTTTTGTTGATAAATGTAATATGTTAATCACTTGCATCTCTCTCTGGGGATGTCATGTGGTGACCTATCTCCTTCATTGTTTGAATATTCATGGGTTGGTGAGATTGAAAAATGTTTCCTCGTCTGTGTCCACCATATCTGCACTTTTCTTCTTAACATATATAGTTAATCTAACTATATATACAAGTTAAGCATCTAGAAAAAAAAAAAAATATATACAAGTTAAGCGAATGGTTCTCCAACACTTGGCGTGAATGACACGAATAACATGGATGCAAGCCTTGAGGTTAATTTTTTGCTTTCTCTTTATTACTTGATCACCCTTTAAATAGGGTACTACACGACTACATGAATCAAAGTAAAAAGACTTGGAGATAAACTCTTACAACTAGATAAACCAAGGCAATAGAGACTTATTATTGCCATAAAAACACTGCACGGTAGACTCAAACTCTTAACTGAAATAGATAAACGTCTAACATAATGTATTATCATAACAATATCACACTTCAAATTGTTATATCAACACGTGTTTCCATATGCACAAGCCTGATTTGTTTTCTCTGGTCAAATGACAAAAGACTTATCCATTTACAATGACTCCAGGGGGTTTCCTGTTGTAGTATGATATTATTTAAGCAAATTTTATGTAACATGTAACCGTTGACGATAGTTGAAACGGTACTGCAATCTCTTTCAAAATCTACAAACATTATTTTCCATGGGTGTACGTAACAATCAATCTGTGAATGAAAACAAAAGATGCGCTAGCTAGCTAGCTAGAGAAACTCGTAGTAAACTCAGGCAATTCGGGCACCAAGGTCTCGGGACAATATAATAATGATGATGATGGGGGAAGACACGATAACAAATAGAGCAAAAGTAGCCATGAAAGGAAAGAGTACAAAAAAAATGATGCTGCTTTGCTTGAACACAATGACAACAGGATCTAGAATGCGAGCAAGTATAAATCTGGTATATTTTAGGGATTTAGGATCAGTTGGTAACTGCCAAAAGCATGGAAATAGAAAAGGTAAAAGAAAGACAAAAAAGAGTCGATGCAACCAAAGTAGCCATGAAAGGAAAGAGTACAAAAACAATGATGCTGCTTTGCATGAACACAACGACAACGGGATCTAGAATGCGAGCAAGTATAAATCTGGTATATTTTAGGGATTTAGGATCAGTTGGTAGGTGCCAAAAGCATGGAAATATAAAAGGTAAAAGAAAGACAAAAAAGAGTTGATGCAAGTCGAGCCCTCCAAATTATTGATTTTACCTTGGAGCCATTAGACCAACACATTCCTACAAATCATCTTCATCTGACATCAACAGTTCCAAAGAACTTCTCCCCCCATCTTTCTGATAATATCTGAAGCATAGGAAAAATAAATAAGTAAAAAGGAAAAAGAAGAAGGTTAATGGAGCAGTCAAGAAGTCCAAACATGATAAAACATAACAAGCTGCACAGAGCAAAATAAGTTGATACCTGAAATGTTAATAGCACTTCTCAAATTCGGAAGGACCTGGGAAACCAGGGTTCAAACTGATCCATAAAAGATAGAGCAATAAGAACAGAAAGCAACAAATCCTGAATTGAATGAAATACATAGTCAGAACAACCAAATAACATACAAGAATTTCTCTAATTAACAGAATAATGGACTAAATGCTTTACAAATTATCCACTGAACAATATAACTTGAAACTGGTTTAGTCATTTTTGACACCTATGCATGCAGAAAGCCGAAGCTTTGACAAGTGCCAAGTGCCAAGCTTTGACAAGCCCCAAGTCCTATCAAAATCCAATGTGATTGATTGTACTTTTAGTCCCCTCACGTAATAAAAAAAAAAAAAAATTATGTGATCTGGCATTGGAAGACCTCAATAAGTGCAAACTTCATCACATTCGCCAATATTGTGCATGCTTTAAGTGCTATCCGTTCAGATCAATAGCTGGAAGAAATAAGAGGTACAAAAGAAGTATACAAGCATCAATACCTTATCAACAATATGCAAATTAATAACGATTCGGTTATAAAAGCTACTACACAAACAGTAGGCATACTGTACACTATACAAGTTCATATCTGAACGAAAATCCCCATACCAGTTACTTGGCCGAAGAATTTCGTTTTAATGATGCCATCCAGCTGCTTGAAGCGCCAGTTCCATTCCCGATTCCACGACCCAGGTATGCAGTTTCTGTGGGCCTTTCAGGTTCTGCAAAAATGCTTTTGAAGGATCTCGGCAGAGCAGATGAAATAGATGCCATTGGTGCATTGCTCACAATCTGCAAGAATATATCTCAAAAAATTGTGAATCACATTGACCATAGAGCATTTTTTATTTTTTTTAATAACTAAATGACGTTAAAAAAAAACCAAAGGACACACCGAAGTTATAAAGAAAGTACACAAGAGAAACGCCTATCTAGAAAAAAAGAAAAAAAAGAAAAAAAAAAAAGAAAGATGGATAAAATAAGTCATGAAAACAATCATAAGCAGCCATTCACTGGATAAGGGTATAGAAAAAGGCCTTTGGCTCCATTGACCAAAGAGATGACCAGATTAACTGCAAGATGAAAGTGATAACTACAACAGTGAGGAACAAAGCTACGACAAATACAAAGAGTATACTGTAAGAGGTGGATAGACATTATGGGTACACATTCAGAATCCGCATGAAGTGTAGAGGAAATAGAGAAGCATGACACAATTAACACAAGATAATGCCTTACTTGTTGCTTCATCGGATTGGCAGTACTCAAATTCGGAGTTGTTGATCTAAACTGCATACGGACATCTGGACGAGTGTTCTTACTTAGAGCTCCAGGCCTTGTACCCTTAGCTGAATAAGAAGCATCCTTGTTTTCTGAAATTCAATATGAACCAAATATGATGTAAAACTTTGTAAAACGGCATCTTAGTACAACAGGGCTTCTCTAACAAACAAATAATATGCTATATTATCCCCAGTAAATAACGTTCTTCTCAGCCTTCTCCCTGGTATCACTCAAGGCCAAATCTTAAGCCCTTCCTAGCCAAGTGTGGGTCCTCAGATCAAGATCTGAATTAATAATTACATGAAAACCCCAGCATGAAGACTTGCATATCTTCTTAAATAATAACCAAGGAGGCTGCCAAAAGGACTGATGCTGTCATGGCACATCAAAATCCGAACAGATCCAGGATTAAAACTTATTGGACCAATTTCACTTTCATGCAGAGTCCCTGACCCTACTATCCACAACGAATGCCAAAATACTTGGGATTGACTGCAAACCAATCACAAATTTAAGTTTGGCGAGACGACGAATTACCTCTGGACACTAGTGCAAAGATGTGAGCTTACCTTTATGCTTATCCACATCCACTGGCATTGCTCGACTGATATTCCCTCCAGGAACTGGCTGCAAATTTAGCAATAAGCTTTTCAGTGAAGAACAGAAACAAGCAAGATTTTTTTTTTTTTTTTTTTTTCTATTTATTATAAGTAATTAAGATATTATTAAAAGCGTAAGGCGTCCCAAGTACATAGAAAGCACATATGAGAAAACAGCTAACTAGAAAGAGAAAAGAGAATAAGAAAGTCATGCTAACTAATCACAAAAGGAGAAACACAAGTTGTTGTCCTAAGATGTAAAAATATAGAAAAATAACGACTTAAGTTCCTCCAAAGTCTTTTCACGGTCCTTAAAACATATGTCATTCCTTTACCTCCATAGACACCACAAGTGGCATGAAGGCACCATCTTCCACACAACATCACTCTAAGACCTCAATGCAGTCCACCAACATGCATGCATATAAGTCGGACTAATCTAGGCATGACCAGAGACAACTCAAATCAGCTGAAGAAAACATCCCCTATGGCACTGGCAATTTCACAATGGACAAGAAGATGGTCCACGAACTCCCCGTTCCTTTTACATATACAAGACCTATCAACTACGATGACATGCCATTTTCTCAAATTATCCATGGTAAGGATCTTTCTTAGGGCCGTCAACCAAGCAAAAAAGGCCACCATCAAAGGAACTTTAGTTCGACAAACACTTTTCCAAGGAAAGTATAAGCCATCATTGCGCTCCAAGACATTGTAGATGGATCCAACAATGAACAAACCTCTTTTGAAGGGGACCCACCAAAGTTTGTCTTTCACCTTTCGTCTCACTCTAGTAGAATATAACACCTTGAAGAAAGAGGCAAAGACATCCACCTCCCAAGTCCCAATCATGAGCTGTTCTAGCAAAGCTTACATTTTACTGAGTAGTGCCATCGAAAAACTCCAAGTGAGTTGCAACAAAAGCATCCTTCGCGCACGTAATGCCAACTAAATCTGAAAAGACGTCTTTAAGAGCTATATCCCCACACCACAACCCCTCCTAATCTTCTTCCATAAACCCACTCTAAATGTCCCAAGAGGCTCATTAAAATACCACCCACCCCACGAACTGCCAAATTTAGAACCTACCATCACTCTCCACTATGCCTCTCTCTCATGCACTATGAGTTAAACTAGAGTAGTAGAAATTGACAAAAACTCGAAATATTAACAGCAGTTAGAAAGGCCATCTTTAATTTGAAGTAATTTTAAGGGAGTTCATGCACCTATAATTAAATTAGTACTTCAAATGCATAAAAAGGAAAAATGGAAAAAACGGAAACCCCAATGTTTGATGCATTCAATTTTTCAGAAACAATTTACTAGAAATCGATGATAAAAAACAAGCTGATGAATACTCACGGATGATTGAGACAGCATCTTTGTTTGTTGTGTTTGCTGGTATTTTGAAATGGTCCAATCAAATACATAGTCAAACTCATATCCTGCCAAATATTGAGAAATTGTAAATCACAAGCAAAACAAGACTGTCAAATTAAAATATATCAACAAAGAAATGACTTTCCAACAAAATTTAAATGACACCTCAAAAGAAAATGACAAAACAAAGATTTCCACGGAAAGAAAGAAAGAAAAAAACAAAAGCTCAGCGTTGCCAAATTATAGACTTCCAATGCTGTACATTCCAAGATGACAAGAAGTAAACATGGTCCACCTGCGAAATTCTTAAAAATGTGGACACCTTTCAAAGTTTGAACTTCGTCACTTCAATTAGAAATACAGAAACAAAGAGAACAATAACAAGACCCAGGAAAACCCAGAAATTTTGATATGGCAGGGCCAATGCTAAGCAACTTAATTTATCATCCGTATATGTACCATAACTTTCTTTTTTTATTTTTTATTTTTTTATAAGTAATAAGTATATTATCAAACACGCAGAGGGTGCAACCTATGTATAAGGATGTATAGAAAGAAACCCCTACTGATTAGAAAAAGATTTACAAAGCTCTAAGAAATCAAAAAAATTAGACTCATGCAAGTGCGACCAAGTCACTCTCCAAGAGAACAAAGTATGTAATGCCAACTTCGTCAACTCAATCATGCCGCACTCATTGTCCTCAAAACTGTGTGCAATCCATTCTCGACATAGACACCACATCACACATAATGGGACGAGCCTCCATATGTGCAACGCACGCCTATTACCCAATTGTCCCCTCCAACTCCCCAAGTTATCACTCACCTTTCGCAACATAACCCAACTCACTCCAAAAGGTTGAAAGAACACATTCCGTAATTCAGTTGCAACCTTACAATCCAAGAGTAGATGGTCAATGGACTCTCCATAGTGTTTACACATATAACACCACTCCATCACCATAACATTCCTCTTCCATAAATTATCCAAAGTGAGAATTTTTCCTACTGTTGTTGTCCACACAAAAAAAGCCACTCTTGAGGGAGCCTTCACCTTCCAAATACTCTTCCACGGACCAAACGCTTGTGCCGATGTAGAGAGAGACTGATAATAGGATTTCACTTCAAAAGTATTTCTTTTGGACGGAACCCAACAAAGTTTATCCTACTTTTTTTGAAACATTTCCAGTTGTTTTGGTAGACGGAGATGGAATTGTTAGTCTCACATCCAAATCTGATTTTTTGGGAGTACAACAATGCAAAGAAGCGTGATACCCCCTTTAATTCCCAATCATGCATGGGCTGAATAAACCGGACATTCCAATGAAGAGTGTCATTCGGTCTCCCCATGTACTCTTTCACCCACGCATCCTTATTACATGCAATATTGAACAATGCTGGATACACAAGTTTTAGAGGGCTTTCCCCACACCACACATCATACCAAAAAAGTACTTTCGTATTGTCTCCTATACCATATCGCACATGTTGCGCAAAGTCCTCCCCTTCGAATATATTTTCACACTCCCACCCCATACGTTCCCCCTACCTCCTTGGAGCGCCAATCACCCATATGACTATCATACATATAAAAATCCACCCCCCCCACCCCCCCCCAAACACCATGGCATCCATATGGACATCAAACCAGCCAATTCAGCCCACAAGTCTGTACGTTCCACATCATCATTAGGCCCATAAACACCCACAAACGCCCACTCTACATTTGCTATAACACTTTTGAAGCTACAAGCTACCACACGCTTCTCTATCTTCTCAACCACTAGCCTATCCCACATTAACAGCATACCTCTTGACGCCCCTTTCGAACCCAAATACACCCAATCAGCATGCTTGCACCCCCACACACTTCTCTATCTTCTTAACACCCATGAATATTTCTATAAACTTCCCAATATGAGACCGGGTGTTACATGATGAATGGGAAAAGAAAATCAACACAAAAGTCACTTGAAAAATCTGTAGGTCCAACCCCTTATGCATGTAAGTGTTGATTCTGGAAGGCCCATCCTTTTTTGATTTGGCAACGAGTATCCAAAGCTTCGATCCGACTAATCCCGGGGGTGCATAGGCCCTCGGCAAGGAATTTCCTGCAAGTGCACCTCAATTAATTCAAGGGGCAAACCCCTAGTCCGATGGCTCCAAGAAGCATTTTGCATTCAGTGGGTTTCGAACCTAAGACCTTGAGGAGCATACTCAAAGTCCGAGGTTGTCCAACCATTGAGCCAACCCCTTGGCTCATCCTCCCTAGCTAGAGTTACAAAACACAGAAAAATCGAAACTAAATCATGCACTAACAGCAGCTACATTCTAATTCCATTACCTAACAAATTCAATTAAAGTTGACAATAGAAGATTTGCTGCTCGAAGCCTTTCTTAAGTTCATTATCTTATCCCTTAAAGTCTAATTGGCTAAATAAACCATGTCTTACTCAGAATAAAATGCTTGGCTAATTTGGTGGTGTTTCCAGGCACACGCTAATCCAGTTATTCATCATGAGTTACACAAACACCGACATTCAATGAGAATATTTAACTTCTGTAGCATAAGTGGCTTAAAGGAAAGTGATTAGTCATTTGTGCTGAATACCAGATTTTGTGATTACTTAAGTTGCGGTTCTAAGAAGCAATGGTGTGAAATTTAAAGGAATACTGAATTAAAACAAAAAATACCTTCACGAGTAAACAAGTCACGAAACAGACGCTTCAAGAATCCATAATCAGGAGTTTGATCAAATGTCAAAGAGTGGCAATAACGGAAGTATGATGCAAACTCCACAGGATGTGACTTGCACAGGACCTTTTCAAAACAAATGAGAGTTAGCTGACTTTAAGATAATGGGGAAAAATACCTAAGAAGTGAAGTACATTAGAATTTCATTTAGCCAATATAACAGATATCCAAAAACCTTTTAAAACTGATCCTCAGATAGGTTCCATCTATAGCATCTCTTACTCTTAGGTCCAATCACAAGTAACAATTTTTTTTGGTAGTTTAACTCACGCACTGCAGCATTAGAACCCACAACCTCTCACCCTGCACCCCTTACTTAAGGTGGAAGTGCCATTTGGGCTACAGCACATTAGCAACCGCAATTAACAGTTCTAGCTAATTCATAATCCAAAATAACAAAAAATTACAATAATGATTCCCAATAAAATGTAAAGCATCCTTTGAAAAACAATATTAGGCTTGTTTGGTAAAGTTTTCAGTTTTGGGTTTAAACATGGTTTTTGAAAAAGTGAAAATTGAGAAGTGTTGTATGTGGGGTCCACATAAAAATTCGTTCGATAAATTTATATGTATTTCTGAAAAGTAAAAATGAGGAGTTTTCAACACACACACACACAAAAAAAAAAAACTGTTGGAGGCACCACAGGTGGCAGCCACCCACTCCTTCACTAGATGGGCGAGGTAGGTGCCCCACCACCCCTCTTTGCAGATCAATATATGGTGTGGGAAATTTTTAAAAAGTGTTGTGTTTTGTTTTTGAAAACTATTTTGTGGTTTGTTTTAAAAAGTATGTTAGTGGTGAGGCCATATCTAAAAACTCATTTGGTAACTATTGTCTTAAAAATAATTTTCAGTGTTTAAAAAGTGAAAAGAGCTTTGAAAAAGTTTGCAACACAGGCACAATCTTTCTGGCTAAGGGATCTTGTTTGTCACTCTGCTTAACTCAGGTTACTTATAATATTCATTGCCCCCTAACAATGAAAGTACACGAGAAAGGGGTCACTTTTTCTTTTTTTTTGTCTAGGCAACGGGGAGAAAGAGGGGTGTCAAAGAGACAGCCATCTAGAATTTATATAAATGATTTCGTCAACTCAAATCATAGATGTAATTTAAACATTTGCCACTATGGACACATACCTCAATAGGGGTCGATAACTTCTTCTCACATATCCTGTCATATTTTTGCTTTTTTGTGGCAGCCTTTAGACCCTGCCAAGGAAGACTACATACAGAAATAAATTGTATGCTTATGTTCGTATCATCAGTCAAAACATCCAAACCTTCAGGGTTGCTCAAAAATGACAAGCCAAGACAAGACATACCTTCCTCTTAGAAAGTAAAGGAGAACATAGCCAAGTGACTCCAAATCATCCCGACGGCTTTGTTCTAAAAAAAATGAAACCAAAAAATGAGGAAAATGCAGCGATCTATCCCATGAATGTAGAAGACTACATCTCTCTACTCACCAATTCCTTGATGAGTATTGCAACTTGCATAACGGGCAGTCCCTGTTAAGTTCTTGTTCTCTCTGCATGAGTTTATCAAGAAAATGGAGGGGGGAATAAAAAATATTTAGCCAAAATTGCAACATGCTGAAGATAAAGGAATCACTTAGAAAGAGACTAAAAACAATTATCAAATAGTATCATTACTTTTTTTAAAAAAAAAATAATAATGAAAAATGAAAAGGAGCAAATCAATGAGAGATCTTGGACCAACCAGTATATCAACAGAAAGTTTTTAACACAACAAGCTTAAAGTAATCTCAATCTCATTGAAAACTCGTACAGAACATAACCACTTAAATAATTACTGATGGGGAAGGAAGATTTTAAGATGCCCATGGTTTACATTTGATGAGATTCTATTTTTTGGGGTAACTGTTTGAACATTTTTAATGGGTTGCATAGCATAATAAAATTTATAGGAGTCTCGTTTGTAGAATTGAAAATAGTTGCTAATCTGCACAAGATGGAGAAAATAAAATCTCATCAAATGAAAAAGTAATTTGTAAGCAGAAATTACTTTATAAAATTCTTTCAAACTCTAAAATAGAGCATTTAAATGGAAAATTATATTAACAACACATTAAACTAAAATATGGGGTAACACATGCACCATCTAGGACAGATAGAAAAGAAACTAGAACTGGAAAAGCCGAGAGATTTCAAGCAAAGTATTTACCTGTAGGGAATATGCCTATTTGTTGCAGGGTCTTGATACCTTTTAGCAAGTCCAAAATCAATAATATACACCTAATGAATATAAAAAATTTGAGTACTGATAAAAAAAATAAAGGAAAATAAGAGGACAGAATAACTTTACAGTTAGAGATGAAGAAGAATGCACAGCAATGATAGTTACCAGAATTGCTTTCCTGCCAAGACCCATGAGGAAGTTATCTGGTTTGATGTCTCTATGCAAAAACCCTTGAGAGTGCACATACTCTATTTTTGCAATCTGCAATTTAGGGAATGAAACAAAATAAAATTTATTACATACTTTCTCATTTAACAAAATTTTGTGAATGGGAAAACAAGCAACTGTGTAATGCAACATGTTTGTTAAATCACCACTTAATAATTAATACTTTAACACTCTCTCTCACGTATGAAACCAAGTAATACTGAGACCAGACAACACAAACTATTTTAATTGAAATAGGGGGTAAATGACGAAAACAATGTTCGAACTTAGGACCTTTTGAGAAATGCAAAACATCCCAAATTTTTGTTCTAAAAGTTGGTTCCCATGTGTCACCATCCCATGAGTTAGTGACATACTTCCCAAAATAATAAATCTCATGAGATGGTGATACATCATTTAGGAACCAATTTTTGGAACAAAAATTTGGGATGTGTAACACTTCTCTTACTCTAATACCATGTTAAATCACAATTTATCCTAAAAGCTTAAGATGGTAAGAAAGTGTGAATTTAATCATTTAATTAAGATTTTAACAATGCTAAAATTTAATAAGAGACCTCACTTCTCAACATATTTTAAGACAAACGTTTGAGGCATAATTACAACTTTGGTCCAAAAAACACCTATGTCAATCTAAATTTACTGCTTGAGAGATCGCTTCATTTCAATTTGCTTCCTAGCTTTCTAAATCCAGCTTTTAAGTCCTTAAGTTTTTCAAGATTTTCATTTCACCCCTTCTGTACAAAATCATCTAAAACTGCTGACATGGCATTAACCCAGTAATGCAACATCAGTTTAAAAAAATATTTTTTATTTTATAAAAAAATTAAAGTAAAAAAAACAAAACAAAAATAAGGAGGGTGGAGCACAAAATCCTGAGTTTTAGATGATTTTGGACGGAAGGAATTAAAAGTCAGAATTAGAAACCTATGGAGTTTGAAATGACGCGATTACTTGGGGAGTAAATTTACCCAAAAAACAAATGGTTCCTTAATCACAACATAAAAAAAGGCTAATTTTTTTTTAATTACAAATACCACCTTAAGAACAAATATAATGAATGAAATACCGAGTAGACACACAAAAATGAGATTATCAAACCCAAAAAACAACTAAAAACATGGCAAAATACAGGCAACAAGTCATAGCCGGCCATCTGAAGTAAATATCCAATTACCATCTGATCAGCCAACATTAAAACCGTTTTCAGGGAAAACTTCCTTCCACAGTAAACAAAGAGATCTTCAAGACTTGGTCCTAGCAGGTCAAGGATGAGGACATTGTCATCTCCATCAACTCCAGACCATTTAGTCTTGGCAATACCACCTGAGGCCCACAAACTTGAGGAGTTAATAACTACAACAACATGACCCAGCTAAACAGCTTATGACAGTCTCAACATAAACTTTCTGCTTATTTTCTACTTACTCCCTCCTTGAAGATTATTATACACCTTGGCCTCAAAATGCAATTGAGGATGCTTCGTCTTGCGGTTCTCCTACAACCCAAAATAAATAAATAAATAAATAACCAACAAAGTAATATTGGACCATATCCGAAAATCTTCCAAGATAAGTAACCTAACAAAGCCAACCAGAACATTTGTTTTCCCAATCAACACCTTTTTATCCAACTCCAATTTCTTAACCGCATGCAATTTTGTACAACCAATGCCAAGAAGTAGATTAATTTGTCATAAAAAACAATAATTTGCTCTAAATATTAGCAGAAACAGCGCAAGGGAAACATATTCGAAACCAACGTAGAATGCAACTTCAATAAATGGAAAAGAAACGAAAAATCAAATAAGACTTACAATCTTCGCTGCGACGATTTCAGAGGTGTCCACATGGGTCGCTTAAACAAATCAATAAGAATTAGGGTCAGAAAGTCAACAATTGGAGCTGAAAAAATCTCTTTGTTTTTTGGAAAAAAAATAGAGCTACCAAACCAAAAAATAAAAAATAAAAATCACATACCCAGATAAATTTCACCGAACGATCCGCTCCCAATTTTTCGACCTAATTTGTACTCCCCTCCCACAATCCTCTCCATCTGGCTCTATCGCTCTGTGGAATTCGAATAATTTGCGGAAAAAAGAGAAAGCGCGAACGAGGGCTTCAATGGAGGCCGGGAGAGAATGACGACGAAATTATATACTAGCATATGGAGTTGGGGCGAATTTGGTAATTCCGAAGGAGGGTGGGGAGGATATTAGAAATTGAGAAAGATTGGGGCGATTTCAGCAATGGTGTATAGTTTTTGAAAGTCGGTTATAGTGCTTGGTCACCGGTTAAGCTGCTTCGACGCTGTAAAATTCTTTGATTTCTATAAATAAATAAAGAGAAAAGTATAAAAAACCTCTCAAACTATTAACCGTTTGTAATATAGTTATATCTAAAAGGTAATAAAGTAATCCCTAAAATTATCAAAATGCATAAAAAATACCACTTATTTTTTTATATTTTTATAATACTTCTATTCTTTTAACAAATAAAATAATAAAATAATTGTAAAAAAAACAAAATAATTTTTTTAAAATACAAAAACTATTTATTTATTCCTAAAATTTTTTATTTTTTTTTTTGTATTTATTCGCCCATTGATTTTTTTGTATCTAGCAAGGCCAAGGAAGCTAGGCAGTGTGGAGGGAAGAAGGGTAGAAGACCGCATGGAAGAAATTAAATAGTCACAAAAGTTCTAGGGGCCAACAATCCAAGTACTTTAGAGGAATGGGATGCGGTCTTATACCTACTCCTTTAAGTTCATCATAAGTGCATTCATTCACCCAATCTAACAACCATGACGAGTGCATGACAAAGCAACATGACACTTGAAGAGACTCGACAAAGGCCACACTCTAGGAGAAAAAAAACAAGTTGGAGGTGAGACAAAACAAGTTGGAGGATACAAATAACACATTGCAAGCAGTGGCGGATCCAGGAATTCATTCTACCAGGGGCGTTAATAAAATAATAAAATATAATGATAAAATATTTTTTTTTTGTTCTCTTTATATATTATATTTTTATTATAATATGGTAAATACAATAAAATAAAATAAAATTATACCACAATATATATATCACAAAAGGAAAATTTATCTGACTTCATAAATATATCCTAAATTAATATATCAGTTACCATGTAGACACTAGTACAAAAGTAAAGGAAAATACAAAATACAAAGTGCCTAAAATTGCATTCTATGCGGTCTTAGTGAAACAAAATCATCAAGTATCAATTATGAATCGAAGCTTTTAGCAATTTTCCTTTCAATGTAGACAAGTAAATTATCTCAAAGAAACTCATCTTCCATTTTGTTACGAAGTCTTGTTTTAACAATTTTCATTGCTGAAAATGCTCGTTCAGTAGTTGCTGTAGACATCGGAAGAGTCAAAACAAGACGAATTAATCTATCAATAAGATAATATAAATCTGACTTTCCTGCCTCTATCAATCCTCGACATAGTTCCGCAATGAAAGACAATTTTTGTAGTTTCGGATGATTAAGCATATCAACTTCAAAATGCTTCAACTGAAATCTCAAAATAATTTTTTCTTGCTCAGAAAAATCAAGAGAATAGTACTTCTCTGCAAGACTACATATATCATCAATATTAAATGATTTGTAAGCAATACTAAGCATCATTTGGATCTAAAGCTGAACTAAATGTCAAGAGTTTCATTGCCCTTTCACCAAATCTAAAATTGAGCTATTGCAATTAAAAGTCCATAGTAGCAATGAATACATCAAAATGATAATGATGTTCCACAGTAATGTGATCCCGTTAAAGACGACCTCGGCCTTTAACATAACGAGCATTCAAATCCGGAATGTCTATTTCAAATTTCTTGGAGAAAGAGACTACTTTCTGAAGAAAATTATCCCAATCTTCATTTCTCAATTTTTGGAGGAGTGCTTTGTATTAGAAACTAATTGCATAGCACTCAAGATGTCTTGAGATTTTTGTTGCAAATGCTGACAAAGACAATCAGTAGTACCCATGATTTCCTTCATCAAATGTAAAATAAATATGAAATTGAATGATGTAATCATTTCATAAGCAACATCAGCATCCCCACGTTGAGAGTAAGTGGATCATTCTTTTACAATCTTTTCAAGCACTGAACAAGCATGATTAAACAACCTTAGTAGGCTACAAATATAATAAAAATGAGAACTCCAATGAGTATCACTAGCTCGTTTCAAAGTGCCAATTTGATTAGCTCATTTTCCAGTTTCAAGTTCATCAATAGCTATCAAATATGAGATATCTTCCTCTTGAACATCTTGCAAATCACGATGACGTTTACATGAAGCATTAACCACTTTGATAATGAAATTCAAATTTGAGAAGAACTGATGAACAACAATTACCTTTCGAGATGCAGCAACTAATGCTAATTGTAATCGATGTGCAAAACAATGAACATAGTATGCACAAGAACATTCATTAAGAAATAATGCCTGCAATCTTTTCCATTCACCACACATATTGCTAGCACCGTCATACCCTTGTCCATGAAATACTTTGAATATCAAGACAATTTTGAGAAAGAACATCAGATATTTTATCCTTTAAAGTCAATGCCGATGTATCTTTAACTTGGACAATATCAAAGAAGCGTTCTTATATAAAACCATCTTTGTCAACAAATCTCAAAACAATAGCCATTTGTTATCTCATAGACTCATCAACAATAATGCAAAATTTTGAATCACCAATTTCTTCACGAATTACATCTCGCACCCTTTTTGCCAAGACATGTAAAATATCTTTTTGGACATGATGTGAAGTATATTTTGCATTTTGTGGAGCATTTTCTAAAACAACCTTGGCAACATCCTCATTGAAATAGGACACAACTTTTATCAACTCAAGAAAATTGACACGGTTTTTAGAATCGGGACCTTCATCGTGACCTTTAAAAGCACAACCTTGATATGCTAAATACCGAATAGATTCAATTGAAGTCTTCAATCGCAATCGATTGTTCAATTTTTCTTATGAAGTTTGCTTATCTATCACCTTATCAATATGTTGAGATTGATTCTTCAAATTATCACATCACTTAACAGCATTATTATGAGGTGAACATGACCCATTTCCCATGTGGACCAAAAAAGAACAATGAGTACCATCATTAACTTTTTTCCAATTACGAAATCCTTCAATAGTAAATGCACTACCACCAAATCGCCCTGTTAGCTTTTTAGCAAAAAGAAAGCAGGGTAAACAATAAGCAGCATCTTTGTCCTCAAAATATTCTAACCAATCAAACATTTTATACTAAGATGATTGAAATCTTCGGCGGTTTTTTTCAATTCCCGAAAACAGATATCCAGAACTACTAGAAGGAATGAACCTATGCAGACCAAGTTTAAGATAAGCACATCTAATTTCATCCCGTTGATTAACAGGATATTCCCATATTTGAGGACTTAACCCTGGATCTCGTTGTAGAGTAGAAATATCAAATGACTCAACTACTTGAGATTCATTTCTTGGCATCTTAGAAGGACATTGCTCAGGAGTTAAAGTTTGAGGATTGGATGTCGAGGAAGACATTTTAGAATTTGAATCAGCATCTTTTTTCTTAAAAAATGAATCAATTGTTTTTGGCTTGCCCATAATATAATCTAAGAATTTTCAGAAACCTAAAAAATTATTTATTTATTAGTTTTAATTTTCACACTATACAATTTATATCTAATGAAACATATTCTAAGTCTCTAATGATATTATAATATTAGCATATTCCAATAGCTAATAGCCTAAAATAAATTAATAAAAAGAACAAACCTGAGATTGGCAATAATCTTCTGAAACTCGATCGTTGATGCTTGACAAAATCCCAAAATATATAAAACACACCTTACAAAGAAAATAACAATATTGTTTTTATTAGAATGAGATAAAAAAAAATATAGATAAACACACCTTTAATTATCCAAAATTCATGGCACGTCTTATGTCTACTTCTATAATCTCAAAAAATAAAAAAAAATTGAGTAATAAAGTATTATAATGCAAAAAGACAAAAAAGAAAGAACTAAGTGTAATGTGTTGTGACTGTTGTGGGTGACAAAACAGAAAAAAGCAAGTGTTGTGGGTGAAAATAATTTATTGTGTTTATTTATGTGTGATGTTGTGCAGACTGCAGTGTGCACCAACCTCAGGAAAAAAAAAAAAAAAAAACATAAAGGTTATAAAGCAATAAGGGACCACTCGGGCCTCGGCACTCACCCTAATTCCCGTGCTGCACCGATTTAACCTCTTAGAGTCAGACAAAAAAAAAAAAAACATAAAGCCTATAAAGCAAAGTTAAGGGACCACGGGAGATTTTGCAAGAAACTTTAGAGAATAAGAGGAATAAGGAGATACTCACCCCACAACCACAAGCGTCGAAGGACTCTACAGTCTCCACTTCTCTGCAATCGTGATTCTTCTGGCAAGTGCCGCAAGTCAAGACTCAAGGACAAGGTCGTGACTCTGGGGTAAGTGCTGGACTAAAATTTGGGGTTGTGAATTTGGAGTCTGGACCGGAAGAGAAGAGGGGTTAGGGATTTGGGGTTGTGAATTTTTTTTTTCTTTTTCTTTTCTTTTGTTTAGTGGCGTCATTCTATCTGCTTGGACTGGAAGAGAAGAGGGGTTACCGGGTTAGGGATTAAGGGTTATGATTTTTTTTTTTCTTCTTCTTTAGTGGCGTCGTTCTGTCTGCTGGAGCCGAAGTTTAGTGCTTTTTTTTTTCTTTTTTTTTCTTTAGTGGCGTCGTTCTGTCTGCTGGAGTTGGAGTTTAGTTTTTTTTTTTTTTTTTTTTTGTAGGGGCGTAGGGTGGTAAAAATATTTTTTACCAGGGGCGCCTACAATCTTTCATAGAAATTTGCTTGAATTTTTTTTTTTTTTTTACCCAGGGCAACCGCCCTTGGGTCGCCCCTATGTGTCTCCGCCCCTGATTGCAAGTGTCACTTGCCAAAACAGCTAAGTTGGAGACAATAACAGAGAAAATGCAGGCAGAAGTTGCTTTGATAATGTCACTTCTTGGAGGATTAGAGAAACTTTTCCTATGCATTAATTTTACAAAAACACACATATTAAGTAATAGTTAGAAAGCTTAATTTGAGGGAGCTTTGGAATCACTAGGTGATTGTAAATTTTTTGGTATTATCTATTAGGGATATATTTTTTGATACTATCTATTTGGGTTGTATTTTTTGGTAATGTGTATTTGGGTAGTTGTTGGTACTTTCTATTTAGTATGGTGTATTTGAGTATTTGTTGGTATTTTCTATTTGGTTTATACTATGTTAAGATATTGGCATAATTTTCGGTTTAAGAACTTTTGAGTTAGTAAATCTCCCATGACATGTTTATCAAGGTTAAAGAACTTTGAGTAGACAATACAATTGAGTAATAATATCTTTCTAAATTTTCTTTTTAAGTATATGCAGGGTGACAAAAGTACAAGAAAGTTAAACCACCCAAATAGATTCTCACTTTGATATGTTTCATGAAGAAAAACATTTTTAATATCTCTTTCTCTATCATGTTGGGTTTCGTTCTCATTGTCTCTGATACTATATATTGGTTCATTGAGGTAGATTACTCAAATTGCTGATGAAATCGGTGTTGGAGTACACTAAAACCCTTTTCTTAGTTATTTAGGAGAGACAAAGGGTAATATATGATGAACTTGCAAAGCTCAGTGGGTTGCTTTTTCTGTATTGAATTTGTTACCCAACTTGTTTACATGAGATTTAGTGTTGTAAATTGCCCTATTTATCTATTTCAGGAAAGAGAACCGCAATTTGAAATTAACATTAGAAGGGTAAAAGGTTTAGAAGTAAAAAAAAAATGCTGGAGGATGGAAATTGTCTCTTTCGTGTTGTGGCAGATCAAGTTTATGGGGACTCGGAAACATATGATTTAATCAGACAAATGTGCAAAGATTATATGGTAAGATGATGCAAATTTTTATTGGGAAGTTCATCTTGGAAATATGTTGTTTATGCACTGAGGAAAATCTATTAAGCTTACTGCTTACAAAGTAGCTACATAGTCATTTTATGAAATACCAATCTAGCTGGTTATTTAGTGTGATGATACAAATAATTAACAGAAAGAATTTGGAAACATCTTATAGGAATCATGAAAGAAGGCACTATGATTTGGGTTTATCTTGGAGAATATTTGCTTGTAAGACAACATTGAACAGATTATTCCTTAGCTGATCGCACACCATTATATTCGAGTTGCATGTGGTCCTTCTTGTTGGGTTTAATTGTCACACTTCGTTTGGTTGGTTGAGTCATTAGATCTTCTATTAGTGGGCATCTCAACATCATGCGATCTGCCATAGGTGAGATACAATACTGTATGTGTCCTGAACATGGAGAAGATGATTAGAGAGTTGAAGAGAAGAAAAGAAAGTTAAGGGGAAAGAATATTACATTATTTTTGGTGCACCCAAAATAGTAAGGATATCAAGTAAGATAAAATATACTGTCCTCAACTTAAAGGCAAGAATGTTTGAGAAAATAAAATTCTTGGTCTAATCCTAAAGGCAAGAGATGCCTTTCTACGTTGAACACTGACACCAACTAATTAGTTGGGGATTGTTTGCATTTTATATCAAAGTTAGAGCCTTGGTTTTTTCCATGCAAGCAAGTGGATGGAGTGAGGAAGAGGACCATGTTCAACGCCACGAGGCTCTTCCTCTTGTATCCAAGTGCTTATTATTTCTGTGTCAATTTCTTATTGTAAATGAAATAATACTGCTATACCGGACCTTGCTTGTGCTGAATTCTCAGAGAAGCTTTACTAAGGTGGCCTCATTTTCATCATTTTGCGATTTATCAAAAAATTTCGTCATTTTGCTCTCTCTGTCCTTCTGTTCTTGGTTCTAAGGTTCCTACATGCGTATTGTGCTTTGTCTCTGGGTCAATACACCCTGCTTTGTCAACTAGTGCTCAAATTGAAATTTATATGCTGTTTATCATGGTATAAACCATACACTTTTATATGCATGTACCGAGGAAAACCGTCCTATCACACCTATGACACACATTCGTATCAGGCTGTCAATGTTTGGGATCAATTTTATTTGTATTTCAGGTGCTTCCTGTTACATTTTTTAGGTTGGGAACTGGGGGTAATCGTTAATGATAGCTGCAGTATAAAGTGACTTCTGTTGTAAGTATGTGCAGAGCAGGTAATTAAACTTAACTACGTAACAGGATTTTTTTTTTTTTTCTTTCATTTTAGTTGTTGCTGTTACTGTACGGGTATTGATAATGTTTGGTTTAAACATTGTAAGACTGTTTACATTTGTTGTGCACCTCTAGGTGTGCTTCATCATATGTTTGTAATTTTGCTTTCTAATTGCGGTACTTTAAGGTGCAAACTTCCTGGGGATTTGGAGTTCGTGCCTATTGTAGATTTCTTTTTACATGAAGCAGAGTTTTATACTCCCCAGTTTGTACTTGATTCAGGAGCGGGAAAGCGACCACTTCTCTCAGTTTATAACAGAAGGCTTTACTTCTTATTGTAAGAGGATCGAAGAGAAGAGACAAGGTATGCAATATTGCAACTCAAGTGAAGTAGGTGTTTATACCTTAGAACCTACTTCTATAGCTTGGTGGTTAGTTGTTTGTTTTTCTAGTTCCGAGTTCAAAGATTCAAAGGCTGATGAAGAAAAAAAGAAAAAGTAGTTGTACGTTAATTCTTTCAAGGCACAAAATTTATGATCTTTGGGGAAAATTCTCATCACATGGGATGCTCTCCTTGTTATTTTGACCTTGTTTGTTAACTTACATCTCATATACAATATATTATCTCATATTCTTTTACACTATTCATTTCATTTTTTTTTTTTTAAAAAAAAACATATCAAATTATTTACTTTTTATATCACATAATTTACTATTTAAATAAAAAAAATCACTATAAAATAATTTTTTTCACTTTTTAATACTATTTTTTCATTTACTCATATCGTTTATTTATTTTTTATTTTTTAATATATAAACAATGTATTAAAAAAGAACAAAAATGTGTTATTTGTTAAGAAACACCCTCATGGTGTTCCTTGAGTCCCAAGAGGGCCAATAATGTTGAGGTGATGATGAATATAGGACAAAGGCTTTAAGGCATAATTATTTGCTAGTGGTCAGGATAGTGCTATAAAGTAAGTTAAGGGGGGCCTCCACCTTCGAATAATTCAAAGATTTGAGGGATATTCCACGTACGTGCTCGAACCCCACCTCGGCCATCATGTCAAAAATTATAGAAAACAATATTTGGCGCAGCAAAGATCATGATGAGAAATATTGTACATTGGGAGGGAAAAGGACCGAGCCAAACAATTTTATGGGAGTGGGCAGCCAAAAAAAATCGGTTTTTTATAATTTTTTTATTAAAAAAATTATTTTTGTTGTTTTTTTTATGAACTAAAGACTAACTAAGGACAAAAAAAAAAGTGAGCATTAATAAGGGCAAAAAATACAAATAAAAAAATTAATGGATATAGCCCAAAAAAATAAAAATAGGGCCAAAAAATTTTATTGGATATGGTCATAAAATTTAAAAATAGGGTCAAAATTTTTTTGGGAGAGAGGCACTAAAATCAAAACTAAAATTTACATTTATTTTTTATTTTTTTACTTATAATTTTTTTCCTTATTTTGGAGGGACCATGGCCTACTCCGGTCCTCCCCTCCCTCCGTCATTGGAAGAGTATATCTTTCATGATTTCATCCGAATCCGCTAGAAACGGTGAATTTTCAAACCATAATAACGTATGATAATGTGGTGGCCGGTGACAGTGACGGTGGAGGTGGTCGTTTACTTTGGATTGATAATTGAAATCCCACTATTTAAATGTCAATCGGGCATGAATATGGAAAGCGATATATTAAAAAAGAAAAAAAAAAAAAGGGGACAAAGTCGAGAGTTGAAACACACACATATATATATATATATATATATATATATATATATATGACAAGTTCATTAGAAAGCGATAGATTAAAAAAAAAGAAAAAAGGACAAAGTCGAGAGTTGAAACATATACATGACAAGTTCTTTAGTCAGTAGCAAAGCAGAGACTCAGCTTTTGTGATGATGGGAGAGAGCCAGAGAGGGCAACTTGCACGCGTGATCCTCCTTTTTCTTTAGATTACAAAGAAACGCTGGAAAGAAAGAAAATGAAAGGATGTCCATAGTAGCTCTCTTCTTCTTCTTCTTCTTCTTCTTCTTCTTCATCTTCATCTTCATGTGTGGTCATGTACTCATCACACTTTTGACCAATCACTGCATATACGTCCCAATCACTTAAAAAGATTCATCACCTTAAGGTACATAAAAAATGATGCATCATGTCGTTTTGTATTTATTGCTATATATATATATAAGAAATGACTGAATATCATTTTCTAAATATATAACAAAAATTGTATATAATTACTTTTTGAGTTTGGAGTAAACCAAAAATAAGAATGGAAATAATATATAACCAAATAAACATATAGAAATCTATATTTATAAAAGTCATTGAGAGTGGATAATCTTAATAAAAATCATTTTCATTTACATCTCTAGAATTTAAAAGTGAGATCGAGTACCTCCATAGATAGCTTCTCACTAAAAAAGGATGGCATACACCCTTCTAGCCTCAAAACACCATTTTTCTTTCATGCATGATTCCCAACCAGCTTCTTTCACTCTTTTGTCTTTCATGCAAATATCAACTTCTCCAATTTTCTTGAATCCATATTTTCAGTCAAAAAGAGTAAAGAAAACAAAATATTCTTTTCTTTTCTAAGCTACAAAAAGAAATAAGGCCGGCCGGGTAACTTTATTTTAGACTCTTAAATTACCATGTGATTTGACAAGCCCCCCTCCCTCTCCCCCGAACTTCAAAACTTCTCAATTTGAATCCATTAACTTTTATTTGTAGTCAATTTAAACCATTTTGTCAGATTCTAAACATTAAAAGTAAGACAATTATGTTTATACCCTTAACTTTTTTATTAAATTTCAGATTTACCCTTAATTCCATTTTTTTTTAAAAAAAGTTAAAAAAGGAGGGTAATGGACTTGTCACCCGTGGGTCAGGCCAAACCCACCGTACCTCCGGATCCGATCCCTGCTCCGGCGAGATTCATCCTGGCTCAGCCGTAGAGTTTGACCCTCGTCTTCTCGAAATCTAGTTTTTTTGCCTCAAACCCAAAGACTTCCGAGCTGGATTTCATGAAGGAGAACTTCAACGTGTTGTCGAGCTCGTCTTTCATGTCGTCGGCGATCACTAGGGACGGCAACGTCTCGAACAGGAAGCTAGGGCCGTCGATCTTGGTGGCTCCAGTGCTTGCTGGTGGGTCCCTGGCCGAGACCCACGCGGGTCTGGTCGACCCACTGTGGGTCACGACCAGACCCGCGTGGGTCTGGCCCGACCCACGGTTTGTTTTTCTTTAAAAAAAATTGAAAAGCAGAGATACTTTGATGTTTTTAGGTGTTGCCGTTAGAAGTTAACGGCTAAATCTAATGGAAGGATTTAAATTGATTGCAATTAAAAGTTGAGAGGTTCAAATTGAGAGGTTTTGAAGGCTAAATCTGACGAAGGAGTTCAAATTGACTGCAATTAAAAGTTGAGGGGTTCAAATTGAGAGGTTTTGAAGTTCAGAAGCTTTGTCAAATCGCATGGTAATTCAGAGGTCTAAAGTGAAGTTATCTAAAAAAATTACCAGTGCTTTTCTATTTTTTTAAAGAAAACAAATATCAAGACCAAGTCCTTTTCCTCCCAACATTATTTCCGAACGACGTCATTCGCTACCGATGTAGTCTTCAGTATTTATCTCCGTTTATTAGATATAATTTGGTTACTTCTCTAACGTTTAATTTAGAATTAATATTAATATTTACTCCATAATTTTCTTTTTTCATGAAGTTTTGTTCGTGTATTTGCATGGACCGGACCAATTACGTACGTACCTGCGGCTAATTAATTGGTTAGAATATTTGGAGAAGTAATTAAGCACGATCTGATCACTGCATTCGTCGTCAAATCTTCGGGCTTTATTTGGTAATGGAGTTAGAGTTTACTTTGTTACCATTTATTACAATTTTTTTTAAAAATCAACATAAAAAATATTCTAACTTTTTTATTTTTTATTATTATTCAAATAAAAAAATCATTATAAAACAAAACTTTTTCACTTTTTCATACCAGTACTTTTTTACATTTTCTGATTTTCATATCAAACATTTTTTTTTTTTTCACATCAATTTATATTAACTACAGTGTCTAAGGGTGTTTGGCAATAGGATTGGCTTAGACACTGTAGTTGATGTGAAAAAAAAAGTAAGAATATTTGATATGGAAAAATAAAAAAGTACTGGTATGAAAAAGTAAAAAAAAAATTATTTTGTAATAATTTTTTTATTTGAATAATAATAAAAAGTTTATGATGTGATATAAAAAGTGAAAAAGTTAGAATGTTTTTTATGTTGATTTTTTTGGAAAATTGTGATAAATAGTAACAAAGTAAACTTCAACTCCATTACCAAATAAAGCCTTAATGTTGCTAGTCAATGGGCATTTGCGTAATTTAGTCCAGAATAAGTTCATTGCATGATGACATATATACATGCGATCTCATGTGTGTCATTCATCAAAAAAAGAAAAAAAAAGAAATAATAATAATAATAATAAAAAGCCATTATTACTTGTAAAGTAATAGTGGAATTAAGGGCGACTAATCGTAGTGCTAGGATTATATATAGACCCACCCATGTTGTGAATGCAGTAGCAAATTAAAGGCAGGCCAAAGTTGAAGCTTTTCAGCAAGTTTCATCATATATATATATATATATATATATATATATATACACTACTTGCCGGCCGGCTAAAAGAAAGGTATTCATTTGACGATGGCGAAAATTGCCTTGGGAACCGCCCGAGAGGCCACGCAGCCTGACTGCATCAAAGCCCTTATCGTCGAGTTCGTTACAACCTTCCTTTTTGTATTTGCTGGAGTTGGCTCCGCCATGGCAGCCGGTACGTACGTACGCATGTAATTCTTTTTATTATTTTCATATTTGTTAACTTATAAAATGGTGTGGCTGCTGGCTTTGATGGTGGATCGAACAGATAAGCTAGACGCAGGATCATCACTTGTGGGGTTGTTTGCTGTGGCCGTGGCGCATGCACTTGTTGTTGGGGTGATGATATCAGCTGGCCACATATCCGGCGGTCATCTTAACCCAGCAGTGACGCTTGGCCTCCTCGTCGGTGGTCACATCACCGTCTTCCGCTCCTTTCTTTATTGGATCGATCAGTTATTAGCAGCC
Organism: Carpinus fangiana; assembly: GCA_006937295.1. Taxonomy (NCBI): domain Eukaryota; kingdom Viridiplantae; phylum Streptophyta; class Magnoliopsida; order Fagales; family Betulaceae; genus Carpinus; species Carpinus fangiana. Next base: position 29,287,515 of record CM017325.1, read on the forward strand.
TCAGCTGCTTGTATTCTTCTTTACTACATTACTGGGGGACTAGTGAGTCAAATCGATCGATCCTACTTTTTCAATATTATTTTTAAATTTATTGATATATAAATTAATTTGTTTTGTTTAATTCTGCAGGCTACTCCAATCCATTCACTTGGAAGCGGGGTCGGGTTCTTGCAAGGGGTGATATGGGAGATTGTTCTAACCTTCTCCTTGTTGTTCACAGTGTATGCTACTATGGTGGACCCCAAGAAGGGGGCTCTTGATGGGCTTGGCCCAACTCTTACTGGGTTTGTTGTGGGGGCCAACATCTTAGCTGGTGGGCCTTTCTCAGGGGGCTCAATGAACCCAGCACGCTCCTTTGGACCCGCTTTGGTAAGCGGGGACTGGACCGATCACTGGGTTTACTGGGTTGGCCCACTCATTGGTGGTGGCCTTGCTGGCTTTATCTATGAAAATTTCTTCATCGTCAGATCTCATGCCCCTATTCCTACTGAGGAAGAACGTTACTAATTGATGTTGGTGTTGAATTAGGACCATTTTCAGTTCATTTGAACTGGATAATATTCCGTTAGTTATATTGGAATGATATTTTTGTCTTTTTACTTTTTGAGGAGACAAAAATACCCCTCCAATATACTATTAACCCGATATCAAATGAAATAGAGAGGATCTTAATTCGTTGGTATTAGTGTTGTACTCTCAAATAAAACCTTTCTTCTTCATGTATTCTAAGTTTTTGTCTAGTGCTGCCTTCTCTTCTTAATTGTATTATCGGGGAACTTCTTGTTATATGCCTAGGCTTTGAACTTCTTGTTATTTACTTTTAGATTTGATTTGTAATCTTTATGTTATGTTGAGGATTGGTCTTAAGGTAGGCATTCAATTGATAGCTCTCCTCTTCCTGCTGGTATTCCTTCCTTCGAAGCTGTAACAGGCGGCCCAAGTGTAATTGGACTGGTATAAATAAGTCCATTAGGAAAAGGAGATTATCAGAAGTTTTATGGTGTTTACTTCGTAAACTGGAGGAGGAGTGTTTGAATACTCAGAAAGTTTAGGTATCCTCGAAATGCCTATTTCAATATTCAATTCGTTTCTATCCATTTCTCTCTTCTCTTTCCATATTTTCCTTCATTAACGACTGTTATAAGAACAGAACTGTTACATAAGCTTAGGTGAAATGGGTGTTCGGCCAGAGATACTAGAGATACCATTTATATTATGATGATTTAATTTTAGTTTCGTTCTAGTTATTTAATGATTGAGTTTAATTTTATATATAGTTGTCTACGTTTTTAAGTGAAAAGTCTTTCGTTGCAGATTCTCTTCAGAGAGGATGAGATCTCCAAATCTAGCTTATTCCTTACGGAAAACTTTTTATTGAATCCACATTGTCCAAATTTTTAACTTTCAAAACAATAAAAGGACTTTTTTGTTAGGAATTAAACGCCATTAATTCTTCTTTAGAATTTTGGGATTCAACCGGATACGGATCCTCTCCAGTTCATATGGACTGGAGAGTATCCAGTTTGCGGTCAAAATTTATCTACAGAGATCTAAGGTTAAAAATAAGACAACTCATCTCTCAATTAAAAAAAGAAAAAGAAAAAGAAAAGATAACACGTGTAAACGGAACGTTTACGTTAGGTGAGAAGCAAAAAGTAAGTCTGCAACTTCGACAGAAAAGACAGAAAAATAGGAAGTCACAGAGCAATAGGAAGTGACCTCCCCTCCCTCTTGCTGAGCAAGAAAAAAACAAATCGGCTTAGATAGAGGTCACAGAGCAATAGGAAGTGACCTCCCCTCCTTCATCGGCTGACTCAGAACTCACCGCTGGCGAGTCGGGGCCCATGGGTCCTATGGTTTCGGGGGTCGTTGAGGGGAAGGACTGTTGGGGTACCATGGCTCCGATGGTTTGGGGTTTCGGGGGCCAGGGTCGATCATGTGGCGGGGATGAACATGAAGCCGACTTGGGAGCCGGAGGGATCTGTCGTAGTGGGAGAAGACAACGTGGTTGGGGTTTCGGATGGCGGCGTACTGGGAGAAGGTGAAGGTGGCAGTGCTGTTGGCGATGGAGAATGACGGGAGCTGGACAGCGTTGACGATGAAGTAGATGATGAGGAAGATGGTGGCCATAATTTTTTTCTGGGTTTTTTTTGGACTTTTTCTGATTCATTTTTGGCTTTTGGATTTTTTCTGATTGTGGGGGTGCCGTTGAGTTTTTTTTTGGGTTTTTTTTGGACTTTTTCCGATTGTGGGGGTGCCATTGAGTTTTTTTTCTGGGTTTTTTTTTGGACTTTTTCCAATTAAATATTCATTGAGAGACTTTTTCTGATTCATGGGTTTTTTCTGATTTTTTTTTCTGGGTTTTTCTTTCTGATTTTTTGGACTTTTGTAATTCATTCTAATTTTTTGGGGTTTTTGTTTTTTTTGTTTTTTAAAAAAGGTCATGGGTTTTAATTTTCTTCATTTTGAAATTATTGTTTTGATAGGTTTTATTTTCTCCTCTATTTGGTGTGCCAGATCCAATCCTCTCTTAGATTGGAGAATTGTGTCTATCATTCATTTGTTTTGGTATTCTATTTTTATTGTAACTTTCCTTCCTTTGTTTTGGTAGTTGTTTGGATTCTATTTCTATTGTTTCTGCAGTGTTTTATAGAGAGAAATGAGGCTATCTTCCAAATCTATTTCCCTTTGTATTTGAAGAATTAATCTGTAAAATCAACACAAAATGACGATGGCTATTATTGTGGCCATGGTAATAGAAACCCAAACAGAATGGTGGTGAGGAATTACAAACCAATTAAAATACTTGTTTATTAAAAAAAATAATATTTAATCGGCAAATCAAGAATTTTATATCTTAAGCAAATACTGTAAAGAGTAATGCTTGGGAGAAGCAAAGTGTGCGAAACCTGTCCACACAAAGTTAGGTTAACCGTTAACCCAACTTGGGTTGGGTTAATCAGCCCTAAAAAAAAATAATAATAAATAAATAATCATAGTTATACAGATTGTAGTTTAGGGCTTTACCCCCAAAAAATATCAAATCTCCCGCCCCTCTCTCTCTCTCTCACAATTTCTCCCACCCCTCCCACCCACCACTACAACCGGCTATCACCACCATCCATCACCACCGGCCACAGTATCCAGTGGCTACGAAGCGCCGCCGACCACCACGTTGTTCTTATGGAGCACTGACCAAAACCGCCGGCAGCCACCACCACCAGTTTATCTCTCTCTCCCAAACCGCCGGCCACCACAAAGCAGCAGCGCCGCCACCCACCATGGCTTTTTCTCTTGTAAGAAAATCTTCTAAAACTTAAAAGACTTTTTCTTTTATTTTCTTTTAAACTGTTGATGTGATTATTGTGATTCTTTGTGTTGCCACGACCACCACCACGATGCCCTCCGCCGACCACCGCACCGGAGACGCCCACCCACCACGGCACGACACCAGATCCAGCAGCCACCTCCACCCATGTCACATCCCCCATTTTCCCTAAAATTTTCCCACACTCCTCTCTCTCGACGATGGCCACCGAACGACATCACCACCGGCCATTTCCGTCCACCACATCCACCGAATGCCACCCACGTCACACCGTTGGCGATTCCCACCTAGTTGAAGAAGGTATATATACACATATGTGTATATACACATATACTTTGATTTTAAACAAATCAAAGAGGGGGATAAATTACCTTTGGCTGCGTATCATCTAGATGGGGAATCTCAGATGTGGTATCAGATGTTCAAAGATAGTGAAGAAATCCTCACCTGGGACTCCTTGAAGGCAGCCTTACACGTTCGTTATGGGCCGACAATCTTTGAAGACCACTTCGGTGATCTCACGAAATTGCAGCAAACTGGAGCGGTAAGGGATTATCAATTCCAATTTGAGCAATTGCTCAGCCGAGTGGAGAAATTATATGTCCAACAACAACTGGGTTGTTTTGTGAGTGGGCTCAAAAACACGCTTCGAACCGAAGTGCAGGCAGCAAGACCCAAGTCAGTAACGGAGGCCATTGGGTTAGCCAGACTGTATGAGGCAAGGAATGAGGGTTTCAAAAAATATCCAACCCATGAAGATCAACGCTTTAGGGAAGAACCACCACCGCCCTTGCCTTCAACCAATCTCAACCGCACAAAAACACCAGCAACCCGGAGATTAATGCCCGACGAGATGCAAGATCACCGGTCACGAGGGCTGTGCTTCAATTGCGATGAAAGGTTCGTGCCGGGGCACCACTGTAAAAAACTGTTTATCATTGAGGGTATATATCCGGAGGAGAAAGATCCCGGAGAAGATCACAATGATCGTCAAGAAGACACCGGAGACCCTTTGGAAATCTACTAAGATTTTCAAATTTTTCCCTTGAGGACAAGGGTAATTTTAAGAAGGGTGGAATGTTATGAATCTACGTGGAGATGATAGCATGCAGGCAAAGTAGTAGTAGTTTTTTAATTGCTTTTATTAGTTTGTTAGTAATAAGAGTCCATTTGATGAGAATCATTGAGGTGGTAGCTTATCAACTTATGTTATAGCTTTATTGTTTTCAAATTCATAGGAGTTATCTCTTAGAGTCAAAGTTATCTCTTAGAGTCATTATAGGAGTTGATTACCAGTTATAGAACTCAACTCCAAGTAGGTTTATTTTCTCTATTTAAAGAGAATAACATTTAATAAAAAGGCATGCAAATTTAATCCATAAACCTTGTGTTTAAAAAAGATCTAAGTTCCCTCAGAATCTGAGAAGAACGTTTAATAAAAAGGCATGCAAATTTAATCCCTAAACCTTGTGTTTAAAAAAGGTCTAGGTTCCCTCAGAATTTAAGGTGTAGGTTCCCTTAGAACCTAAACTCTATCAAAATTGGTAGAACAAAAAAGCCAGATTTGGCTTCTCTTTCGATTGATAGGCACATTACTCGATCTTTTACGTATTCACGTAACATCAAACCACTAGATTGAATCCAAATCACCATAGCGAGGCATTACCCCAATTCTTGCATATTCTTCCTTCTTGTACTTTATTAATCTACACATTATAAGTTATATATATATGCTTAATTAGTTGAAAGGTCCCAATAAAAAATAAATGGGGAGTCAAATAAATCGTTAATGATTGCTGCAGTATAAAGTGACTTCTGTTGCAAGTATGTGCAGAGCCGGCCGGTAATTAAACTTAACTATATATGCGTAACAGGTTTTTTTTTTTTTAGTTGTTGCTGTTATTGTACGTACTGGTATTGATAATGTTTGGTTTAAACATTGTAAGACTGTTTACATTTGTTATGCACCTCTAGGTGTGCTTCACCATATGTTTGTAATTTTGCTTTGTGCTTGCGGTACTTTAAGGTGCAAACTTCTTGCGGATTTGGAGTTTGTGCCTATTGTAGATTTCTTTTTCCATGAAGCAGGAGTTTTATACTCCCCAGTTTGTACTTGATTCAGGAGAGGGAAAGAGACCACTTCTCTCAGTTTATAACAGAAGGCTTTACTTCTTACTGTAAGAGGAAGAGAAGAGACAAGGTATGCAATATTGCAACTCAAGTGAAGTAGGTGTTTATACCTTAGAACCTACTTCTATGGCTTGGTGGTTAGTTGTTTGTTTTTCTAGTTTTGAGTTCAAAGATTCAAAGGCTAATGAATAAAAAGAAAGAAAGAAAAAAGAAAAAAAAAAAAGAAAGTTGTTAATTCTTTCAAGGCACAAAATTTATGATCTTTGGGGAAAATTCTCATCACATGGGATGCTTGATCTCCTTGTCATCTTGTGTTCCTTGAGTCACAATATGAATTTATTAGTGCTGGAGGGGGCAAATAATGTTGAGGTGATGATGAATATAGGACAAAGCCATAATTATTTGCTAGTAGTCAGGATAGAGCTATAAAGTATGTTAAAGGGGGCCTCCTCCTTCCAATAATTCAAAGATTGAGGGGTCCACGTACGTGCATGCTCGAACCCCACTCCCGCCATCATGTCAAAAAGTTCTCTATTTGCTAGAAAACAAATATTTGGCGCAGCAAAGATCATGATGAGTAACATTGTACATTGGGAGGGAAATAGTTGTGGCTGGTCAGATCTGGATTCATATGCTTTTGTTTTGTTTGTTTTTTTTAAGGTGCAAGAATTCATATGCTATAATTACTTAGACAGGAAGGCATTGGTGAAGATGGTATATCTTTCATGATTTCATCCGACTCTGCCGGCCAGAAACGGTGAATTCTCAAATCATAATAATGTGGTGGTGGCGGTGACGGTGGGGTAGACGTTTATATACTTTGGATTGATAATTGAAATCCACTATTAAAATGTCAACCGGGCATGAACATAGAAAACGATAGATATGACAGAGTTGAAACATATATATGATAATATGACAAGTTCTGTAGTCGGTAGTCTCGGAAGCAAAGCAGCGAGTCAGCTTTTATGATGATGGGAGAGAGCCAGAGAGGGCAACGTGCACACATGATCCTCCTTTCTCTGTAGATTACAAAGAAACGCTGGAAAGAAAGAAAATGAAAGGATGTCCATAGTAGCTCTATTCTTCTTCTTCTTCCTCTTCATCTTCATGTGTGGTCGTGTACTTGTTCATCACACTTTTGACAAATCACTGCGTATATATAATATATATATATATTAACATGTCTATACAAGAGAGAGATGATATTCGAACTAATGATCTCCGCTTCATGATGCATGATTTCTAGTCGATTGAGATACTTCTTGGCTCCCTTGGGACGCTAGAAATCTATATTTATAAAAGTCATTGAGAATGGATAACCTAAATAAAAATAATTTTCATTTACGTCTCTAAACTTTAAAAGTGAGATCGAGTACCTCCATAATTAAATAGTTTCTCACTAAAAATAGATAGCATACACACTTGAGAAGTTTTGAGGTTTAGGAACTTGTCAAATCGCATGGTAATTCAGGGATCTAAAGTGAATTTATCCAAAAAATTACTATTGCTTTTCTATTTTTTTTTTTAAAGAAAACAAATATTAAGACCAAGTCCTTTTCCTCCCAAAATTATTTCCGAACGACGTCATTCGCTACTGATGTAGTCTTGATCATTTCTCTCCGTTTATTAGGTGTATATACTTTGGTCACCTCTCTAAGGCTTAATTTAGAATTAAAGTGAAGCTGTGAGAATTAATATTAATTTACTCCAAAATTATATTTTTTCATGAAATTTTGTTCGTGGATTTGCATGGACCGGACCAACTACCAGCGGCTAATTAATTGGTTAGAATATTTGGAGAAGTAATCACGATATGACAGGTACGTAGGCTTTTCGTCAAATCTGCTTTAGAGCTTCTTTAGGATTTTGTTTTTTTAACACTTTAAATATTTATAAAATTCGTTTGATTAAAAAAATATTCATTTGATAAAAAAAATTAAAAGTGTTTTTAAGGGTCTAAAAAATTTAAAAATGGTCAAAAAATATTTTTGATAAAAGCTTAAAAATGAAATTTTTGTCCAAATTTTTTTTTTATTTAAAAACTCTATTTCTCGAACGCAATTCCAAAAACACTCTTAATGTTACTAGTCAATGGGCATCGGCGTAATTTAATCCAAAATAAGTTCATTGCATGATGACATATATACATGCGATCACATGTGTGTCATTCATCAAAAAAGAAATAAATAAATAAATAAAAGTGCATGCCATTAGTACTTGTAAAAGAATAGTGGAATTAATTAAGGGCAACTAATTAATATTCGTAGCGCTAGCTAGCTAGTATTATATATAGACCCACCCATGTTGTGAATGCACGCAGTAGCAAATTAAGGGCAGACCAAAGTTGAAGCTTTTCAGCAAGTTTCATCACTACTTCCCGGCCGGCCGGTTGGCTAAAAGAAAGGTATTCATTTGACGATGGCGAAAATTGCCTTGGGAACCACCCGAGAGGCCACGCAGCCTGACTGCATCAAAGCCCTTATCGTCGAGTTCGTTACAACCTTCCTTTTTGTATTTGCTGGAGTTGGCTCCGCCATGGCAGCCGGTACGTACGTACGAATGTAATTCTTTTTATTATTTCATATTTGTTAACTTATAAAATGGCGTGGCTGCTGGCTTTGATGATGGATCGAACAGATAAGCTATACGCAGAATCATCACTTGTGGGGTTGTTTGCTGTGGCCGTGGCGCATGCACTTGTTGTTGGGGTGATGATATCAGCCGGCCACATATCTGGTGGTCATCTTAACCCAGCAGTCACGCTTGGCCTCCTCGCCGGTGGTCACATCACCGTCTTCCGCTCCTTTCTTTATTGGATCGATCAGTTATTAGCAGCCTCAGCTGCTTGTATTCTTCTTTACTACATTACTGGGGGACTAGTGAGTCAAATCGATTGATCCTAGCTACGTACTTTTTCAATATTATTTTTAAATTTATTGACATATAAATTAATTTGTTTAATTCTGCAGGCTACTCCAATCCATTCACTTGCAAGCGGGGTCGGGTCCTTGCAAGGGGTGATATGGGAGATTGTTCTAACCTTCTCCTTGTTGTTCACAGTGTATGCTACTATGGTGGACCCCAAGAAGGGGGCTCTCGATGGGCTTGGCCCAACTCTTACTGGGTTTGTTGTGGGGGCCAACATCTTAGCTGGTGGGCCTTTCTCAGGGGCCTCAATGAACCCGGCACGCTCCTTTGGACCCGCTTTGGTAAGCGGGGACTGGACAGATCACTGGGTTTACTGGGTTGGCCCACTCATTGGTGGTGGCCTTGCTGGTTTTATCTATGAAAATTTCTTCATCGTCAGATCTCATGCCCTTCTTCCTTCCGAGGAAGAACGTTACTAATTGGTGTTGGTGTTGGTGTTGGTGTTGGTGTTGTACTCTCAAATTAAACCTTTCTTCTTCATGTATTCTAAGTTTTTGTCTAGTGCTGCCTTCTTAAATCTAGCTAGGCTTTGAACTTCTTGTTATTTACTTTTAGATTTGATTTGTAATCTTTATGTTATGTAGACGATTGGTCTTAACTAAGGTAGGCATTCAATTGATAGCTCCCCTCTTCCGGCCTCCGAAGCTGTAACAAGTATTAGATAAGTGGGATGGTGTTTTGGTTGAGCGTAAAAGATAGAGCACTGCCTGAAGATGGGGATCGGACGAGTTGACGAGCTTGAGAGAGAGAGGAAATGTGTGAGAAAAGTGGAGAGGCAAGCGTCGGGTTGAGCACGAGGCGGCTGGCCGGGGAAATTGGTTTACGGTTTTGAAAACCGTAAACCATTTTCCCAACATCAAAGAAGGATTTTGGGTTAATGGAAAAATATTTTCCATTAACTATTATTTTACGTATTGTCAAACACCTGAAAATACGGAAAACTTTTTATTCAAAACAATATAAGGACTTTTTTACATATATAATCAAGATTCAAGAGCGCTAACTAATGATAATAAACTGGGTTGGACGAAATATGAATGAGTGTAATCATAAGTATCTAGATTGGCATGAAAGCTCCATGAAATCCATATGGAACTCTACATGGTAAAGTAATTTTGACAAGGGGCTCACAAGAAAGCTTGTAGGTATCAATTATATGAACCTGCAAGGCCAGGAGAACAAATTAATGTCTAATTAAGTTAATTAATTAAAAAAAGAAACTAAAATACCAATTAATTAAATTGAGTTACTTGAGAGATGTTGGTATCTTCGTTGTGAACAAATGTGATGATCCAACCATCATCTTCTTCTTCTTCAAAACCTCCTTCTTTCAAGACAAAGGCAGCACCCGTGCAAAAGGTGTTCTTCTCAAACATGTGATATTCGACCATGATCAGCTCCTCCGAACAATTATATCTTGCGTCTGCAGCTGGCTCCTCAAAGTGTAGTTTAGCTAGACCTCCGAATTTAACCATCCCTGCTGAATTGAAATTAATTAAATATATATTTGTATTAGAGATGGTTTTAATTAAATTAAAATTAAATAATTATTATACCCACGTAGTACGTACCCGAGGTAGAGCTAGCAATGGAATCGACAACTTGGGTGTACCCAAATCTATTTTGAAGACCTGTAAAATTAGGATTGATGAAGGGAATTAAAATCCATGGAGAAATGAGTTCCGGTGAGATTTCTCTCCCTAACTTGTCCAGTTTGCATGTTTAATCTCCACTCGTAACAACGAGAAAATAAAAGTCCATCATCCTTATCTCTCCTAATATGATCTTGTTGTTGAGTAGTAGTAGAATTTATAGGTCCAAGTCTTGTGGAAAACCACTCGAATTTATTCAAACCCGCATCAGGGCCTGGTATGATTGAATCAAGGGCTCTGCACCCCCACACTACAACCTGTTCCATCCATCCATCCATCATCAACCAATTAATTAAATCTATGATTATATATAATTCAAATTTCATATAATTAATTAATTAATTAATTAACCTCATCATCCTCCTCGAAAGTGTTGACAATGTGAAATGTATAATTCGCTTCCACCTCAAACCACTGGATTGAATCCGAATCACCATAGCGAGGCATTACCCCAATTCTTGCATATTCTTCCTTCTTGTACTTTATTAATCTACACATTATAAGTTATATATATGCTTAATTAGCTGAAAGGTCCCGATAAAAAAATAAAATTAAAGGAGATTTTGCATGCACTCACGGGCCTCCGCTAATAAGCCTTATAATGTCTATAGTTAATGGAAAATCCATGATGACATTATACCTGCAATATTTAAAGCAAAACCCAGATAATTAATTAATGGATTTCAATTTATTCAAATCTAATCAATTAAATAAGTACCTCTGGGTGACCCCTATCTCATGACAAATGCTACTCCTATTCAGTTTGAGATCCACTTTGTGAACCAATTCCTTTCCATCAGCTGCAAATTCAAATAAAATAAATTGGAAAAAAAAAAAAAAAAAAAACCCTTTAGAATTTTCAATATTGTCTGTAAAAGAAAGGTAAAGAGAATACCAGAAATGACCCCCAATTGAAGGAAAGGTTTAATAGCATCCACCCCTATGATCACCAGCTCTCCACAACCTGGAGCTCTCTGTAACATAAATATATATATGAAGAATAAATGAAAGGATGGGGATGATGAGCAACACTAGCTAGCTCTGCAGTACTACCTTTGGGTGGCTGGTAAAAGGGCGTTTCCAGGCTCCATTGACATCCTAATTTTGTAAAGTTTTCAGTGTAAAAATGTCGATCTCTTGAGGCATGTGATTTTCTGCTGCCGAGTAGTTCTTCCCCGAGTGCTTGAAAACGTTGGTGTTGCTTATGCACTTGTTTACTTTGCCAAACCTCAACTACATAATTACCATAAGCTAGCTAGCTTTAATTTTACATGCAGCTAGGAATACCAAATTAATTAATAAATATTAATTAAATATTTGTTTTGAATACTTAGTTAATTACCAGATTGAGAAGATAAGCAGATAAAATAGCGGGTGAATCGCCTTCTATGGCAGGGAGAAAAGACGATTTGTTTCTCTGCTTTTCTAGCTTCAACGTCTCGGTTTCAACGGCTATTGTTGCCAAGAGACCGGACTAGACTTTGTAAAGTCCCAAAAATTTTTTCTCAAAATCAACCCCAACATTCTTACTTTTTTATAGCACATCAATCACTTTTTATCACTTTTTAAATAAAAAAATCACTACAAAACAAAAAATTTCACTTTTCTATACAAAACATTCTTACTTTTTTTCTCACATCAATCAAATCTGCTACAGTACCAGTTCACTTCCTCCAGTCCAGTCCATTGCCAAACATAGCCATTGAACGTGTCTGTTCTTGTACACAACATTCCACCTACTAGCTTCTTTGTTAAAATACAAAGCATGAAGCATTCCTTCTCCTTCCACCCACACGTGACTTGACCTTCCAAATATGGACTTTGTCTTTTTTAGTCCTCCAAATATAGGGTTTGGTCCTGCAATAATTATGTAATAACGTACCATTGACATAATATTCCATTAATGTCCCTCAGAAGATCCCCCCAAATATATATTATATCGATTTTCAGCATTACTTAATTGTCTTCTTTTGCTTAATTGTGTTTGAAAATTCCATCCACTTGAAGATATGAAAGAATGACAAGCTAGCTAGCTAGAATATATATATATATATATATATATACATAAATATAATTAATTAAGTACAGAACATTTCTGATATAGACACCTTGTTGGAAATGATCGGGAATTTTTCCCTGAATATTATTGTGGGAGATCAGAAGGGCTTCTTTCATTTCATCTACGGGAGCAAAGTTACTCTGCAAGCAGTTGAGTTTAATAAGATAGCGATGATGATTAAAGATATATATGCATGATGAATTATTATTAATTGTTTGGTACGTACCTGCCATGGGAGCAATGGCTGGTCGGCAAACTCAAACACCGAATCAACAAAGGCATCCAACAACTGAACAGAAGCGTTCTGGATGCAGGTTCTGGCCGATGCATCCATTTGCATCCCAACAGCTTGTTCCAATTCTCTCAACATTGGCTGCTTAATTAATTAATAATTATGAAAACCTTTTATCCTTAATTTTTTGAAAACTAGACACTAAACATGCATGAGATTAAGGAAGTGACCTTGAAAACAGAAGAAAGTGAGGTCTTCAAGCTGTGAAACTTGTGTGATAGCGAGTGCCTCCCCTCGATGCTGCAATTCACCTGAAATGCCATATATGAGGCTGCAGCCATTATTTATTAATTATATATATAAATATATAAATCTCTGTACGTCTCTCTTCTAGCTAGCTACCTGCAGACAGTAGTGAATAAATGATATGCATGCCTTTCCGGCCAGCCTCCATATTTATGGAAAGACAGACTCACTAACAGGCATTAGACAACTTGATAAATCAATGAATTAATTATAGGATGAGGTCACCACCATTGTATTTTAATTGAGCTTCCATCATTCGATCGACATTTACTAGTAGGTACGTAGGGAAGAAGACGAAGATTAGCTATTTGACAAAGGTATATATCTTTGCTCGTTAAATGCTTTCCAGTTCTAGACTCATCTATTAGTTGGTGAAACTTTATTTTATTTTTATTTTTGGCTCCATTGAAAGCTTGGAAGGCCATGCGAATATCCTGTTCCTATTTTATTTTATTTTTTCCATTTTTAAGTTGGCCGGGCTACGTAATACATAGCTTTCTACATTTTTTTTTTTTTTTTTTTTTTTTTTTGGGTTTAAAATTTGAATCTGTTTGTTTGGACAATAATAGTTTTCTAATATGTCACGGGTCTTTTTATATTAGGCTAGCCGTATTAATTTTATGTATTAGGTTTATATTATGTTAGTATAAGTCGACTAACCCTAGCCATACTAGGGTTATGATATTGTCTTTATTTTATTCCATATAAGGGTCTTGATGACTCAACCTTAAAATTATTATAATAATTTGCATATTTAAAGGTCATTATGTTATCGTTATGAATAAAGAAATGAAAAAGAATTAATTTCAAACCTTGTGTTTGAAATGTCTAGGTTCCCTTAATTAGAACCTAATTTATCATATTGCAAACTTAGGTTCGTAACACAATCTACCTTTGTCAACTGAAAACATTTTTTTTTTCTTGGAAAACTATTCATTTTCGGGTATTTGACTGTTACTGCCTTATGAACACCCTTAAATTAAATAATTAAAATAATTAATTTTGAGTGTTATTTGTAATATCTCCACACTAACACAGATAATTAGCTGGATTTTCTATCTCAAATTCTAACTATCAGATCGAGCAAACTATAGCAGAATGCCAAAAAAGAAGAAGAAGAAGAAGAAGAAGAAGATATGAGACAAGTACTACATTATCTTCTATAATGTCATTAATTATGATCAAACAAACTCAAAGCCTCCAAATAAACAACTTCTATATAATCTAACATGACAGAAGGATACAGTTGCTCAACATCTTGAGCACAACGAAATGCTCCTACTAATTTGTAAGTAAATTATCACAAAACTTGGTATGTGATAAGGCTTAGGTATCAAAAACATATTATGTAAACATGATGATTGAAAATATTATTGGTTTTACAAAATTGATAAGTGTTGCCTTTGTTATTATTGGTTTTACAATATTATTCTCGGGCACGTCCACACATGACTCGGTTCAGCATAGGAAGCTTGATCGTGGCCTCTTGTGACCATGGTTTCTCTTAGGGGAAACTTCGGAAAGCCCCCCGAACTTCTACTATTTTTGAAATACTCCCCTAAACTTCAAAAACTCTTAATTTAGTCTCTTAAACTTTAAATTGCTCTCAATTTAGACTCCTCCGTAAATTTTAGCCGTTAAAATTTTTTAAAAAGACTTAAATATCCTTGATTTTCATTTTTAAAAAAAATAAAAAAACGTTTTGGAATTTGAAATTGTATACAAAAGTTAAGGGTATAAACTTCATTTAATGATTAAAATATGATGAATTGGTCTAAATTGAGAGCAATTGAAAGTTCAGGGGACTAAATTGAAAGTTTTTTAAGTTTAGGAGAGTATTTCAAAAAGGATGAAAGTTCGGGGGGATTTTCTGAAGTTTTCCCTTTCTCTTATTATAACCTTCTTTTCCCATTTTACCCTCGGTGGGCAGGCTTAACTTCGGCTTGCACTTTTCGCTGGTGGGCTTGTATGATGTAAATAAGCTTGGAGGCCCATTGAGTATTTGCGGCTAACCAACAATATATATATTATGAATCAGTCTCTAAATTAATATGTATTTTTTAAGGCATACGACGTCGTCCATTTTTTCTTTTCCAAAACGTCAGCTTTCTGGTGCTCAAAAGAGACGGAAGAATCAGAGCGTTAGAAGTCATATTTCTAACATACACGCATTTGTTTAGTCAATAAGGCCAAAAACAACCAGCAAACAGAAATAGATGGGGGCGCTGAAGCTCAAGAGCCAGGTACTACTTCTCTTCAATTTCTATTTCAGGGGAGAAATTACAAGAATGAAAGCAAAACAAAGAAGAAGAAACTGTTTGTTAGCTGAGAAAAAAAGCGTAGGGAAAGAACAAAACTTGCTTTCTGATCTTGCGAATGAAACTTTGAGCCAAACCCAGTTAATGAAATTCAATTTAAAACTTCGTCTCTCTTTCATATATATTTTTTTCTATGCATTCTTTAGTAGAACGTGGTATTGAAATGAATGTTTTGTTTTTTAACTGGAAATTTTGTTGTTTTGTCGGTGCATGATTTTGGAGTCTTTTGTAGATCAATGGGTATTTCTGTTTTTGGTGAAAGATGCTGTATTCAAATCTGAACATTAATTACTTTCTTTTTACATGGCGAAGTATACAAGTCCAATGTTGATTGGTTATTGGGAAAATTGAGCTTTGGCATAGATTTGAAGACCCTGATTTTCTTATGACTATGCTTTTCTGTGCCTAATTAGGAACTATACAGCTTGTTGTTTGATTGTGATGTGGCATTTGACTTCGTTGTTAATTTGTTTTGATGTTATATAGAGAAGTCTACTAATAATCTACTTATCAAAAATAAGTCTACTAATAATCTATTTGAACAGTAAGAAAGTAGAAAAATGAAAACATATATACAAGTACAAATTAAATTCTGGTGTTTTCCTTATGTAATTAACTACATAATGGTTGAAATCTAAGTTGAGGTTAAACCAATCCCCCACCCCAAAAAAAAGAAAATTTATATTGGCATTACTATCTTATTTTTCCACAAAAATGGTCACACCAAGGCTGCATTTGTTTCCAATGTTTGGTGCAGACGAAAAAAAAATAGTCAACAGAAATTATTTACAAAGTCAATGGAAAATAAGGGGTTTAGGATGAAAAATGGCTTACATATCTTGAGAAGAGTTAGCCAATTTTCACCCCCACTCATTTTAGCCCCAAAGTGGGCATATTTTTTTCAAGAAAATTCATCAGGTGGTTTAAGATGATATTTTGTTTTGATTGCGAGATCTTCAGTAAGACAAGATAAGCCCCATGCTGTTTGCATGTAAGTGGAATTTTAATCATAGGAAGTGTTTCCATTTTTGAATGCACTGAAGGCCCCGTAAGAAACTCTCAATCAAGCCCGCACACCCCTTAAGTGAATTTGAGAACTGGCTCTGAGAAATATTAAGCTTTTTTGGCCCCATAGGAAAGGGGGGTTTTTCCTTCCTAACTAAACCTGAGGATTTGTGATTATTTGCAGGGTTGATTGGTTCATTGAAAGTCAGCCAACAATAAACTTTGTGGTTTCTCAGAATGGGTCAACAACTTCTATCTCTATGTCTGGTCGAAACCAGGAGATTGCTATGGCTTATGGGCATGATGATTGTTGTGATTATAGTGTTCCAGTGTTTTGAACTTCCATATGGTAATGTTATATTGCCTTTATTTTCTGCTGGTAGGGTTTGGGAAGTGGGAAATAGTACGTTACATATAGGAAATTCACCATCTAAACCTGAGATGATTCGGAACATGACATTTTTGAATGGTTCAAACTCCACCGATACATATGCCATTCATGAGAGAGCTAATAACACTGGAACATCCAAAGGGATGGCTAGAAACCCAAAGATTGGGTTTATATCAGATAGAAATGGAAGCTCACATAAATCTTTAGGATTGGATGAGGATAACCATGCTAATGAATCTTCATCTGAGAATCTTGTGTGGCTAAATAGAAATTCCACAGTTGCCTATATAAAAAATTCAAGTAATGTATCTGCACCGCAGGAGGCTAAAGAACCTCAAAAAAGCTTTTATCAAAATGATGGTAAGTCTTTGGTAGGTGAGGTTGGAAAGGGAACTAATACCACTGCACCAGAAGATATTGGAAGGTCAGGTGCTGATTCTGCATCCCCTTCCCCTGCATTAGCGCCTATTAATTCATCATCTAATCCAGCTCCTACCATCGTCTTGGATACAAATATTAGAACACCTGTTGTTGATTCCAAGACATCCATATTGGAAAAAAATGGAACAACCACTTCTGAGAGCAGTGAAAAATCTGGGCAATCGCAAATTGGCCTAACCCCATCGGGCAATAATCTTTCTGTGAATAGAGTTCCTGAGCTGGCTAATGGGCATAAGATACCAACCTCTCCTGTAATTTCAATATCAGGGATGAATGATTTGTTGCTCCAAAGTCATCCTTCATACCAGTCAATGGTATGTGTTAAACGTTACCTTTAAATTATGTTAAGAGGGATTTTTTTTCTTCTTCTTGGTCATTATATTAAAGAGGATTGGATTCTTTGTGAATAAAATTGCTTCAGCCTTTTTCCTTCTTTTTCCATTTTGTTTGTAGGCACCACAACGGTCTTCTACTGTTGACCAAGAATTACTGTATGCAAAATCACTGATCGAGAATGCACCCATTGTAAAGAACGATCCAAAGCTTTATGCTCCTCTATATAGGAATGTTTCCATGTTCAAAAGGCAAGCAAATTGTATCCTGTGATTATTGATTTTTTTTTTTTTGATAAATGGTATCCTGTGATTTATTCCTGATGATTTGATTTGTTTAATAGAAACCTTTGTATCTAAGTGTCATTTGCTTGTGAAACTTCTCTCTTTGGTTAAAAGTGTGAGATTTTCCATGTGAGCAGGCAAAATTTTAGGGCCATCCCCTCCTCCCTCCTCTACCTTCATAAAGTGACCAGACTGATAAAATAATTATTAGTTGTTTATTTTGTTCGGTCTGTGGACTGTGTGTGAGGTTGGTGGACAAAATGATTGTCAATGTAATTATTGATTACATAAGTGCGAGATATCTGTATGTTAATAGTATTTTTGAGTATTTATGCAAATTATGTTGGCTTGGAGAAACTGGGGGGGGATAAGAAGGATTCACACACAATAAAGCAGGAGAAGGTGCTGTAGATGACACGAATGCTATTACTTCTAGCTAAGACTTGTATCATTGGTCTGTCAAATTCTTCTGAATCTTCTTCTCTCCCCCGCCCTCTCTCTTTTTCTTTTGCTTGGCAAAATTTGAACATAAAACTTACTTCAACCCCACCCATCAGTATCACCTGAGCTAAGACCATAGGGCTAATATCTTTCTAGTTCCACATATGGAAGAACATCCTTGTCCTGTATGTGTGAAGCATTCAAGTTATGGATTATTTTGAGATAGACTGGCTGTTGGTTTTCCATGATACGTTAATACTGTATTTCTTTCAAGGATGCGCATGAGCTGTATAGTTACAACTGTACATGCAGACAAATTACTTATTGATGCTCAAGTGAACTGTGTCTTCATTAATTTATTCATCCCAATTACAGGAGCTATGAGTTAATGGAAGACACGCTCAAAGTATATATTTACAGGGAAGGTGAAAAACCCATCTTCCACCAGCCACCACTCAAGGGAATATATGCATCTGAAGGATGGTTCATGAAGCTGCTGGAAGCTAACAAAAAGTTGGTTACGAAAAACCCAAGGAAGGCACATCTGTTTTACTTACCCTTCAGCTCTCGAGCATTGGAGATAACATTATATGTACCTAATTCACACAGCCGTGGGAACCTTATACAATATTTGAAGAACTACTTGGACATGATTGCAGTGAAACATCCTTTCTGGAACAGAACTGCAGGAGCAGATCATTTTCTTGTTGCTTGCCATGACTGGGTATGCTTTTCATACTCCATTTTGAATTATGTTTTGCCAATCACTTTGGGGCTTTTAGGACTTAAAATGAAAAATTCAGATGATTCCCATTTTGTCTTACAAAGCATTTAAATGATTCGAAGGGCCTAAATGATCCTATTTGTCGTGTGTAAAGGCATCTTTACCTTAAATTTGAAGTAGTGTTAGCTTTTTTAATTTGATCATAACATTTTTGGGGTGTACTGATGATCTCTTTTTTCTTCTTGTCTGGTGCTGATTACTATTAATTTTCTCCTTGGATTATGAGTAATGACTGCGTTCTAGATTATTGATGTGTAACATTGAATGCTTCTTCTTCTTCTTCTTTTTTTTTAATTTATTTATTGTGCATAAAAAACCTAAGCTTTGGATCATTACATAATTTAGATCAGATTAGATCAATGTATTTTCTAATGAAAGGTAACTTGGTCAGGCCCCAGATGAAACAAAGAAGCATATGGCCAAGTGCATAAGAGCCCTCTGCAATGCTGATATGAAAGAAGGTTTTGTTATAGGCAAGGACGTGTCTCTTCCTGAAACATATGTGCGCCTGACTCGGAATCCACTGAGGGATGTTGGGGGCAATCCTCCTTCCCGGAGGTCAATTCTTGCTTTCTTCGCAGGAAACATGCATGGTTATGTACGGCCAATTCTGCTAAAGCACTGGGGAAACAAAGATCCTGACATGAAAATCTTTGGTAGAATGGCTGATGGCAAGGGGAATAAGAAGTATATTCAGCACATGAAGAGTAGCAAGTATTGTGTATGTGCAAAAGGTTATGAAGTCAACAGCCCCCGAGTGGTAGAGGCCATATTTTATGAGTGTGTCCCGGTGATCATATCTGACAATTTTGTGCCTCCATTTTTTGAAGTTCTGAACTGGGAATCCTTTGCTGTTTTTGTCTTGGAGAAGGATATTCCAAATTTGAAGAGAATACTCCTTTCAATCCCGGAGAAGAGATATCTTGAGCTACAGATGGGGGTCAAAAGGGTACAACAGCATTTTCTTTGGCATGCTAGGCCTGTAAAGTATGATATCTTTCATATGATTCTTCACTCGATTTGGTATAATAGACTTCATCAAATCAGACCCAGATAACATTTTATGTTATTGTGTTTCTGGAGATAAAGAGAGAAGAAGCCCCTTGACGAGAAGACAGGTGGGGAAAATCATTAAACTTGTTACCAGAATAGTTAGCAAATTAAATTCTTTTGATGCCAATGATTAACTCTCAGAACATATTCTTTTTTTGTGTATAATGTTTCTACTTTGCTCCCATGGCCATGTGTAGTATTCCATAAATCTGTTTATATCTTGTCTGATTCAATTTTCAACTTTTAGTGCCTCATCTACTTTCTAGATTTTTTTTTTTCAATAGTATTTTGAGGAACTCATCTTTCATTTCATTACTATACCATTGAGTTGATGTGATAACCCCCATCAGCTCTTGAATACTATATGCTAAATTTTAATTATTATTATTATTATTATAACATGCATATGAAAATACATATATTTGTTTTAATAGTATGTATTAATAGCTTTAAAAAAGGGGTTTGCTAGGGGTTCTCCCCGTAGTGTTCTCCTAGTCTTACGTAGAACATGATTTAAGAAAAAATAAAATTGTAGGACCATTTTTTTGCCAACAGATTAATTTTTATGAGTTAATATTTAGGTTCTAATGCTTTAAAACTTGTTTTTGGATTCAAAACTAAAACCTAAGGGTGAAAGGTTAATCCTTTAGGGATGGTATCACCCAAAATAGATTTGATCATCCTAAATTTAGTGTTAATGCCTCAATTTTAGTGTTAATGCCCCAATTTTGGTGCTAATGCCTAAAAAAATTGGTGGTGGAGACCACTACAATTTTATTTTTTTCTTAAATCATTTTTTACGTAAGACTGTGAGAACATTAGGAGAACACTATGAGGAGAACTCCTAGTATTTTCCTTAAAAAAAATCGTTTTCTTAGAGGTTGGTTTAATTGTAAGAAATTTGTGTCCATGAATAAATATAGGTCATCAACATGGTTATCTAAAATAATGTTATTTAGAAGATTATTCAAAAATATATATATTTAGTAAATTGTTATACAATTATCATACAATTTAGATGACATGACAGTAAAAATTAATTATCGAATTAACAAAGATTTGAAAAAAAAAAAAAGAAGCTAATTTTTACAATCACGTAATGACAGTATAAACTTTTGAAAAAAATTCAAAATTAGTTTATATGGTTTACCTAGTTTACAATTAATTCTTTGTGGTATAAAAATGAACTCGGTTTTGGAGTATGCAAAAGAAAAAAAATTTAGTTCTAGTTGTCAAATTCCATCAAAACATAGTTCTAGCAGTCAAATTCCATCAAAACATTTAACAGATTCTATGAGTTACCACGACAGCGCAAATAAAAAAATATTAAAAATTAAATTTTTAATTTCCTTATTTTTCAAGTTTTTTTTTTATTTTTTATATTTCTGATATAATATTAAGAGTGACAAGCATCGTGGCGTGGCACATAATGTAATAAGTCAAACATTTTGACAGAATTTGACTGGATGAATTAAATTATTTTTTGGGTATATTCTAGAGACATCTGAGTTCATTTTAAAACCATACACAATTAATTGTAAATAATGTAAACCACGTAAACTAATTTTGCATTTTTTGTTTTCCTTAAATTTCACTTAAATAGCATTTCTCGGTTATTTACCATACACGTATATATTCCTGGAAAGAGGTCACGTTGTCTGAAAGAAGGTCGGAACTCAATGAATACGACCGTTAAAGTAATGTGTTGAACACGTGTCCGGACCACAGCGCACGTGAAAGTCAGTGAAAACCGATCGTATCCGACAAAGAAATTTTTTTTAAAAAAAAAAACAGAAAAAAGCGAGCGCCATCAATCATGACCGTCCGCTCATGACATTTCATGAGTCCGGCCGTATCTCAATCTACACTCCGTTAGGCTTGGATTTCGGCATGACCACTTTAACCTTGACCCCTCCACCTGCGCGGCCGCCTTTTACGAAGACAAAACAGTCTTTTCCAATGGCTTCCGTTGAGAGCAAAGATCACCTGCTTCAAGGTACGACATAGCAAGCAAAAACTTTTCTTCAATCGTACGTTAGAAAACGTTGAAAAAAAGCAGTTAACCAACATCAACCAGCAAATCTTACACACTTTCATGTTTTACCTGAATTCCATCTCTCTCTCTCTCTCTCTCTCTCTCTCTCTCTCTCTGCTTTAATTCATGCACTAAATAAACAAATATCAATTGATTTCTACACGTATAGATAGAGACTATTACAGAGCTGATGCATGTTCAATGAGACGGCTAAGACAGAAGAAGAAGAAGAAGAAGATAAAGGAATAATCAGATCAATAGCGAAGACAATATCTATTTATATCAATGACCACAGAGGCAAAAAGCAACGTTGTGAAGGTGAAGCTGAGCAATCAAGATGGTTCTTCAAAGGGAAAGGTTGATTACTCTGCTATCAACAAGAAGAAGATTGAGAGCTCTAGCAAGCAGCCTGTTAACTCAAAGCAGAAATCTGTGACCATTGCCACGAAAACTGAGGTACCCATCTCAAAGGGTCATTACTTTTTCTTTCTTTTCTTTTTTTGAATCAGATGTTGTTTTTATGTATTCTTTTGAGCTGAGAATGATGTTCTTAATGATTGATTTCTCAATTGCTTGATTTGGCTGTGTGGAATTTATTAATTTCTTTACTTATTGTTGATAGATTGTGTAGTTTGGAATAGGTTTTGAGTTTTCAGTGGATGGGGTGATTTGGATTTTGGAGTTTCTGGGTTGTTTTCAATAATTATTTGTGGTTGATTGGGGTCATATGGGTATGGTTTTTGTAAATAAATTTGGGTAAGTTGCAATGAATTGGGTGATATTTGAGGGTAATAAGGGTATGGTCTTTGATTGATTCTGGTCCTTGTCATCTGGAAATCTTCTCCTTTTCCCTGTCAATTGTGTTAATGTCATTACTGGGTGCGATATTTAATAAGTTCTTCTTAAATGTGAAGGTAAAATTGAAAACAACATCAGGCTCATCAAAAACAATAACAGCAAAGACTATTACCAAAGCGAGGGTGAAGAAAGTGTACACTTTGACTGGCCAGAAATACGATCCCCCTGAGGAGGTTCGTTCTATGCCCATGCAATTGATCTCTGTTTTTTCTTTTCTTTTCCTGGAAGAATGTTTATAGCGATATAACGCGGCCACTTAAATCTTGTATTTTGCTTCTATCTAATGACAGAGGGAACCCCTGAGGATCTTTTATGAGTCATTGTCACAACAGATCCCAACGAGTGAAATGGCAGAATTTTGGTGAGCTTTTCTTACAACCCTCCTCCTCTATTTAATTTTACAGTACCTGTTCATCTGTAAGATATGGAACTTGCTTTTCTTTTATTCTGTTCATTGCTCGGTGCCTAGATCATTGGAAGTTGACCGTATTTCTTGATGGTTCCTACATCATATGTTATGGATTGTATTGCTTCAAATGTTTCAATCAATTTCCTGGCTCTAGATTAAAACAATGGTCATTAGTTTGAAATTTAGAATGAGATTCTTTGTGCCATTGAATATGATAGTGTCAACAAATCAAAGCTTGGATGAGTTCTTGGATGCATTGAGGAGCTAAATCCATTGGTGCTGCTACAGTTGGTGGCAAACTTGCTTTGGGAAAAAATTTATAGTAGCGAGGGTGTGGTATATGGAGATTTTTTTTTAAAAAAAAAAAATTTAATTCTTTTCACATACGGAAATATGAAATTCAGACTAAAAATTATACATATATAAGAATCTATTATACTGGGATATAGTTATTGATTGTTCATTCTTATTTCCATAAATATAGAAAAGAATATAGATTAGAATTTCAAATAAAATTTTGAATGAATAGATTATAGAACATAATGATTAATACTCTAAAAAGAATCTAATGATTTTAATTAGATTATATTTCAAGATTGTCTCCAAGGGGTAGCTCAATCGGCTGAGGACCACGCCTTATGAAGCAGAAGTTACTAATTCGAATCCACTATCCCCTTTTCCTTCCCTTGTGAGGACACGTTAAAAAAAAAAAGTAAAAAAAAAATTCAAAGTCAGGTTATTGGCGTTTTGGCTATATTACAACTACGTGCTTGCTCTACATTTCAATTGTGTGCCTAAGCTAACTTGTTTGTTTAAAGGGATTGCATAAGTACTATCCAATAACTAGGACAATATATACATTGATAAGCTACTCTAGCACCCATCAAATAAACATTTCATGTTGCACAATAACTTCACGCCCAATATGAAGTCGGAGAGACAAATATAAGTTAAATTTCATGTGTTAGCTTAAGATCAAATCTCTCTCTCTCTTTCTCTTTCTCTCTCTCTCACACGCACACACACACACACACACACAAACACTCATGCTGCGTGGTCAAATATATTTGTCATTACAATATCAGTGGCTTCACGCTGCAATGGTGGGATCCATTTCTCTAGTTCTGTCGCAAGTGTGCTTCCTAGGCTTGTTGGGTCATAGATTTATTTTCTTTCTTGGATTGCAGCCATCTGTAAGCTGGGAGGATATGAAGCCTTTGAGCTTTATCTTTGTTGAAAGGTTAGATCTCTTAGCAAGGATTTCACAAGATGAAATGAAGAAACCTTTGGCTTCACTCAAATAAGAGTGGGTGTTGGAATTAAAAGAGTTTGATGTAAAGGGACAAAAACTAGGGGGAAGAAAGGTTTTGGAACAAAATGGACATTCTGGGTTTGTAGAAAGGAGGAAAGCTCTAGATGAGCAGAAAACAAAAGTTTCTAGATTAGCCTATAATGACTTGACTAAAAGTGTTGGGACAAAATTATTTTCTACTGCCTTACTTATGCCTATAACTTGTCTGGGCATCTTTACCCGAATTGAAGGATTAATTGATGACATGCCAATAGTTTTTTTTTTTTTTTTTGGGGGGGGG